>JANBPO010009291.1:162187-394930 GCA_024336825.1 Amorphophallus titanum
CATCTCCGCAGCAAGCAGCAGCAGTAAGAGCCGCCTAGGTAGCCATCTCCAGCATTGCAAGACCAGGGGCACCCCTGTGGTTCTTCATCTATCGCAGCACCCACTCCGTTACCTACACCATTAGCTACCCCTGCACCTACTCCATCACCTATTCCCGCACCTAGTCCATTACCTACCCCATCTTTGCCACCTCCGATGCCATCTCCACAACTTCCATCAACCCAAGTCTCTACTCAGGCTAGTGCCTCCACTCCTTCTACTCATGTTGTTCCCACCACTACTTCCACTCCTAACACCAAGCGACATGTCGTGTCGATATGCCGATGATGGGTGCCTTGACCTTCCTCCTCTCCATCACCATCACCTTCCCCTCCCTCATTATCACCATCTCCATTACTCTCATTGCCTTCATCATCACCTTCACCGTCATCGCCATCGCCTAACCCTCCATCACTTTCGCCACCACCTCTCCCAAAATCACCTTGCACGTTGTCTCCATCATCTCCACCACTATCATCTTCTCCACCCTCACCTTTGTTTAAGCCTGAGCAAACTACACCTTCACCCACACCATCACCTTTACCTTCACCTACACCTAAGCTTGTCCTTGTCATTCCGCCTTCACCACCATCGCTGGAACCTTCAAGCCTTTTGCCATCTCCACCTTCACCTCCGCCTACACCCGAACCTATCATTACCATTGTCCCGCCACCGCCAAAAATCATGCCTTCCAAGCCTATTCCCTCTACTTCTTCTACATCCACTTCCACCCTACAAAGTGAGTGTGTGCTGCCTTTAGTGCCCCTCGGGTCTGGTCCCCAGGGTGAAAATGAGCCGAGTCAGGATGATGCTTTACCAGATGTGCATTTTAAGATTCAAGATTTCATTTGTCACATGTCGATCCACATCCTGATCCGTGGCTGCTTTGGGGATAATGAGTCGACACTTCCAAAGATGGTTGCCAAGGAGAGTTCCCTCGCATTAGTGCCAATTTCTTCCCAAGCGAGACCGATAACAATCTCATTGCTCGCCGGAGGTCTTATTATTGATGATGTCCTCGCTCCATTGCCATTCAGATTTTTGGCCAAGAATGGTTCTTTACCCATATTGTGCTAACTCATACGGCGGCCAGAAGATTGATGGATTCTATGTTCAAGGGGTAGTTTATCATATTTCTAGCATTTTCCAAGGACATTCTACACTTTCTATGCAATTTCCCTCGGTTCGTTAGCACGCCGGCCACGTCAACGTCACGCATTACCCTCCCTCAAGTTCATCCTTCTCTCCTATCAAGGGAGTTATGCTTCAAGACTAATTTCTGAGTGGAGTTGCCAAACCCCATGTGTCTAGCACCAAGTGACAAGACTCCATGGTTTTGCAATGCTGATTTACCAGAGGAGTCACCTATTCGAGAATGTTTTGTTAGCACCGAGTGTCTAGGGGCAACCGCCCCAACGGGGCTGCAAGTTCATAACTGCACCAGGCCATCTGCCAGATGGGCCTGTTATTTGAGAAGATATTGCAAATCAAGGAGCCTAAATGTCTGAGTTCGTGCTAGGCGGGTCCATGATCGATGAATTTCTGCTAAGAAAAGGCAGTGGCATAAGTTCAACGGCCGTCGATTGTGCACTCAGGGGTCCATTCCTTCTTCTACCTCTCATTCATCATTTCTTCTGTTGAGCTCCCACCCTTGGGTGGTGTATTTGCCCTCTTCTGATCCTACTTCTATGATTTTCTCCTCTCTTCCTAGGTTAGTGAACTCCCCTTCTCTCTTTCTCATCCAGGTCCTCCGGATTCACCTTATTTTCACAGACACGATCTGCAACTCACAGGAAACACAATCCAAAAATATGGGGTGTTACAGTCCTCCCCCCTTACAGAAATTTCATCCTCGAAATTTAGGACATGCACAGAGCTCACGAGAAAGAGCAAACCCAAGGGAGAATCCTAGGAAACACACACTACCAGCTCCTCAGCATAGCGACACACACTCTAGAGCTAATCACCTCAAGGCTCACCGATTACACCTATCCCAATACCAGTGTCTCACCGGTCACTGCCAACACTCACGTGACACATCACAAACAACCACCTGGGACTTCCAAAAACCAAATTCATAGCACACCATGGTCAACTCATTGATTAGACACCTGCTGTAGAAAATCGCTTACCAACCGTCGGTCATGATGATCAGATGTCCTTGGCTACAAACCTCCCTTGCTCCTCATTAGGGCCACCAATCAGTTCCTCCGGCACCATCTGGGTCCTATCTGGCCATCCGACCAATTCTAGCTTGTCGAGAGGAGGAAGAATAATAGGATCATCCACGTGAACCTTGAACTTCTCAAGCACAATGATCCTGGGCACAATGCCCTAAACTCCTTTCCAAAAGCAAGGGCTCCCGACTCCCATCACACTTCGAGGGATTCTTTCATCAAGAAGACAACTATTCTGTATCATAACTGTCTGAACTGCATGACCAACACCACCGTTCTACCTGGATGGCTGCTCAACCAAACCAACATCAAGCACCCATTCACACCACGTCCCCATACACAGCTCCTTCTGAGCCAAGGGAACATCACAGTTCAGATAGTGGCAACACCAGATGCAACCTACTCCAAACTTTCTCGAGTCTCATCATAGACAAGCACTCCATCCGTAATCATCGCATCGCTTAACTGATCTTGGGCACCATGCCCACCGAACCATTGGTGTGCTAAACCATATATAATATCAGGGCGCTTGACAAATCTGGCAACTTCTCAATTACTCAACATGGCATCCACACATGATCTCATTGTCGACCAACACCTCTCATTTCTCAGATCCACCCTCAAAATATCCACACTGACCAAGCCGATGAACTTGCAAGCTCATCTCCCAGCACTGCACGCTTGCACCATACAACTGGCCCCAATGGCTGCGACATGCCTCAATGCCAATCGCTATGTGACTCCACCCTGAGCCACGCGACACCATCCATGAGATAAATTGGCACAATACTCATCCTTATCTGATCCTTCTCACCACTGAGCTCCATGATCTCAATTCTGCTAACACTGCTTGACACGATACCACTACTAATGCATGGCAACCAAGGCAATTCACACAGCCAAAATAGCTCTTTACCCAAGAGCAACTGTCCTCAACTGACTTTGAAACCTCTAGGACATACACTCATCATGGAAACATATTCAATATGCCACTACCAATCTGATCTTGGAGCCTATGGGTTATGGGCCCACCACGCTTTTGCTACGCACTCTTTACCGAAAACACCACAAAGATGGAGGGGAAACTGGCGTTCGCCATGACACGGACCCCATATCAACCAACCAAATCTAGAAATGGAGGTAGAAGGGGTCCACAGTCCTCGGTTCTGGAACACAACTCCCTTCCTCACCTGGCAAACCACTTACACGCCTAGGTCTTAACATCATGGCACAATGAGAAAGCTCAACACCAGCTCTACAACACGACATACTATCTCGGCTGGTGACTCAATGTACCCGATTCTTCACAACCTTGACAGCACCAATGCACCAAGATAGGAGGAGGGATGAGTACGCAACCCTCACAGGCAGCTCTATTGCCCTCACGCGGAATGCTTTCGGGGACTTCCGAACACGCATCGGGAAAAATACAAGCATAAGAGAACATAATTATAATGAAGAATCAGCAGAATGAAACACAAACAAAGTACACAATAATCAAAAAATTCGCGTGTACCCTCCATGAGTGGGAATGACAACTCCGTCCGGTCAAGTGCCTCGTGCACGCCGGGATCCATGACTCGCCAGGCTAGTGGAGCGTTGCAGAGATGGCTGGGGCTGGGGCGGTTGCCATGGGCACTCATGAGCAATGTGCCCGACCTGACCACACCTGAAACGCTCCAGCTCGGCTTCATCAATAGTGCATGACTTGCCCTCGTGAAACCTGCCACATCTCAGACACTATCATGGCTGCTCACTCATACCACGACGTCGCGGTGGTTGAGCCTCCAATCACCGATTAGGCACTGCCACAACTTGCTCCTCTTGCTCCTTGCACATCCTGCCTAATCTGCTTCTTCTGAACAACCTCGACATTTGATTGAAACTCGATCTCAGGGGGGAAGAGCTCGGCTTCATTAATAGTGCATGACTTGCCCTCGTGAAACCCGCCACATCTCGGACACTGTCATGGCTGCTCATTCATACCACGATGCTGCGGTGGTTGAGCCTCCAATCACGGATCAGGCACTGCCACAACTTGGTCCTCTTGCTCCTTGCACATCCTGCTTAATCTGCTTCTTCTGAACAACCTCGACATTTGATTGAAACTCGATCTCAGGGGGGAAGAGCTCGGCTTCATCAATAGTGCATGACTTGCCCTCGTGAAACCTGCCACATTTCAGACACTGTCATGGCTGCTCATTCATACCACGACGCCTCGTTGGTTGAGCCTCCAATCACCGATCAGGCACTGCCACAACTTGGTCCTCTTGCTCCTTGCACATCCTGCGTAATCTGCTTCTTCTGAACAACCTCGACATTTGATTGAAACTTGATCTCAGGGGGGAAGAGCTCGTGCCAGAGGGTGGAAGAGATGCAATTCTGTTTGCCTCCAAGACTGCTGGGGATCATGCTACTGCTAAAGGGTCCTCGGCTGACCCTGACCTGACTAGGATTGCTCTACACAAGCCTGCTCTTGGGTCCTTACAGTGCAAGAAAAGTCACAATTTTTGACGTCCACATTCCATCACAAAAACGTCACAATTGCTTCCCAACTTTGATTTTTGACGTAATTTTGACGTAATTCAGACTGAAGATGTACGTCGCTACTATTTTTCTTTCTTTTCTATTTTAAATATAAAAGAGGGAAGCATATCTTCACCCCCAAACAAATCTTGGCATGCTCGATGGGACTAAAGTTTCCTTTCATCTTCTTGCCAAGATAAACGGGCCCCAGGGCCCTCCCAAAGAATGCTGATCATCTGCTTGTTTCTATGCTCATAGAGAAATCGACGATGGTTGCTGGGTTTGCCGTGCTAGCTTTCGGCCGCGAGATCGTGGCCAATCATGCTACTGTTGGGTACCTGGTGGTACCGACTATCTTCGACTCTTTCCTACCAGTGGTCGGCTTCCCCAACTTTTTGGGGGCAGTCTTTGCCGATATGCTGGAAGTAGCGGCCCCGGAGCTGGCCGAAGGGATGATCAACAAGAAGCCTAGGGCCCACAATGCCCGAAGTCGCAAGGATCTGACAACAAGTCAGACTCTACTGACTAGCTGCATGGTCCACCATGTAACTCAGGGGGCTCGCCCCACCTACTGCAACAACCTCGGGGGTCACCGTCAGGGGAATTCCCATAGAATAACTGCTATCCCTGCTACCAGACGACTGTCGATGTCTGGGAAGTCTATTTTGATCGGTGGCGTCTGCATCTTTCTAGACAGATGCGATGCCCAAGCAATCCCAGATCGCGTGGTCACTGCTGTGCCAACCAGCAACTCCTTCGAAGCCCTTTCTGGGAGGAGAGCTGAAAGAGAAGAAGTCAGTTGTCAAGGCTGAAAAGAGCTTGCCCCAAGGCTAAGGAAGTTCAACCAGGTACAGGTCCCCAAGAAGGTCCAGCCTGCCAGCCAAGAGGCGCCTGTCCGTCACCGCCCAGAGCTGGCCGAGGCGAGGAAGAAGAATGAGAGGGGCTTGGCCCCAAGAAGGGAAGAAACTGTCACGGATCCTCCATGCCGCGTAAGCTTTAGGGCATGCGCCCGACAAGCCGATATCCCCACAATGGGAAGAAGATTTGAGGAACTTATCGGAAGAGCCTGGCTAGCCGACAAGCCGATATCCCCACAATGGGAAGAAGATTTGAGGAACTTATCGGAAGAGCCCGGCTAGCTTACATCCCTCCTAGGGGAGGTCGGCAACTATCCTCAGTCCTACATCAGGGACTCGGGCAAGAGGAAATGACCAACATGGTCAGAAATTATTTCAGGGGTATTGGCAACCCCTCACTAGGCCAACAACAGCTGTTGCAAGAAGCCATGGCAGAAGAAGACAACTATCCACCAATGACAGTTGAAGAAGAAGAAGAAAGAAGAATGACGTCGTCAGTTGTCGACAATGGTTTCGAAGACAGCTTGGAGTTCGAAGCCGATGAAGCTGCTCCCCAATAGGTGGAGAGAAAAAGAGTCTCCGTATTTGAGAGACTAACCTTCCCGGGTCATGCAAGGAGGAAGGTTCATCAACAAAGGAAGTGTTTGTGGTTTTTCACCTGCAATATGGCAAGAGTGGCCGATACATACAGAGGTCTATCTGAGCACCCCCAAGAATTGGCTCGATTAGCCAAAAGGCCAGGGCCAAACACCAGAAGAGCTAAAGTCGCAAGAGAAATGTTGAAAGTGGCGAAAGGAAACCAAGTATTGCCTGAAGAAGTCACCACCCTCACTGCAAAGGTGGTGACGGCTGAAGAGGAGGAGGTGTTGCTGAACATCTCGCGTGAAGGAGCTTCAGGGGAGACAATGAAAGCCACCCCCAGCACGGAAGCCATAGACCCATCGATACTGATGCTGCTCCAGAAGTACCAGCAGGAGATAGAACTTCTGAAGAAGCACCTGGTGGAGAAGATGGAGCAAGCCTCAGCCTCCAAGTAGCCTGAAGTACAAGCTGAGTCGTCACGGGGAGGCATCAACCCGTGTGACTTCCCATCACTATATACCTTGCCCCAGCCAGCAGAGCCCAGCCTGGCGACCACCCAGCAATGTTCGCCTCAGCTGCTGATGCCACCAATACTACTACAAGTGCACTAGCCACCTCCATTGGTGTGGCCTCCTCCATAGGTGACCACTTTGGTCACTCCTTACCTGTAGCCAGCACACTTCTACCTATAGTCGGTCGATCTGACTACTATCAACAAGATGATGGTGGAAAGAATGATTGAGTTGAAGCTCACCGAGTGAAGTGAAGGTGAATATGTCACATTTGATGCCTATCAGGTGCCATACCCGCCACACCATGTAGCCAAGCAGCTCCCTCCTGGGATCAGCAAGCCGCCCAAGTTCGACAAGTTCAACGGGAAGGGATCCCCGAAGGAACATGTTGCATACTTCATGATCGTCATGGGTGACCTAACCACCGACGAATCATATTTGCTGAAGTTCTTCAGGTCCTCGCTAATGGGGCTCACATTTGAATGGTATTCCAGCCTCCCGATCAGGTCGATCAACGACTGGCCAGATATGCAGAAGAAATTTAGAGAAAGATTTCATGTCACCAACCTACTTTAGATGAAGGAAGAAGGGGGACGATGATCGCCGGCCATGATAGAGACCCTTCAAAAGATCACCAAAATTCTCCCACGTCCACGATCCTCGTCGCCTGCCACAGCATCCAAGGGTTTCCAGGTTGACTAGGATTTAGTTTTATAGGGTCAATTGATTTCTAAAAGCACCAATTGGGGAGATAATGCCAACTCTGCAGGTGTGCGCGTGATTCACGCTTGACCCAGTCGCGTCGCCTCTCAGCCTCCAACTTCTCTTCCTAGTGCTAGGGTTTCGAGGGAAAAAGAGAGGGGAAATGATCTCCTCATCCAGGCCGTTCATTTGGATCCGGTTTGGGCTTAATTGATAGAGAATTGGGCCTAAATTTAGCGAGTTAAGGTCCGATTAGGTTAAACGTGGATTTAGGCTTAAACTCTTTAATTGGGCTTGCTTCAAATTTTCTTTTGGGTTAGTCGTAGAAGACAAACTTCCTCAATTTATAGTCCTTTTCATTAATATAATTTTTTAAGATTTTTATAAATTAGTTAAAATTTTACCTATCATATTTTTCGTAGAATTTCCTATTAATTTCTTATTATTTTTTATTCCTGAGATTTTGTGTTTTGTTATCTCTTTTTCACTTTGAACATCTCTTTGTTAGAACTGTAAACCGTCCCTACCGGTTGTAGTAGGAAGACAGATAGAGGTTGTGCTCTGGTCTGTGGTGAACCGTCCCTACCGGTTGTAGTATGAAGACAGACAGAGGGTGTGCTCTGATCTGTGGTCAGGCCTTGTGTGCCTTTAAACTGTGTTTCAGAGGCTTAGTGCAATTGCACTAGTGAAGCCTCACTCTATTGAGTGAGGGATTGACGTAGGGCTCTGGGTTGAGTCTGAACCACCTTAAAATCCTTGTCTTAGTGGTTTTCCTTTGTGTCTGTCTCTCGCAAGATGCTTGCTTAGGCCAGTTTACATATTCTCATTTGCATCTATCGTGCGAGGTTCTTCCTGTGTGTAAAGCTCTTTTATATTCCGCTACGTTCATCACGAAAAAGGGGGTAGATCTATTCACCCCTCCCCGCTAGATCAGCCATTCCTACACATCAGTTGGGGCCTCGGCATTAGGTCAAGAGCTAAGAGACTACCAACGAGAGGTTGATCGACTACTAGGGCGTGCGGCTGACCCACACGAAGTGGCCAGTGACCACTCTTCCACTTGGCAGGATTAGTTCCTTGGTCAGATTGGCGGGCGTGGTCCGAGGACCACTAGAGGACTCAGGTGCATATTTACAGTGAGTACGATAGTGGATCAGGCTGAGGGAGAGGGCCGAGGACCAGGAGGTCCAACTCTTCCTCCTTTACTTCTTTAGCTAGATATTGTTCACAACTTCTTCTAACAACGTGAACCTGAAATACCTTTTATTGATACGCGACCTCGAGCGAGGGCCCCAGCTTGAGTGGGGAAGAGCAATGCTAGTGCACCTCTTCACCCACATGGACCCCTTTAGGCCAGGTTCAGGGAACCTGGGCGGCTTCACCCCTTTCTTGCAGGTATGATTCTACCTTAGAACCAAATCTGCCCATATTAATGTCTATTTGTTATATTCATGATTTCTTTGTTCTTTCATGTCAGATTTAGGGGTATACCCGATTCCTCTCAAGCCACGGTACCATCCCACGTGACAAGACTCAGGTTGTCCCACTTATTGCTTGGTGGGAGGTGCTTTGAGACCGTCGCTTGGTAGCTACCCAGCTCTCAGACCTATGGTCAACACTAGATGAGTTCCCATACCACCGCGTGAGTGTTTTGTTAAAATTAACTCTTGTGTTGCTATTTGTTTGTTATATGAGTTCATTTTAAGTAGGCTTTTCAATTTGTGTTTTAAAGGTGGTGTGGACACTCCTTATGCGAGCGAAGATGACGCTACCCTGTCTTGGGTGACCGGTGGGCGAGCATGGTTCCTCAGGGACACATTATTATTTTGCCAGAACCTGAGGAAGCCCCTTTACTTGCGACCAGTCCAGTAGACCCTAGTGTGGCACCAGCCTCCCATGGTGATCCCAGTATAACAGGTGTTAAATCGAGGGTATCGGGGGACTACGATGAGCGACCAGGACTGGTGATGTGACACCAACTTGGGAGTGGCAACCACTCGATGGAAAATCCCTTGGACCTAGCAAGCAACACAACTCATAGACCGGCAACTTCACCCGAGCGGACTCACCCGCTAAGCGTACACTCGGGCCCGTAAGCAACTCAACGATTGAGAGGAGTGATTGGGATGGAACCTCACTATTTCGGGGCTCGACTAGCTTGAGGTTGAACCCCTAATGGTCTTGGATATGCAATTTGACAGGTGGCTAGCATGCCAAGGGCGTGGGATGAAGGGCCTTTCTCACAACTCACCCTGCTGTGGCACTCAATTTGATGACAATTCGGGACCGGGCACTAACCTCATCGCCGACGGTCAACTTAGAAGCAATACTAATCCAAGCAAGGTTAAACCAGCAAGGAGAGGGGCCAGAAGCTCACCTGACCAGCATGAAGACGTTGATCCTGGCCAGAGACGAGGGCGGGTGAGGAAGCGTAGGCTTACCGGCATGCCGTGCCGATGAAGCTTCAACCAGAAATTTTAATTAACATGCACTACGCCCCTTGCAAGGGGGGTTGGACTAGGGGTGGAGATTTGTTTTACAACCAAAATGTACCTCTACACAGGGAGGGACGGTCAGTCGGCTAGGCGAGATGGGGAAAAACTACGCTAGAAGTCGAAGTGGACGAAGACCGTCGGTTCTGCCAACGCTCTAGAACAGTGAGATAGGCAGTCGATGTCGGCTCCGCTACAGGCTCTCCCGAACTCCTTTGTTGACAAAACCAGTGCCAAAACCTCTTGGGTTGGCCCAGGAGGATGTCAGAATTATTGGAGAATTTCTTGATGACGACAACAATCGGGGCAGGGTCGTGAACAGGACCACTAGCTTCTGAGTCTGACAGCTTCTGAATCGTTGCTTCTGGAAGGTCAGGTCTTTACGAATGCTCCCGGTGTCTGAATGATATGGAACCTGAACCGCTGTGTCGGTGGATGAGTCTTCTTCGAGCCGAGACTAACGGCGTCATCGGCAGATGTCAGGGCTGATCGTGAAGGGCAGAATAGTGGGGGTGTGTCGGTGAAGGCTCTGGAAAACTAACCTGGTGCACCTAAGAGAGAAAATTTGGAACTTTTAATGCCGAGGTCCAAAATTAACTATGTTTGTTGGAAATGGTAGAGGACTTAAAGTAGAAGCCCTCAGCCAAGTTTCACACCCACAGCTTCTCAGGAATGGCCATGGTGGCGCTGAACCTTGGGCTCTACTTCCCTGTCGGAGTAGTCCTGCGCAGCTTGGGGAGAACAGCTCTCCCGGGCAGCTCAGAACTCGGATGGATGCGAGACCACCTCTGTTGCGAAGCCGACTTGACGATCTTTCCAGAAATATAGAACTTGCCACCAGGTGCTTCGTGAGGAGGATGGCACAGCCTCTGAAATCCATAGCTTCTCTACTACCTCTGAACTGAGAACTGCAGACTGAAGATGATGGGGGGAAATGGGATATATGGGAGGGGAAATGGGGTGGATGGGTATGGAGGGACCCGAGAAGCGCCGCCTTCAAGCCTTGATGGAGTTGCGTCGCCGGCAGGGCTTCCGGGGAACGGTCAAAGCCGCGCCCTCGACCTACCGCGTTGAACCAGATTTCGACGGCGAGGAGGGCTGAATGCCGACGAAACTTCCGCGCATCACGAATTGCCAGCGTGCAGCCTTTTGCGGGCTCATGATCGCCGGCCTCCGCTTTTCCGACGCCTGCGCTGTGGCGGACATTTCCCAGCAGCGCATACACGATGTCCTGCCGCCGCGCTGGATCACGCCGCCGCCGTTCCGGCACTACAAATCCTGGAAGGGCGAGACGTTGGAGCAGATTCGGCTGGCGTATGCCGACCGCAACCAGAAGTCTCAAGACATAGCCAAGCGGTTCGGCCTGCCTCTGGGCTACCTGCATCGTCTCGTCGTGCGCCACGGATGGCCGCGCCGCCGAGACGAGCAGCGTGCTAAGCCCCGCCTTGTCGACACGCTGACACCCGCGCAATGGCGCCTCTACAACAAACTCCGGGCGGGTGGGATTTCGCGGCCGGTGGCCTTCGCTGAGGTCACACGATGACCGCATCACCCGTCCTCGTTCCCCAAGCTGGCGGCGATAGCAACCCGAGGTCGTCCAGCGGCCCTGCGGATTCCTCCTGCATCTTCGCCCCGCAGGGCCATCTCATTCAGGAGAGGCGCGACGGCGGCCGGTTGGGAATTCCCGCCGACCGCGCGCGCCTCTACGGCGGAGGGGAGTCCGCCGATCTCCATCCGGGTTTGGTCGGTTTGCCCGGTAGTCAATCCGTTCTCGAATCTCCCGCCCAGCCACACTTCCCCGGCTGGGACACTCGCGGCTGCGTCGACCCCCATAGACGCAGCCGCACTTTCTTCCTGAGCCTTACGAACCGACTCCAGCCGGCAAGCTATCCGGTTCGTAAGGGTGCCCAGAGCGACCCAGGTATTGGCCTTCGTCATGCCCATCAGCATGAACCGGAGCCTTTCCATGAAGCGCGAGAACTCAGCCCCAAATCTGGAACCACATATGCGTGCCGTTGAAGTAGCCCGCACAATGCTTTGTACCGTTCCGCTCGATCTCTCGCGCGGCGAGTCGAAAGGCGTCTGGCTTAGGCGGGCAAGCCGCTTGCTGGGCATCCCCTTCGCCATCGGCAAGCGTCTCTACTACCGCGAGGTGAAGCGGATCGACGCCGACCGGTTCGAAGCAATGCGCGCCCAGTTGAACGCCCTCCAGACGAGCGCCGCAGAGCGCCGGGAACGCCTGAATGACCTTGCCATCCTTCGAGCACAGCGAGACCTCGGAACAGAAAGCCGACCGGCTGCTCAAGCTGGCAATGAGCCTGGATCAGCAGGCACGGGAAGCGCTGGAAGCGGCCGAGGCTGCGTTCCGGCGGATCGGCAGACCGCTGCCTCTTTTCGACCGACTTAGCGATAGCGAGGACCGGTAAATGAAGGTCTGTGTTGAAAGCATCGAGCAGGCGTCAATACCGGAGCCCAATAGTGGGTGCTGGCTTTGGCTCCAGTCGATCCGGAATGCCAACGGTTACGGGTCCGTAAAGGTCGCGGGCCGCACCGAAACGGCACATCGCGTTTCGTGGATGGCATTCCGAGGCGAGATACCTCTCGGCAAGTTCGTTTGTCACCGTTGCGATAACCGTCTCTGCGTGAACCCTGATCATTTATTTTTGGGCACTAACGCAGACAACATGGCGGACATGGTTCGGAAAGGCCGCGCTTATCGACCGCGAGGAGAGAAGCAAGGCGGACACAAGCTCAACGAGTCAGACATCCGGGAAATACTCTCGGAGATCAATCCGAGCCGGACGCGACTTAAGGAAATCGACGCGAAGTACGGCCTGAGTCGCGGCTATGCCCGCAAGATCAGGGACGGCATCGCGTGGAATCACATCTCGGGCTTGCCGTGTCGCAGAGCCCCGTTGTTCCCGCATCTCGATAGGGAGGGCCGATGAATGCGCGAACTTGCCGCCACTACCTACGTCCTTTGCTCTTACGCGTGGGGCGTTTTGTGCTCCAGCCCCATCGCGACAAAGGGAGAGGCGTGATGGGTGAATCAGTCGGCGACTGGAATCACAGACAGGTCTTCGGTCCGAGCGGCGTCATATTCATGATCGGGACGCTGAACTGCGGCTGTTACTGCGTTTTCCGGATGGCCAAATCCGAAATGCCGAATGCCATGGTGGCGAGCGAGCATTTCCCGAGCGAGGCCGACGTGATCGCCGAAGCCGAGCGGCTCCGCAAAGCGAGCCTCAATTAACATGGAGCCCGTCTAATGGACCGCGTAGCCCAGCTAGCCGCAGAGGCGGATGCCTTTATCGAAATGGAGCGCGCGAACCGTGGCCGCCTGTCGGACGAGGCCGCCCGCGACGCGACCCGCTACGTGTTGGCCCACCTCGCCGCATCACTCGGCTTCCCCGAGAACGAAATCTCCTCCGCCATTGATACGGCTTTGAAGGGGAGGTGAGGAATGAGCTTCACCCTGTTCTTTATCCTCGCCGTCACGCTTCCCTTCTGGATTCCGGGCGTGGCTTTGCTTGGGGGGCTTTCGTTCTTGTTCCTCGCCTGCGTTTACGCAGGGGGGGTCGAAATGGCTCGCGCTATGTGGGGGGCGCGTCGGTGAGCTTTACTGTCGAACTACTCCCGCCGCCGTCCGTCAATGAGATGTACCGGAACGTCCAGAAGCGGGGGCGCGTGAAAACCACTGGATACAAGCGGTGGTGCGCTTATGCCTGCGCTGCAATCAAGGGGCGTGTCCCCGCCAAGGACTGCGTGCGGGGCAAGTTTTCCGTGGCCATCAACCTACCCAAGGCGATGCGCGGAGACATCGATAACCGCGTGAAGGGCATTCTTGACGCGCTCGTCACCTCCGGACGGATCGACGACGACAAGCACCTCGACGAACTGCACGTCTGCCGGCGCGCCGAGCAGGAGTTCGCGGTCGTCGTTGTGTGCCCGGCATCCACCATCGAGGAACAGAAGGCGGCGGCATGATCCAGATCGCGAATCCTGTCTCGTTTCGAGAACTCCAGCACGGCATGCCGGGAGTCGGAACAATCTACGCTATCGAATGCGATGGGCTTGTGAAAGTTGGCTTCACGAATGCCGAGAATGCGGAGCGCCGCTGTCGCGCCCTGCAGACGGCAAATGGTCGCCCGCTCCGGGTGGTCGCGGAAATGCGCGGCACAATGGAAATGGAAAAGGGTCTTCACAAAGTGCTGGCCCCGTTCCGCGTGCGTGGCGAGTGGTTCCGCTTCGATGCCGTCCGATTCTTCGAGCGTCTGGGAGGCGCCCGATGAGCGGCGTTTCCGATCTGTCCCTATCTAGCATCAAAATCGACGGTGGTACCCAGTCGCGAGCGCAGTTGAATGTGGACGCGATCACCGAGTATGCGGCGGCGATTGAGGGCGGCGCAACGTTGCCCCCGGTCACTGTCTATTATGACGGCGCGGCGCACTGGCTTGCGGACGGATTTCACCGCTTCCATGCGACCAAGAAGGCTGGTCGTGATTGCATTCCGGCAGATGTCCGACAGGGAACGCGGCGCGACGCTATCCTCTACAGCGTCGGGGCGAATGACCAACATGGCGTCCGCCGCACCCTAGACGACAAGCGCCGCGCTGTTCTGGTCCTTCTGGAAGACGGCGAATGGTCCAAATGGTCTGATGTTGAGATAGCTGCCGCCGCTAAGGTCCACCGCAAGACGGTGGCCAAACTCCGGGGAGATTCATACTTGGCCAAAGTGCCAAGTATGAATACGGCGGAAAGAACCTTTACTCACCCGAAGACGGGGAAGCCGGCGACCATGAACACCGGCGGCATCGGTAAGGCGAAGCCGCTGACGCGCAGCTTTGTTCCTGATCCGGATATGCAGGCAGAAGCCGAGGCCGCTGCCCGCGATATCGAAATCGAGCGAGACGAGCGGATCGCAATTGCTGGGACCGGGCATCTGGTCGAGGAAAACGAGCGCCTGACAAAGCTGGTCGCCACCCTGCAGCGCCGAGTCGCCGCACTGGTCACAGAGAAAGGTGCCCTCGAATACCGCGAGAAGATGTGGAAGGAGCGGGCGCTGGCCGCCGGCTGGAAGGGGCGCGCGGATGCCTGACATGGACCTCGCGGCCAAGCTCGCATCTCGTTCCCGTCGTGCTGAGAACGGTTGTCTGGAATGGATCGGCGGCCTCTCAAATGGAAGATACGGGAGTGTCACGTGGCATGGGCGGAAGCTAGGGACGCATCGCGCAGCGTGGATCGCGGCGCATGGCGACATACCCGTCGGAGTGTGTGTCTGCCATCACTGCGACAATCCTCGCTGTATTGAGCCAGCTCACCTGTTCTTAGGCGACCAAGCGGCGAACATGCGAGACATGTTCTCGAAGGACAGACGACCGTCCGCCATTGGTGAGAGACACGGCTCAGCGAAGCTCACAGCAGATCAGGTCCTCGCCATCCGAGGAGATTCTAGAGCGGCCACGGACATTGCGGATCAGTACTCGATTTCTCCCTGTAGCGTGCGCGAGATCAAGCGGCGGCACACGTGGAGGCATGTCTAATGGATATGTTCACACCTGCGGCCCAACAGCTTGTCCTTCGTGAGTATCAATCTGGTGCCATCGCGTCGGCTCGTGACAACATTCGCAACGGGCACCGTCGTCAGATCCTTTGTGCGCCCACCGGGGCGGGCAAATGCTTGGGGCGCGGTACGCCCGTCTTGCTCTACGACGGACGAATCATCCCGGTCGAGGATGTACGGCCAGGCGATAAATTAATGGGACCGGACAGCGCGCCACGCCACGTGTTGAGCATCTGTTCCGGGCGCGACGCCCTCTACCGAGTAACGCCGGTAAAGGGCGATCCATACATCGTAAACGAGCCGCACATTCTGTCGCTCAAGATCACTCGTGGAGCGACAAAGTGGGATTGCTCCAAGAGCGACAAATATCAGGCTGGGAAAATTCACAATATCGGCGTTGCGCAATACCTGGCCGAAAGCGCGACGTTCCGGCATTGCGCCAAGGGGTGGAGAGCCGCTGTTGATTGGGAAGAGAAGCCGACTCCCATTCCTCCGTACATTCTTGGCTTGTGGCTCGGCGACGGAGACTCCCGTCATCCGGCCGTGACGACCGCAGACGACGAGGTCGTTCAATCGATCGCCGAATATGCAAAGTCAATGGGGTTGGCGGTGCGTGTCTCCCCTGCTGGCGGCAAGTCTGCCACTTACCATATCTCGACACGAAACCGACAAGTCGCCAACCCGGTCCGCCGCGCCTTGCGCGGGCTAGGTGTGTTGTTGAACAAGCATATACCGCTTTCTTACAAGGCGACTTCTCGTGAAGCCCGTCTCGATCTGCTTGCCGGCTTAATCGATACCGATGGGACACCCTCACGCGGCGGCTACGATCTGGTTTTCAAGCGTCGCGCTCTCGCTGATGATGCGGCGTTTATTGCGCGCTCTCTGGGCCTCGCCGCATACGTAAGGCCATGCATCAAGACGTGCGGGAACAACGGCGTCAGCGGAGAATATTGGCGTCTCTCGATATCGGGAGAATGCGGAATTATCCCGGTGCGCATCCAACGGAAGCGAGTGCCGCCGCGTCAGCAGGTGAAGGACCCATTACTAACAGGAATCAAGGTCGAGCCGGCAGGCGAAGGAGAATATTTTGGATTCGAGATTGATGGCGACCGGCTATTTCTTCTCGGGGATTTCACAGTTACTCACAACACCATCATCTCGCTGGGCCTCATGAAACTAGCCATGGAGGCGGGCTCGCGCTCGGCCTTCATCACGGACCGCAGCGCCCTGGTAGACCAGACCTCGCAGGCGATGGACCTCTACGGCATCGACCATGGCGTGATGCAGGCAACGCATTGGCGCAGCAACCCGCATGCCTACGTGCAGCTCGTGTCGGCGCAGACGCTCGGGCGGCGGCTCGGCAACGGCGGCTACGTCGACCATCACCTGCGTGACCTGCGGTTCGTCCTTATAGACGAATGCCATTCCCTTTATGCCGGCACCACGAAGTGGCTGGCCTCGCTGCCAGCAACGACCTCTATCATCGGCCTGACCGCAACGCCCTTCACCAAGGGGCTCGGCAAGCACTTCGACGCCATCGTCAATGTCGCGACCACGGATGGGCTGATCGCCAGCGGCGCGCTGGTTAAGCCTGTGGTCTATGCCGCCGTCGAGGCCGATATCAGCGGCGTTGCCGTGAAGTCGACCGGCGAATGGGACGATGCGGGCCTTGAAAGGGCTGGCGTCACCATCGTGGGCGACGTGGCGACCGAATACGTCAAGCTCTCCACAGAACATTTCGGCAAGCCGGAAAAGGCACTGATCCCTCATACTTGAAACGCCACGGCATTACTCAAATTCTATTTCTGAGCCCGTTCCATACATGTAAGAAGTTGATTAAAGTGGCAATCCTCATTTTTATTACATCAATATTTTTTGTACATCAGATCGGTCGTAGCCAGTACAATATGCATAAAAAGAAAAAATGATACAATAGGAACTGATAGCTCGGTGCGGACAAGGTTAGTAGCTTCAGACTGAGCCACTGACTCTATCCAGCATAGAAACTGGCTCAGGTAGTAAGGCAGCTGACTTAATCTGCTCGGGTAGTTAGGAAGAGATGGTATCAATAAAGAAAAATAAGAAAAGGCACCCTCAAGAGGAGGCAATGCTGACGAGAAAAGAGAAGAAGAACAGAAGAGCGAGAAGGAAAATGAACAGTCCCTTGGAGTATAGGGAGTGGGAGGGGAGGAGGGGAGGCGGATAAGAGAGCGACATGGATACGCGGGAGGTCTCTCTCGAAGCATCCTCTCGTGCATTATCCCCTCTCCCCCATGTGGGCAGTAGCCCATAAGTTGTAGAAGAATGCCCCATCACGCGTCTTCTATTCTTCCACGTCATCCACCAAGTCATCTTCCATTCTTCTACGCCGAAGCAGCCCAAATGCCCCAACAGCCGTAAAAGCCTTCATCTTCATCGGAGAAAGGCAACAAAGAAGGAGATGTAGGAGAAACAGTGAAGACCCTTAGGCAGAGTGAAGAGGAGGAGACACCCTTCGGAGCCTTTTATAGGCCGAAGGGGAAGGCCCTCTGCCACAATTAAAACTCCCCTTGAGAAAGCACGAAAGGAATTCCATGGCAGGCAATCTCCCTTAGGAGCAACTACGCTACCTTCCCCACAAGACCCTTTAGAATCCTTCAATGGGGATACATGAAAAGGTAGGTCATTCAAAGCATCGGAAGACAAAAAGGCACCAGATCAGCACCCGTGAATCGACCGATCGACAGGTGACCTAATTTTTCGGTAGAAATATCATACGAGATTTACGATTTGCTGACGTCTGCGAATATGGTAAATCATACTCAGTCAAAGACAGTAAGAAGCATTTAAGTATGCTCTGAACACCACTGCCACTATATAGAAAGAAAGGAATTACATAGAAATGTTCCAGACGGCCTTACAAAAATAAAAGAAAGAAGGGGCCATAAAGCAAGTACAAGCAAAATCTAATCTATGGAGATAGGAGAAGGATGGGAGGTCTGTGGCCCTCCTTGATGATTGGTGGTCGGAAGACCCTCGGCACCCGGCATCATCTCGGCAGTGAAGGGCAACACTCCCTCGGCTCTCTCAGTGACGACCGGCTCAGGCACTAACCCCACCTATGTGGGAACTGCCTCGACTGTGTGCTCTCTCGAAGTAGTCGGAGCTAGCGGCCCCCCTTCCATAGGAGCAGAAGTGTCCTCGCTACCCCCTCCACCACTCGACGCCGAAGCAAAAGGAGAGGTCGAGCCTTCTTCGCCCGAGTCATAGCATTATCTGGGGTTAAATACAAGCTCGTCGAGAACCTACTTTTATGCCTGATTTACTACCCACCTGAAGCCATGAGCGAAACTCTTCCGCAACCCACGCTAGTAGCCTAACTCATAATAGGCAAAGGTGGTCTTCTTTAGGGTGTCGCGATATTCTTCCGAGCCTCGATATTGCTCGACCGCCCTCGCCTCGGCCATCGCTACCATCGCCTGGAGATCAGCCACCTCTACCTTGGCCTCGGCCAGTTTCACTTCGACATCCTTCCTCGCTCGTTCTGCCTCCAGGAGCCGGCCCCCGAGCTCTTCCCGCTCGACCCCCCACTGCCTCAAGCTCGTCGAGTTGGCCTGGCGCTCCTCCTCCAAGAGTCTACTATTCAGCTCAGCCATGTATTGAGCCTGGCATAGCTGTTCAGATAGTGACCATATCTTCTCCTGGCTCGCTCGATCCTGCGATCGGAGTGAAGCCACTTCCCGCTGAAGGACCCCAAGCTCAGAGGACAACTATCCGACCGAGGTCAGACTCAGCACAAGCACTGGCCTGAGCTGCCTCGCCACTCTCCACTAGTGCCAAGTAATTTGCTAGCTCCACCCCAAGTTAGGCCACGAACAATCCCCCCTCAATGACTCTTTCGAGGAGCATCAGAGGGGAGCAACGATTGAATTCATCCTGAATGGACATCGTCACCAGCATTTGACAACGATCATAGAGGGAGGCCGGGAGAGGAAACTGTCTCCGCTGGGGGATGGGGATCTTCGTCGGGTCGACTGACGTAGGGGCATCTCCCATGGAAGATCCTAGACCCGGGGCTATGGTACCTGGCTTGGACGGGATCCCTGGAGCAACTTCCTCCTCCCCGCGCCCTCCAGCAAGCTCAGTAGGGGTCCCTTCGACTGAGGCCGACGCTTCTAGTAGAGGGACCGGAGATGCCAAGCAACGAACTCCCTTGGTCAGATACTTCTCGTTAGGGAGAGGAACTTTCATCTTCTTCTGCCTACTCCGCTCGACAGTCAGGGCCTTCATCGAGGACAATAGTAGCCATTCCTCGGGAGTTTTGCGCTTCGACCCCCGTCACTCTGGTTCCCCCTCGAGAAGGACCTTCTTGCCTTTATCTCGGGTAGAGGAGGGGCCCTCAAAAATAAAAGGAATGTCTTGAACTGCCACCTCCACCTGATTGTCGACCTCCACATGCATTTGGTGATCCTCGTCGGTGCCATGAATAGGCTCTGTCAACCAAGGATGAACTATCAATAAAATGCTAGTTGAATAATGTGTAAGGTCAAGCGTCCAGAATCTTTAGCCTTGGGAGATAACTTGAAGTGATCGTAACTCTGGAAATTGGCTAGGGACATGAGCTCCGTGGTCAACCTCCTTTGACCCTGAAGAATCTTGATCCCCTCCTCAGTCTCTGATGAAATCACCGGGTGCTTCGCAGGGAACACAGGGTGTTAATTCGGCAGAATGAGAAAATTCCAACTGATACCCTTGTTGGATCCCACCCAAAAATATTGGGTCTTCCACCCTTTATGTGTAAATTTTGGGGGTTTATGGGCTTGTGACACCAAGTCAGGGTGACTTGATATCAAGAAAGTTCAGGTCTCTAGTCTCCACGAGAATGGAGATATGATACCTCATGAGGTTTAGGGGCTTGGAACAGCCTTCCTTACCTTCTCAACTAGATGGAAAAGGCACCTGCTGTCTACTGCTATAAGTCGAGGAAGCAGATCCTTTGTAATGGTCAATTTGGCTGGCTCATCCTCCGTGAACAGCCTAGAGTTTAACTTTGTGACATGCCTCTCCATACTAAGTGGGTCAGTAATGAGGTGATCTCTGTCTCTGATCCATTTTGATGCAGTTAGCCCTTGTTCTTCCTATTGCAACCCTGTGGAAATAGGATGTGTTTGTTCCCTTCTTTAACCCACCTTTCTCTTGACCTTTGTTTCTAGTAGATTTTTTCTTTCAAGAGGATGTTTTCAAAATTAGCCTTAATCTTGTCTCGTCGAATTCTATCTTGCTTATCTATTGGACCTGTCTCCTCCAATGCATCCAGCCCCTCCACCTGTTCCATTATCCTGTCCTTCACTACTTTGCCAGGGAGAGTTTTGGAAGCTCTCCACTTGGTCAGCTTGTGCCAAGTATCTCAACTTACTGACCAGGTTAACCATAGCAGATTTATCCTGCCTTTGGGTAGCCCACATTTTCCTGATGGTGTCCAAAGAAAGCCATCTTCTTTGAGCAAATAACTATCCATCTTGAATTGAGCTTTCCTCCTTCACCTGTTGGAAGTTCTGAGCAAAATGGGCTTGTGGTCGAAGACAATTCTGGCTAAAAGCAAGGGCCTCCAGGTGTGGGAAGTGGTCTTCCCAATCACTAGAGACAAGAAACTTGTCAAGCCTGGACTGTGCTGAGTCTGCTCTCATGTTAGACCAAGTGAACTAAGTATTGTGGATGCGACATCTATCAGTGCTGCTTCAGAGATAAAATCCTTAAATTCTTCCATTTCTCCTACAGGGGAGTAGTCACCCTACCTCTCAAGCATACAAACCATGGCATTAAAGTGACCTCCTACACCAAGGATGGCCGGAGTTGGTGTGGAAGAGAAGAAGATAATCCCATGAGAGTTTTCTTTTCCTCCGTGTTTTGCGGGCCATACCCTCTAATGAAGTCTCAGAAGAATCCATCCTTAGTGCTACGGAAGTAGAGGGAAATGGCCCCTTTGCCAATGTCTACATTTCTCTATCTCCCTCACCTCATAATCATTCTACAACACGATGATGCCTCCCAATCTCCCCTCAGCCGGGACTGCTTTAGACAATCTTGAGCCCCCTATCTCCCTCATTATGTTCTTTCTATCCCCTTCACATTTGGACTCTTGTAAGCACAATAGATCTATCTTGCATTTCCTAATTAGGTCCTTCACCACTCTCCTCTTCTTCTTTCCACATATCTCCCTCACATTCCACGACACAATTCTTATAATAGGGAATAGGACTAGTTCCCATCCTCCATCTCCCCTTGGATTCCCCTCCATCCCCATTCTTCCCTCGTTGTTTTTTCCACTCTTGTTTGTTGATTTCCCATCTCTAACCTTCCTCACCATAGACATGATCCACATTTTTTGGACCTTCCTGAACAACCCTTTGATGTCCTTCTCAAATTTGGCGAAGGGCACCTCTATCTTCTCTGCTAGCTCACTGACCTGTGACCCCATCAATCTCTCCACCATCCCAACCATTTCTTTGATATTCTCCCTCCTCAGTTCCTTTGATTTCCCTTGCTTGCCAAATTCCTACTGACTCGTGCTGTAAGAAACCCCGCCTACACTGGGGGCTCCCTACAATGTCCTTCGCTAGCCCTCTTTCCACTTCTATTTCAAGTATATCATTGAGGATGTCATCCTCTTGGGCCTCTAACATGGTGTGAGGGGGCCTCTTGAATAGGGTCGCAAGGTCCCCTACGTCTGTAGAGGGTAGCGGCCACAACCCCCCTCCCCCCTTTCAGGTGCTCGGTCTCCTTATCCCATGGTTGGCAGTATTGGCCGAAACCGATGCCGAAACGTATCGGTTTCGGCTGGTACTGAAACGATACTGGACCCTTGCACTGTAGCAGGTCCGAAACTAAAAAGAAAAGAATTTTTTAATGGTTTCGGTCCGAAACCGGACGGTTTCGGCCGAAACCGGATGTGCCTCAGTGTTCATTTTGCCTTTTTTTGAATGGTTTCAACCGGTTTTGGCCGAAACCGAAACCGAAATCGAAACCGGTATGTTTCGGTTTCGGTCCTGGCCGAACCGGTATCGAAACCAGTACTGCCATCCTTGAAGATTATAGGGACTAATATTTAAAAAACCCCAAGAAGGTCTTCAGAATGGTTTATTTGTGAGAGTGCGAGATTGGGCGGAGGCCCTTTGTAAAGTAAACACATGCACTTCTTCTATCTTGGCTCTGCTGGGGGGTTGGGGTGGTTCACACCACCTTGGTGTGCACAGCTTTTGGTTGTATAGGGACTTTTGTTAACTCATTGACTGATTGACTACACTTGTACGTACATTCCTCTTTTACTTCTAATACAATAGTGGTATTACTAACTTTCAGAAAAAAAAACAAAAAAACAAAAAGGAAAACAAGGTTGACACCTAACAAAAATAGGAACAAAGAGATCTTAATATTCTTTATGTGCTTAACACTGAGAGTGCATGCACATACATGTATTTGAATGAATATATGCTGATAGGTTGTGGAGTGTACGTACATATATGAGATGTGTGAGTGGCTAGTTGTGGGCAATGCTGTGTGCATATGCATTCTTATTCCGATTTCATGGAGATGTATGAATGATAAATGATGACCTTAGCAAAAGGCCATAGCAATATTTTACATTTATTATCTTTTCACCTGGCGCTTAGCTACCTATTCTTTGTTTACCCCCTCTGCTAAATTTTACTTTGAAGCATATTACCAACTCTTAGCATCCTTCAGATTAAAGCATGCAAGTCGACCGGACCTTAAAAGAGCATGCAAGCACCGGAACCAGAAGGTGGACCCTTTTAGGGTCTGTGCCGTTACATTTGAAAAGGATTAAAGTTGCCCAAAAATTTATGTCACGGATGTTTCCAAACTCACCCTTAGAACGACTCATTCAAAAGCAACTAACATTAGTGATGGTTTGAGTTGTCCTTGTAGAAATAATGATCCGTAGTTATAGCCAATTAGCCATGTAATCTCGTCAAGTTGCCATTAGTCTTGCTAGGTTGTCGTCGTAAAAAAGGACAAAAAAGTTGTCATCATGGTTGGTCAAATGCATTTAGATACTAGAAACATGGAGTGATAGTTGTTACACCTCAATGGACAGTGGTCAATTTTGATCAGTTCAATTCTTAAAAGAAAAAGGGTGCCCATTCTTTTTTTATTGTTATTTTTTTTTGTAGCGGTCTAATCTTAGATGGGATGGTAAAATGGATGGTCTGAGGGAGGGATTACCCCTAAAAAAAGTTGTTTGCACCGTAAGAAGGTGCGCGCTGAAAGATGTTGCGAGTGGAAGTTAGGTGCATAATAACATGGTTATATATATGAACTCTTAACAGACAAAAATATAAGTAGGTCGATGTAATCTCTCATTTGTGAAAATAACAGATCAAAACTAACCTAACTGCTAATCAAAACCAACTTCAAGTCAGATTATTAATTAACTTCGTGTGTCAACTTAATCCTCTTCCCTCCTGAGCTGCGCAACAGGCTGGATTCGCTCCATATAAAGTCCGAAATCGGAGCCCAGTGGCCACACGCTTGAGACTTCAGACGCCCACAGGTGTCGGCGTGGAACCCAAGCCACACGTGCGACAGAGGCGGGACGGCGGCCTCTGTTTGAGATACAGAAGAAACAGAGGGCAGGGGCAGGGCTGGCAGTGGAAGCCGACGGACTTCTTCTGAGAAAGTGAGAGAGAGAGAGAGACAGAAGGGGGCGCCGCAGGAAGTGAGCCGAGGAGGATGCAGATCTTCGTGAAGACCCTGACAGGGAAGACGATCACCCTCGAGGTGGAGAGCAGCGACACCATCGACAACGTCAAGGCCAAGATCCAGGTCGGTTTCTCCCACACATGAGTTTGTCATCCCTCGATGGATCTTGTGAGAACGAGCTCCTTCGCAATGCAATTTTTTCCCCCACTTTTTTCTCAGCTCGATCTGTCTGAGGTGAATTAAGAAGAAGGAAGCCGATTGATGAGGCGATTGGTGAGGATGCGTTGTGTATGGATGTGCAGGAGTTGTGCTTGCTGTGGTGATATGCTAACATGATGGATGTGCCGTTACTTCTGTTCGTTCTGTTTGTGTGTGTGCAGGGATGCGTAGGGTGTGGATGGATGAGATTCGGGCTTTGTCCTGTGTGCTAGTGCAAGCACTAGTTTTGCGACGAAAGTGATCGTGATCACCATGAGTATTAGATTAATGACTTCTATCCATGATAATTGAATAAAAATAAAATATTCCAAATTAAGGAAGATAAACTACTCACAAACTTGGAGCGGTGATATGTGAAGCCGGTCTTCTCTTTTGGCCAGCCTAAGATGGAAGCCTTCTTCCTTTTTAACTTTTTGCCTGCTTCCTTGCGAAAAATGAGGAAAACATGGATAGGCTGGCTAGCTGGTGCAGAGGGCATCGATGAACGTGGGGCTGGATACCCAGACGAATCAAACCCAAGACTCTGAAGGCTGAAAAATTCAGACGAATTGAACCAACATAGTAGTGACTCAAAGACTATATGTTGACTTCTCTGAAACTCATATATTATTCTATGTACAATACTATCCTAAAGGAACAGACCCCTTTGGAAGGCCTTGCAAAGGACTGTCAGTTTCTTATGCATATTGCAGATTTAATCAGATGGATGTCAGCCAAGTATTTGGAATTTGAACATGAAAGATCCCTTCTGAACAAACGGCTGCCTGCTGGTGTAAGGCCCCTTGCTAAAATGGATATCTTACTAGGTGGGAGCTGAATGATTAGGAGATTTTAGGCCTATTAGTCTGGTGACTGTTTACAATAAATTATGCAAAAATTTCACTCTGATTAGTTGGCAAGTACCATGGATGGATGAACTTGAGAGCACTGGCAGCATGTGTATAATGTAATTTGAATTTTCGTGTTGTTAGTTCATGAGTTGGTAAATATTGAAATTTGAGGAAGAAGAAATGAGACGAGATTTTTATAAAGCAAGTTTGGTTAGCCGGAAATTTGTGGGAGCTATTGGAAGGTCACAATTTAGGGTTGCTGGGTTTTGAAGAGATTGAGAAGGACATAGAGTTTGTTTTGTTCATTACGCAGGATTTCTGGAGGCAAAAAACCAATTTGGGCAAATCATCACCTGTATGAACCCTCTGAAGAGCCAAACAGATATTTCTGGGAACATATTTATTGTAGAAGTGAAGGATCGGGTACTTCCTATCTAGGGTTTCCCTTCCATTATAAGAAGAGAAACAGGGCACTGGACATAGGCACCCTATCGTTAACAGCTATGGTGACATTTGCAGGTCTGGGGTTTGAAATATATTAGCTTCAATAGGTGTATAGTATGCCAATATAGCCTATATCTCTGTTTGTTATTGGCTGAGAGCCTGAGGATGGTAAGTGAATAGATGGAAATTATACAGCAGGCGTCAATTTCCAAGGGGAAGGAAAAGTAGAGGCGGATGGCTGTTCCTAGTGGAGTGCAATAAGGTATGGGGTGTAACAGGAGAATGATTTGTGATCAAAGATATTGGAATACTTATTATTGGTGTGATGATAAAGGCGTGTGAAGTAGATAAATTGATGTGGTGAAGGGAAATGAAAGGTAAATGTAAGTGAGGGCCCAGTGGGAGGCGCTCCCTCAGAAAAAAACCCAGTCATTTCTTCTTGGCGAACAGGATACTCAAACGGTGGGTTTAATGAGAAAATAACTGAAGTGGAGGTTAACTGGCATCTTTTTGGAGTGGTCAAATGGACTGGAAATAAGAATTTGAGCCTGAGGTTCTCAAATTATATAAAGTGGCATGCAACAAGGATGTGAATGTTATTTTCAACAGATAGTGAATGAGATGGTGAGCAATGATAGTTTCTACATGTACATCCATTTCTTTTATTAATATATTTGTGGTGCTACCCACGTTTCAAAAAAAAGTTGAGCATAGATATTACACATGCTCAACTTGCTTAAAGCTGAAGTAAACTAGAGCTTAGTTAATGTCTTGGTGAAGAGATCTGTTGCCCGGTCTTGTAACTTCACATAAGGTAAGCATAACTCTCCAGAATCCCATCTCTCTCTTATAAAATTCCGAGCAATCTCAATATGTTTGGTTCGGTCGTGCTGTTATGGATTGTTAGCAATAATTGCTGCCTTGTTGTCACAATAAAGTTTCAGAGAGCAAATTGATAGAAAGAGAAGGAACATGAAGGGTAGAGGACAAGGTCAGATGATCAGACAAGCAAATGGACCCTTTACTAACTACAATGGCACGGGTGCGTTCAACAATAGTAACCTTATCCTGTCCGAAGAGCAAGGACTAAGAACTGAAAGAGGCAGGTATACCGATCATGTGATCCGTGGCACCTTTGCTTAGAGGATTTGGTAGAGGCGCTCAAGGTTGCACCGTACATACTTGAAGTTGATGGAGAGGAAGTGGAGGCTTGAAGCTATGAGAGAATCCATTGTAGAGTCGCAACATCAGAAGAGGTAAGTGCAGCAGAACCAAAACTAGGAGTAGACAATCCACCCGCTAGGCAAGGGAGATGGGCAGCAGCCAAATTTTCCTTGGGTTGCTTCTCATTTGGAGTGCGAAACTTGTAGGGCTTCTTATCAGGGAACTTCTCCCAGTGGAAATCACTATCATGGTTTGTGTGGCCACAATGTTTACACTTCTTCCCACCTCGCTGTTTGGAATTTCCCGCCCTAGGCTTATTGACAGTGGTAGCAAGTGCACAATATTTTTCAACCTCATAAGCGGGAGGATGGGACCCCTTGTTGCCCATGACCTGACGCTGCTGCTCCTCGCTCAAAACTTTGAAATAAGTTTCATCGAGGGAGGATGCCGGGTCCATGTTGAGAAAGTGGCCTCTGAGAGCATCATAGTCAGAATTTAACCACTCAAGAATTTCATAGTTCGATTATCTTCATGGAGCCAGAGGTATGTCTGCTGATCAGCAAGAGAAGTCCATGTTGCTGGATGATAAACATCTAACTCATTCCAGAGCGTAGTAAGAGCTCAGAAATACTGCGTGATGGACATAGAATCTTGCTTCAACTCGTGGATGTTGTGACTTAGCAGGTAAAGGTGAACTTTATTTTTCTTGTGACCATAGAGGCTCACTAAGCTCTTCCACATATCCGCTGCCGTCGACTTGTGGAGTATGGTGGATCGGATTACATGACTGATAGAGTTGAGTAACCATGACATAATCATACTATTATCATGCCTCCAGGCGGGATCAAGTGGGTCTAGGGGAGTCGGCATCTTGTGATCACTGGTCAAGAATCCTAATGTATCACATCCTGCAATATAGAGCTCCGCTGCAACAACCCAAGACAGTTATTTTCCGTCAATTTTTCTGAAGTGATTTGCAACGTGATTTGATCCGTGACGGCTGGAGGCATTGGTTGCACTTGAGAAGAGGTCTCTGACACCGTGGAGGTATTATCCATCATGTTGAAGATCAAATGACGGTTACTCAAAAAGTGTAGAACAAATAACTACTGAACCGTGGCCGGAGATTTTGCAAGACCACAGGTGTAGAGTTCATCCACGAGCAGGAACCAAGTGTGGCGGATGTATGCTGGGAAGAGGATGTCCAGGCAGCAGCGGCTGTTCCAGAAGAGCGGAGAAAAGACAACCAGAGATAACTACTACACCGGAGAAGAAGAGGACTGCTGCTGCGTAGTACTCACGATCCAGGGACAAGAAGCTGAGTGCTTCAGACTTGCACTGGCAAGAAGAGGCCTTCAAACAAGGGGCGGCCTGTATAGACTCTGTTCCCGTTGTTCCAGACACAGAAGGGGGGTGACTTGAATAGAGAGGGTTTCCGCTGAACAGACTTTGCTCGCCCAAGGGAGAGAGTTGCTCTGTTCGGATGACCAAGGCAGCCGAAGCAGCAGAAGAACTACAGCAGCCGAGGAGAGAAAAGAGTTACTTTGCCCTAAGAAACAAGGTTGGCAGAGCTGGACCACCTACAGATCCTGGCCGGACCTGCAGAGCTTGGCGGCCAGACCAAACAAAACCCTAGAATCTCCCTGCGGAGAACAGGGAAAGAGGGAGCGAGAGGTGCCGCTTGTCCAGAAGGCCTCTCTGTGGTGGACGATCAAGAGAAAGAGGGGTTACGCAGGATCAGACACCGCTCTGATACCATGAAAGAGAGAGAAGAGTTCAATCCTTCTGTTAGGTCGAACCTCCCTCTTATGTTTCTGTATTCTTCCAATAAAAAACAAGTACAAGAATACCGAAGAAAAGGGAAAAATTACAAATGTACCCAAGAAACCTTTAACTATCTACTTCTCTAGATATCATATTTATCATTCATAAACTTGCTTTCTTTGCTGAATAATCAAGTTCTTTCAAAAATACGGATTTTGCTACATTGGAAACAAAAGTCTTCACTTCAAAAAAGTTTAATTCCTTTAAGATGATCTCAGTTGTGAAGATTGTTGTTTTACTTGTGTAACTTACATTTTTCTTCAATATGTTTTCGAGCATGCCCCTGTGCCTACTAACTGCTAACCATTGAACGCATTTTTGCTTTCAGGACCTTAACTCAAAGTGTTGGACTTCTTTCTTATACATTTTTGAGGCAGGCAGGCTTTGAAGACATAGTAGTACCCATTGTGCGTTTAAAGCAAGAAAATTTAATGTTTTGTAGAATTATTCTGACTTAGAATTGCATGCTATTTAAGACACTGTTTATTTCATGTAGGTGGATTATGAGTTTTTGCCCTCTGGTACATTTGGAAGGTTGCTGTGCAGTAGTCCAGTGCATTTTGCATCTAACTTATCTACACTCCTGAAATGGTCACCCTTTGCAACTGAAGCTGAACTGTTGAAGCAAGTAAGCCATTATCTTTGCCCTTGTATTTGCAGCATGCCGAGGTAGCCCAACGTTAGGGAGCTGACGCACTATCATCCTCCGCCCAACCACCCTTAGATCGAGCCGTGCGGGATGCGGAGTTTGCTTGGATGGTGGCACGAGCTGAGGAGGCCAAGGCCGCACTCTCCGAGAGGGTAAGTAGATAGTTGTACTTTCCCTATTGATTATGATTATGAATGCAACTAGCTGATTATGATGTGTGCACATGCAGACGACTGAGCTAACAGTGGCGCTGAGTGAGGATACTCGACTGAGGGGGGAGATGGAGCACAGCCACCCGGTGGATGCAATGGAGCTGGCACTCCTTCGAGCAGAGCTGGAGCGCAATCGGGCAGAGGTAGCATCAGCACACCGATACCATGCCGAGGTGGAGTGCTTCTGTGTAGAGGTAGAGTGCGCTCGTATAGAGGCAGAAGAGCTGAGAGGAGAGGTGCGGGCATACAAGTGGATGTGCTGGAGGTCGGAGCACAGCGGGGCTCCGAGTGGCATGCACAACTCCTATAGAGGGTACTTTATGAGTTCCTCTGACCACCGGAGGAATGAGGAGGAGCGGCGTTGACAGCACTGCGAGGAGGCGAGCTCAGCGATGGCCCCACCGTCGAAGAGGCACGAGGGCACGGGTGATAGCGGGGGTTCAGAGGGACAGGCCTGATGTACCTTGTAAGACATATGTACTCTTATTATGGATGCCATGTCATGTTTTGATTTTGCCAATGAATGTGTGTATGCTTGATGCTAACTAACTAACAACGAATCCTAGACTGACACGGGAGAGTGAGAGAAGGAAATGAAGAGACTCGCGTAGAACCAGTGCAAAGAAATAATCAAAAGAGTAAGGTAGCAGAGAGAGAGAGATGGTCATCCAAACGGCCACTCCATGCACTCGACGGTCCCATGGTTGACCACTGAGAGTCGTCCGGCCCAAAGCCCAAAGAAGATTATAAACGGTCCCCATTGGACCGCATGAATGGAAAAATAGTCCTCCATTGACCGCTGGGAATAAAAAAATGTCCTTACAAAGGCTATTCAGACCGCCAGATCAGCAAAGTGTGTAAAAGGCAAAGAAACGATCCTTTTAAGACTGCTATTATCCTCGTGCAGTCACTCGATAGACCACGGCTTAGGAAACTCTGGTAGCTCCGATCGGGACTCTCTTGGAGAGTCCTAAACTATGGGTAAAGAGTCCTAATTTGTGCTAAAACCTATCCTAACCCAATTTGGGGCCATCCCACCTCAATCCTAATGGAATTTAGGCCAAGATTTTGGGTCCTATAAGTAGGACACCCTAAACTCAGATCTCACACAAGACCCTTCTTTTAGGCTTTGAAAACCTTGCTAAACCTACCTAAATCATCATGAAGAGGGCTCTTGAAGGAAGCTCCATGGGTGGGGTTGCTTATGACGGTCCGAAGCTGGCTAAAAAGGAGCACGGGGTGCTGTAAAGATTGACTACTATACCTAGGCATCTGAGCTCCAGCCCCTTAAGAGAGGTAAGTCAATGTAATTTCTTTCATTTCATTCAATTCCTTCAGAAATGCTTATTATTCTTTCTTCCTTCTCCTCTTGGTCTTTTTTCCTTTTCCTTTCATCACCTTAGCTTCTCCCCAGTCCTAGGCGCTATTCCACCATGAAGTGGATGTCTCCCATGATCCGTGAGCTCCCTAAATCAGTGATATCCATCGATCTTGGCACTTGCACCCTCTTTTGGTTCTAGTCAAAAACTACCCCAAACTTTCATTGGATTGGCACAGCATCACAACCCTAGTAGAAATATGGCATCCTCAGACACATACCTTCATTTTTCCCTCCTTTGAGGCCACCATTCTATTAGAGGAGGTGGAGAATTATCTATCCCTTTCCAGATCTAAAGTTGGTGAGGAAGACCTAGTTTGCCATACTGTTGCCCCTATAGATCCTACCCTCATTCTAGGGGAGTTTCTACCCAGTGCTAAAGATATTTGCACCATAGTTGGCCCACACCACATCCATCTGCTACCCCTGAGCTAGTGGGTTATAGCCCATTGTAAGAACAAGTGTGGGTGGGATGAGGCCATAGCTAAGGCCACTTCTATTTGCCTGTGCGGGGCCATACTCTTCCCTTCTGTCGACCACGTTATGGACATTCCCATCCTTAGCACCATTAGCGGACTATGGTGGGGTCTTTCCTTTTCTCAGGCCATCCTTGCTTACCTATATGAGGTTCTTAGCTCAGCTACCCTAGGGGGTCCACTCTTTGGCTCTATGATCTTGCTCGAGTGTTGGATGGGGGTCAGGCTGAAATTCATACCTAGGGAGGATATCACTTTTGTTAGCCAGATCTTTGGGAGCCATCCACTTTTCTTTATTGGCGGCACCTTCAGGTTTTCTCAACAGGTGGAGTGAAGGACAGCAGACAAGAAGACTAGGGATGAGTGGCGACTCCACATCAACACTCTACCCCAGGACCGTTTCGTGATGCGCCCATCCTTCCTACATGGCACCACCCTCAGACTTCCTAGGAGGCTCGGGCTTGACTTGAGACTTGTGGGAGACACCACATTGACGATATACAGCCCCCATAGGTGCCTCCTACAGGTTGGGCTTCCCCGTACTACAGTTCCAGCACTACCCCACCTTCTTGCACTACAGGCGAGGAGACTCAGGACAGGGGAGGACGAGCAGGCAGTCAAGAGTGCCCTAATCATGTGGGAGATCAGCAGGGTGTGCACCCTACCAGCAGAGGTGACAGAGCTTCGAGAGGAGTACCAGGCCTATGTGAGGGAGTTGCGTGAGATTCATCCTCGTGGGGATACCCGATTGAGGACTGGGTGATTTTCTTTTATTTGATGCATAGAGACCCATGATTGATCTTGATATGTTTGATTTGAATGAATGGGCAGGATGCTTTGATTGACAAAGATTTGAATTTGGCCTTCCCTTTTGTTCATTTGTGTGGATTGAGGTGATTCTCGAAAAAGGTCGCGGTCTAAGAACAGACTGATGAATGAATCAGACGGTCATAATTTGACCCATCCTTGTGTCGGTGCAGGCAAGTGGCGTGGATGGGGAGGAGTCTACTCTGACTTCTCTGCATTCTTCCAAGGTAGTCCCAGACTGAGCAAACTTCTCATGGAAGCAAAAAGGGCCAATGTAGAAATGGCTCACCCATTCATTCAAAGTCACCATCGGGGTGCGAGGGGTTCGGTCTGTGCCAATTTGAGCCAGGTCCGTCCAGATATTCATCAAGAATCTGAAACAATATAGTATGGTATACCGCCCGGTGCCGTCAGTGGAGCTAAGGTATAAATCATCAAGTGACAGCTCCTCGTAAGGCCTCCCGCAGATCGGAAGACCAGAAATCCTCTGAAAAGTCCAGAGGTCCAAAGAAGTCTCTGCTCCTGAATAGCGTGAAGGTGGGCGAACTCCTCCCATAAAGACGTGAGCTCAGTCATCTAAGCGTCCCGAGGAAGACCAAAGGCACGGTAACCTCTGGTGCAGCACCCCAAGTGCTCCCTCATGGCCTCAACGATCGGAAGGGGATCAACCTGTAGCAGCAATTGGAGGTTCTTAACAAGCCAAGTACCCATGTCAGCTTTTGTCGACGCTATACCAAGCTGAGGAACATCGGGCTGCTCTATCCTAAGAACCGGGAAACTCTAAGGCAACTGTGAAACCTCACCAGCTGAAGCCGAAACAAGGAAAGGAGACAGAAGCCAACGAGTGCCCTTTCCAAGCAAAATGAAGTGTACAGAATTTTAATGTACAAGTTACGACGCCCTTACCTAGGGTGGCACTGCACTCGAGTCAGTGCTGGATGGTATTTGCCTCAACCCGTGCACGGCCGACATCAGCTCAGACCAACACACCCCCTGGGTTGGTCTACATCAACTCTGGCTATCACAAGTCGATGATTAGCCAGCTTCAACATTTGGCTACATATCTCAGCAGTTAGTCGACACATCTTCAGTGACACCCCAGCGGTCAGCCGACAAACCTCCAAGGGTCGGTCAATGTCAGTCTTCGGCTATCACAACTCAATAGTCAATCAACAACGACTCAGATGGATGTGCCTCTTCGAGATAGGTCCACATCAACTCTAGGCCAACAAACCTCATCGAGACAGGCCTACATCAACTCCGGGCCAACAAGCCTCGCCGAGGCAGGTCCGCATTAACTCGAGCCAACAAGCCTCACCGGGGCAGGTCTACAACAACTTCGGGCTAATAAGTCTCGCCGAAGCAGGTCTGCATCAACTTCGGACCGATATGCCTTAAGGGCCGGTCACATCAATTTGGCTAGTGCACCCCCAAGGGTTGGCCGGCATCCAATTTCAAGTCAATACGTCCTAGGGGACGGTATACATTAGCTTTGGCAAGTATACCCCTAAGGGTTGATCGACATCAACTTCAGGTCAAAGTGCCTCGCCGAGACAGACCTACATCACTTCTAGACTGGTGCGCCTCACTGAAGCAAGCCTGCACCAACTCTCAGCTTCCTGAAAGAATCTTTGTCTCTACCGTGGCGAGTCATAACTGCAAGTGACGCGAGAATAAAACAATGGAGCCGAATAGTAGAAAAAATATACAGGAATAGCGACGAAACAGTGAGGCGTAGTCCTACAACAATCTCCCCATGTCATGACTCAGGAGAAATCAAAAATACTACAGAGGGCAAGGACTGTCTGCCTCTGCCTCCGCCTCCGGCCTCGACGAACGCTCCGTGGGGGGCATTTGTTGGAAGCAAAATTTTTGCCTATAAAGAAAATCACCCAGGGACAAAAGGACTCTCGTGGGGTCATTTGACCCCGGTGGATCCCAGTGGGGTCAAATGAACCCCCGCGGGTCATTTCACCCCGATGGGACCCCAGCGGGGTCAAATGGACCCCCTGGGGGTCATTTCACCCCGATGGAGTCCCAACGGGGTCAAATGAACCCCTGCGGGGTCATGCCACCCCGGTGGGACCCATCTGGGGCTAAAAGGACCCCCGCAGAGGCATTTGACCTCGGTGGATCCCAGCAGGGTCAAATGAACTCCCGCAGGGTCATTTGACCCCAATGGGGTTCACCCGGGATCATTGGCCCCCATTTGACCCCAGTGGCCTCTTTTTCTCCGGCGTAAGACCCACCTTGACAACCTAAGGTCTAAAATTGGCCTTTTATGTCAAGGTGGGGTCCAAAAAATACTTTTTCTGTCAGGGTGGGGTCCAAAAACCTCTTTTTTTGTCCAGGTGGGTTCCCTACCTTCTACAAATAGTCCCCTGGGCCAAAGAGGGAAAGACCCAACATCGAACACGGAGGATCTACGAAGCACCCAGCATCTTGAGAAGACGTTTGTTCGTTTGTGTTGACCCTTGAGGGGTAGGTGATCCCCGGGTCTTGTATTTATGCCCCTAAAGGGTATTTTATAATTATGCCCCTCTGTGGGCCATGTTTATAAGTTTCCACGTCCCGAGATGACTAAATTATGGAGTTCCGCCCCTAAAACGGGGGAATTACGGAAGTGTCCTCTCCGGGGATTGTGAGAAACAAAAAGTCATGTCGTTTGCAGTTGTACCCTGCAATCTTTTGTAATTAGGGATACACCTTACTTCCTACGTTAGTGAGACTCTCTGTGATGTACAGTCAACAACTCGCTGACAACCCTTGTACCCACTTGGGCCTTAAATGTATCTGGTGTATCCTACAGATTTTCTCTGCACACCTATCAGAAAAATTATAAGAAAACCCCCCTGACTTTTGGGAATTGCATGTATACCCCTCATTCGACAAAATTGACACATGTGCGTCTTCTATGAAGTCCCTCGTCACTCCTTTGGTTCAAGGATATTGTCAGCTCAGCCCGACACTTGGGTACAGCCTCAAACCTAGGTCTATGTAGGGTTTGATAAAATTATCAAAATACCCCTATGACTTAAGAATGGGCTAGTTTCCCCTAAAACCCTTCATAAATGGCCTCAGCGCCTAGGAAAGTCAGGGATACTATCCTACCCTTTCTTCCTACCCGAAAATTTCGGAAGAAACCCCCCCGGCTTGGTAAAATTACCAAGATATTGGTCATTTGCCTAGGAGAACCCACTCCTTCCAACCCCCACCTCGTAGAGATTCAGCTCCTCTTGGAGGAGTTTCATGATGTGTTCCCCGAGGAACTTCTAGATTGGCTTCCTCCCATGCGTGATTTACAACATGCCATCGATTTTGTTTCAGGAGCCACCTTCCCAAACCTCCCCCACTACTGCCTCAATCCTATGGAACATGCCGAACTTAGGAGACAAGTTGAGGAGCTTATTAGGAAGGGCTTCCTTTGCATTAGCAAAAGTCCTTGCGCCGTCCCAACCCTTCTCACACCCAAGAAAGATGGGTCATGACGAATGTGTGTAGATAGCCGAGCCATTAACAAGATCATAGTCAAGTATAGGTTCCCCATACCTCAGCTTGATGACATGCTAGCTGGAGCCACCGTCTTCTCCAAGATAGACCTTAAGAGTGGCTACCACCAAGTTAGGATTAGGCTAGGAGATGAGTGAAAAATGGCCTTTAAAACCAAGGATGGCCTCTATGAATGGCTAGTCATGCCTTTTAGGCTTTCCAATGCCCCAAGCACTTTCATGCATCTTATGACGGAGGTCCTTCGACCTTACATTGGGATTTTCCTTATGGTCTATTTCGACGACATTCTCATCTATAGCTAGTCCAAAGAGGCTCACTTAGACCACCTTAGGTAATTTTGTGCCGTCTGTCGGCAAGAGAGCCTATTTGCCAACCTAGGAAAATGTCACTTCATGACTAAGTCCATGACCCTCCTAGGATTTGTGGTTTCAACCGAGGGCATTTCTATGGACCGCGAAAAGGTCCAAGCTATACTTTATTGGCTAGAACCCCACACCCTCCATGAGGTCCGAAGCTTCCATGGGTTGGCCACATTCTATAGAAGGTTCATTCGGGGGTTTAACACCATCATAGCCCCTACCACTAATTGTCTCAAAAAGGGGACCTTTGTTTAGACCAAGTCGACATCCAAAGCTTTTCAAGAGCTTAAGGAAAGGATGACCCAAGCACCAGTCTTATGCCTCCCTGATTTTTCCTAAGTTTTTGAAGTCACATGTGACACATCTGGGGTAGGCATTGGTGGGATCCTTACCCAAGAGGGACACCCGATGGCATTCTTTAGTGAGAAGTTATGTGAGGCCAAGATGAGATACTTCACCTACGATAAGGAGTTTTAAGCCATGGTTTAATCCCTTCGGCACTGGAGGCACTATTTGTTGCCAAAAGGGTTTGTCATCTTTTCAAACCATGAGGCTTTAAGGTATCTTAATTCCCCGTAAAAGTTGAATGCCCGACATGCTCGCTGGGTTTAATACATATAATCATACACTTTTGTGATCAAACTCAAAGTGGGGAGTGAGAACCGCACGACTGATGCGCTAAGTAGATGGGTGTCATTACTCTCCGCCATCCAAGTGGAAGTCATAGGGTCTGAGAGAGTCAAAAATGAATACCCTGATTGCCCTGACTTTGGGAACACCCATGTCACATTGTCCACCCAACCCATTAGGGAACATGAAGGTTTCATCCTTGAAGATGGGTTCCTTCTCAAGGGACCAAAGTTACGCATACCACGAAACCTCACTCTGAGATTTCTTGGTTTGGGAGTTACATGCGGGAGGCCTAGCTGGCCATTTTAGGGTACACAAAACCATTGAAATGGTTGAGGGTGAATTTTATTGGCCAAGTCTCAAGAGGGATGTGGCCAAGATCGTGGGTCAGTGCCACACATGCGCTTCGGCCAAAAAGGTAAATCAAAACACCGGCCTTTATACCCCTCTCCCCATCCCCGATCGTCCATGGCAAGACTTGAGCATGGACTTTATTTTAGGCCTGCCTAGGACCCAAAGAAAGTATGATTCGATCTATGTGGTGGTTGATAGGTTTTCTAAGATGGTCCACTTCATCCCATGTTTCAAAACCTCGGATGCTTATCGAGTGGCCTGATTGTTCTTTGATGAGGTTGTTCACCTCCATAGGTTGCCCAAAACCATTGTCTCCGATAGGGACGTAAAGTTCACTAGTTATTTTTGGAAGACCCTTGGCACTTATGGGTACCCTCCTCAAATTTTCCACAACCTACCACCCTCAAACCGATGGCCAAACGGAGGTCGTCAATTGGAGTCTTGGGAACCTCCTTCGGTGTCTAGTTGAGGATCGTCCAGGAAATTAGGATCTCATCCTACCACAAGCTGAATTTACATACAACAATTTTGTTAACAAGGCCATAGGGATGAGTCCATTTGAAGCTGTGCATGGGTATAAACCTAGAAAGTCGTCAGATCTCATTCCTCTGCCCCAGCATGCTAGAGTGTCCATATCTACTAAATCATTTGCCCAACACATTAGAGAGTTGCATGAGGAGATACGTAAGCACATCAACCAGAGCAATGAAATTTACAAAAGATAGGCCGACTCTCACTGGCGCCACCAAGAATTTCACGAGGGTGATTCGGTGATGGTGAGGACTGAGAGGTTCTCCCCTAGAACCACCTCAAAATTGAGGTCTTGTGGAGCTGGTCCCTTCAAGGTTCTGAGGTGCATTGGTACCAATGCTTATGAGTTGTACCTCCCCAAGGAGCATGGAGTTAGCCCTACTTTCAATGTGGCAGACCTTGTGCCATACAAGGGTCCCACGGTGGTACCTAGTGAGGATATTGAGCCCACTCCCGCCCTCAAGAGAGTACCCACCCCCGTGAGAACACCATCAGCCCGGAGAGCCCGACGTTAGTAAATTGAGAGAATATTAGATGAACAGGTCACCACTACCAGGAGCAAGGTGTATGAGCGCTACCTCATTTGGTGGAAGGATCGGCCTCCTTTGGAGGACTCGTGGGTGAGTCGAGAGGACCTCCAGCAGCTGGACCTGAACCTTTTGGAGCAGTATCGCAACAGGATGGACCCCTACTTGATGGAGTCGAGCTCTTCGCGGCCCAGGAGATTTGATAGAGGTATCATCCACGACTCCCTCTGGCTCGAGTCGTCGCCTCATCTCGGAGATGTTTGAGCTTGGGTGTCACTCTAAGCTTCCGACTGCCGCTGGTTTGTAGATCCTTAGCTCTGCCGTCTTATGCACGTCGTCCTTGCTGACGATCTGATAGGCCAGACCTTGCGCGGAGATGGTTTTACCGGCAATCGCATTATCCCGGGTGAGCTTCGCGATGATACTATCTTGCACGACCACTTCGGCGACGTACGTCTTCACAAGCGAATCGGTCAGCGTAGTATAACCCGTTACAGCAGGAATTCCTCGTTTAACTTCGGCTTCCAACGAATCGCAGTTTTGCAGGACCTCCACTGTATCATGCTTGATCCGGGCCTCGTCCGTTGCGGCCATAGTCCTACCGATCCTATCACCGAGCGTGTCGATAGTGTATTGAAGAATCAATTGACCGGCGCGCAGCTGATTCGTCATGTCGTAAAGACTATCTTTCTCTGCGGTCAATTGAATGATTGCTGGCGTATCGACACTTTTCGCTGAATCGTAGCCATGCTGGATGGCAACTTGAACCGCCTGCCCGACATCCGGTCCCGGCTTTGGCGTGTTGCACTTGCTATATAGCAGCAAGCACGCCAGCCCAAGAATTATAGCCAAGGCAAGCCCGGGCCATAATTTGGAGAAGATGCCGCTCATAGCTTCGATTTGATGGTGGCCAGGATTTTGGCAACGCCGGTTTCCGCCTTGATGATCTCCTGGTCGAACCAGGATTTCACCTGCGTCTTGACGGCCGATTCCTTGCCTTCAAAGTAGGCTTTGCCATTATTCCAGCCGATGAGAATGCCGGCGATCAAAAGGCCGGCGGAGATTAGCAATAGTTCCCATAATTGGAAAGTAATGTGCGCGTGCATATATTTTAGTTTTTGGTGACTGAATTATTGTTTGGGCGCGTTCGGATCGGTCGCCTGATTCGTCGGCAGGGCGTCCGGAGACTGAACCGCCAGTTTTGCTACGAGCGCAGTAACAGCGCCAATCGCGATCATGTGATCGGTGTGCATAATCAACAGGTGGGGTAGCATCACGCCTGTTGCCGCAATGCCTTTAAGTCCGGCGCCTGCGCCCCCGATGGTAAGGCCACCCCTTACTACCTTCTTGAAAAAGGTGGGCGTTTCGGCATTGAACCGCCGGTACGCTTCGTTAAGAAATGCTTTCATCTTTGCTTTTTTTAATGTTGCGAAAAAAGGTTTTGATCTTCCGAATGGACCATACAGCGACGAGCTTGCCGATGTGCCCCAGGTAGCCGCTAATGAAAGCCGAGGCCAACACAATGACAACTTTCAGCAGGATATCCGGGACGTGGACCTGGATCCAGGCGATAGAGAAACCTCCGATCCCGAACACCCAGCTGATGGCATCGTGCAATATTTGTCTCATCCTGGTAAGCATTTTTGTAGGGTAAACGAAATGATTGAATTAAGGCAAAAGCGCCGTGGTTCCATCCCAATAGGTGACCTGTATCCTGCCGACTCCGCCGGATTGAACAACGATCCAGCCGGTGATGCGACTAGTCCCCGAGGGGATCACGGGGCAGGCCGGTACCGGTGCCGAGACCGTGAAGGTGACCGTGGTAATCGCTACACTCCCGCTACTGGAGGTAGTGGTCGCCTGAAAGGAATAACTTCCGGCTGCAAGCCCAATGAGATAGAATCCATCGTAGCCCTCCAGGCTCGTGATCCATATCACCGAGTCTTTCGGGATCGCGACAGTAGGACCGGCGGTCTGCTTCCAGACGGTGGACCCGTATCCGTCGGAGGTAACAACCTGGATGTACACCTTGGCGGTATCGGTAGACTTGTAGGTCACCGGGCAGGCTGGCGCTGTACAAATGGTCTTCATCTGCGCCGAGGCGCCGACGGAGGTTAGTAGAAAGGCAAAAAGTAACTTTTTCATTATGAATGGAATTTTATGTTGATGGGCAATATCGCGCAATTGGTGCAAGCCGTAGACGGCACGACGATGGTATCATAGCCGATGCCTGTCTTCCACATTACATCCACCGAACTGTCCCTAAAGACGTAGTTGCCGGGCGTGCTGAGTCCGGAAACCGGTATCGACGAGCCGGTGTTATAGGGCAGAATCGGAGTGGACGGCCCGGAATAAAAGGTCACGATGTTCCAGAGTGATTGGGACCCCGATGCATAGGTGACAGACGGCGTTATAGATGCCGACGTGACCCCGGCAGACAATGTCTGCTTGAGGCCGTTCACGACCGGCGCGGCCAGACCTCCATTGTAACAGCCGGTTCCCTGGCTGCAGTTGGCGCCCCCGGGGTTGAGGACACAGTAGTAGCATTGAACGGTTATAATGTTCCCAGAGGTGATCGACAGCGGGGTGATCTTTATCGGGAACGGGTTGTTGGCCATGTCGGGGTAGCTTCCGTTTTCTCCGCCGACCCAATATTCGCACGAGGCCCTGCCGTTGCCCGTCTGCATAGATTTTCCGCGCCCCCACGTCCAGTCTTCGGCCGAGCTATTCACGAAACTGGCATTCCAACAATTAGATGGACCCATATAGCCATCTACCCAATTATGCGCACCGGGGCATATTCGGACCGGCGTATACTGCATGTCCTCTCCTAGTCCGTTGTCGTAAGAGTAAGGCTGAGGGGTAGGGCCGTAAGGGGCGCCCGCGCCGGCCCCATAGCTGTTCATAGGGAACATTTGCCCATTACCGATCTGACCGCATATATTACTGCCGCTGGCTACCAGGGTGGAATCGACGCCGATGTAATAGACAGCCCCCGAGTTGTTGCGCACTTTCGCGGGCGAGAAAGTTTGACCGGTCGCTGGATCTATGCCCGCTGCGGTCGTTAAGAAGGTGGTGAAGTCCTGTGGGCTGTTCGAGGAAGACGAGCTCGCGCCGCCCCAATATCCCGACTGGTCGCCTATACCCAAAGTGTGATGGTTGTCCAGAAGGATAACTCCAAAATCACCCTCGTCACAGATATCGGTCGCGTAGCGGCCCGCGCCCAGTTGGACCGTGTCGGGCAGCGTATATGAGACGGCCGGCGTGGTCCCCCGAGCCAATTCCGCTTTGTTAAGCGATGAGGTGCCTGGATTGTAGTAGCCCCAGCTCCATACGCGTCCTTTGCTGTCCAGGGCCTTCAGGCCATACTGCCCTACTACCTTCACGATGTGCACCGGGATTGGAAACGTTACCCAGACGAAAGAGGTCTGGTTCACGGTCGTATTGGTTCCGTTCCCGTGGATACCGCCTGAGATCGAACCCGCCATTCCCACCTGCCTGCCAGTAGTGCTATCAGTCGTCCAAATCACATCCAGCCAATAAGGAGAGGCATAGGAGGCTGTGCAGAGCAGCCCAGAGACGAATGGCAGCGTATTGCCGGCGCTATCTACTGTGATGTGCTGGAAGGCACCGGCCGCTGTCGAGAACACGCTGCCGAGCATGTACAGGCCTCCGGAGCCGTCACCGGCACCGGCATCATGCGGGCCGCCCTCTACCCAAGCGACTGTCGCCGGCTGGTTTGTGCAAAGTGTGGGCACCGTGTTCAGCAGGTGATATGCCTGGTTCGTGGCCCCGTCGAGAATGAGGTTGTAGTATTCGCCGAGCGAAAGATAGGTAGTGGCGCCGCTGTAATATTTTTTCGGAGAATCCGTCCAGTTGAGTGCGAGCACGCTTAGCAGCAATATGGTAAGGAAGGTTTTCATTATTCGATTTTTAAGATGAATGGCGCTTCTATCTGAACAAGGTTGGAGGCCGATGCAGCACTCCATGTACCCTTCAGATCAAAAGTGTTCGCCACTGTGGTGTTGATGGTATTAGGCCCATTTCCAGAGGAAACGATTGTGTTCCCATTCGGCAGCGTAAGCGTAAATGCCCACATGCACGATCCTGACGATCCTGTTGATAATATGCTAATCGAACATATGCGCTTCATAGTCTTTTGGGTCCATTATTCTATTTTGTATGAAAAGTGATAATGCACAGTGACAGGTATTGTTCCGCCGGTCGCTGGAATAGTAACGACGCAATTGTTTGAGCCGGCCGAACTACTGCTAATCACACCGGCCAAAAATCCGTTACTCGTTTGTATCGTGGCACAAGTACCCCACAGAGCGTGTCCGGAGCTTAGGGTCGCGTTAACGGGAATACTAAGTGTGAACACATTGTTTATGGTCGCCGAAGATGGAGTAAACGAAGCCGAACCATCCACCCAGACCACGACTCCGTCACTGTGCCATATAGACGAATCCGGAGTAATCGAGGACACACTTGATACATTAGCGCCGACCGGCAGATACAGGCCACCGCTTTCGCTTCCTCCCGACCCAAAGGCGCCCCAGTTGCCGTAATATTCAAGGCCGTTCCTAGTATCCATGACCTTCAGCTTGTAATGGGTGGTATCAAGCAAGGAAGCTGCATAAGGAATATTCGGTGTCGCAACACTATCGCCTTGAACAATAACATTGCCCCAGTGTGTTTCATCATAAGTTGAAACAGGCAGCGTGTCAGCTAGTGGGCTTCCCTGCTTGCCGAAGATGATCTGCCCGTTTGGCATCCAGATTTGCCGCACGCGGCCGGTGTCGCCATAGGCGTCAAGGGGGTTGCTCATGCCGCCGGCGGATGTGTATACAAAAACTTTCGTAGGTACGGCGGTACTGGTAGGGCTCGCCGTCAGCTTGGACCCGATTCCGGCGACCTGTAAATATCCAGCGCCATTGTAGGCCGAAAAATTGTAGTACCCTACCCCGTCCCCCGCGGCGCATATGGTCTTCGCTGAATATGTCCCACGGCTTTTATAGAGAGTCACGCGCGCCGGATCGGCGGTTGCCGTGTTCTCTTCCGACACTATGCCGCTTGTAATGCCACCCCAGGACGTCCGATTATCCGCCACATGTAAAGTACCGACAGGGACTTTATTTTTTATTCCCAACCTATCGTTAACATCGTCCCAAAAAAAGTTAGAGTTATCATCCGCCAATGATCCGCCGTTGATAAAGGCAACCGATCCATTGGTGAAATTGCGCGAGATACCGGTAATGGTCCCGCCGCCAGTTACACCATTGGAATAACCGTATATATAGTTGACAGAGCTTAGGCTCGGATTGAGCGTTATTGTCGTGAATATTTGAGCTTGATTCGTTACGTTGCCAGAGATCAAATTGAACGCTGTAGAAGCCCCCTGTATCACCTCAATAACGAATGGGTTGCCGGCCCCCCCATTAATCACGTCGATAGTGTCATTTCCCGTAAGAGCGGGTATAAAGAAGACGTTTCCCAGACTCATGTCCAATTTCATCCTAGAGGCAAGCGGGACGGACACGAACGCGGGAAAGGTCATAGCCGATACGCCAGCCGCTGTGCTGTATATCGGAGTGGCGTTATGATACAAATTATTCGATCCAACTTTAAAACTTCCAGTGACGGTGCCAGCCACAACAAGGGCTGTATCGGTCGCGGCCGAGGGGCCGAAAAATATGTTATCATCGACAATGCCGTTAAATATGTAGCTGCCGGCGATATTGGCATCAACATGAATATTTTCGCCGGGCCTGCCGTTGTAGAACTGATTATTTACTATCTGCAAATTAGCAAGCGACGAAGACGCAGTTGCCATCTTTATGAGTATACCATAGGCGCCGGTGTAATTCTCTATTGAATTGTGATAGATATCAATATCGGTGAAGCCGAGCCACGGGCAGTAGATCGGAATAGATCCTCCGGCGAACTTATTGGCAAACACTTGAAGGCCGCCAGAATTGGGATAGTATAATAGCGTATCGAGGGCGGCCAAGTTAGACGTTACGAGAAAATCGTTTAAGTAAAGGCGAGAGTCGCCAGCATCTAACCCAGCATAACTCGCCACCTTAACCCCGTAGGTATGCGCATTCTTAAAGACATTCATCCCATAGTTAAAGAACACGCCTTCCCTTGAATCAAGCAATGTGTTAAAGTTGTTTAGCTGCACATGCTCTATTACCGCGAACGTCGCGCTGTCCATCACGATCCCCGTATTTGTCGTCGTAGCCGTTGAAGTCGCGTTAGCAACGCAAAAGTTGAAGAATTGCGATCCGTTAGCTTTGTTGTCTATCGCCACCCCTGAAGGCTGGTTATAGAAGATCGTAGTCGGCCCATAACCCGAGTCAGAGACTGAGGGCAATGCAATCACATTGTCACGAGAGAAACCGGACCCGATAACGCTTACCGAATAGGGCCCAGGAATTGTTACGGTGCCCGAGATGATGAATTTTCCGGGCGTGCTTTCCGGCGATCCGGACTCCCCAAGCCTCACGTTTGATGAGGACCTGATGATCGGCATGGATGCCGATGCGCAGGCGGCGCTGGAAGAACTCGGAGAGGCCGTGGTCGGCAGGCATCTGCGCCTGAAGCTCGAGCCGGGCGACGTGGGAAAAAAGAGGTATTTACAAAGTCCCAGTAAATTTTATTTGTGCAAAATTATCCTTAGCAATATAATATCACAAGTACCCTCCTTGAAGGAAAAAAATGACATGAGTACCCTTTTTAATGTTGTCCGATGGACATGGATGTAAATTATATTACTATAAGAGGGTATTTGTAAGTTAAAAAGGACAATCATAATCCTTTTCTATCTAAGGGTTCATGATATTATCATGTTAAGAATATTTTTATGTAAAAAAATTATCAGGTTTATTCGTGTAATAATTTCAAATAGCCTAAAACATGCATATCTTATACCTTGTTCTCAGTAGTAATTTAATGAATTTGAATTTATTTTTTCTTGCCATTTAGGATCTTAGTTATGTGCTGTTGGACCTCACTATCAACAAATTACCTGTACTTAGAATTTTGCATCTTTTAAAAGAGCACCCTTCCTGGAGTCCACTACCTTTTTGGCAAAGCAAATAGCCTGGTGCAGTGACCAGGCTAGTAGTTGGCCAGAAACATTTTTCCATCCCAGAGAATTGATCTTCTAAGACCTGAGACCCACCCACATAGGTGGGAAAAGATTTAATGACAATAATGGATCAGCCTAAGCAGTATAAGCATGAAATTATGAGGATTCACAGTTTCAGAATGAACCTAGATAGGAACTTTAACTTACATCCTAGTATATACGTAGACATACATATACAGATGCACAAATATAAGCATCAAACTTCAGTGTAATCTGGTACCAACAGAAAGTAATTTGAGAAGTCCAGGGCTCCAAAAGGATGGTTGGAGAAAAGTTGGGAACACATGATCTCAGATGGAAAAGAGGGGTTCAAGGAAACAACCAATGCAAGAGACTGTCATAGATCAGCTGTCACAGATTCAAGACGAGTAGTGGAAAAAAGGAAGAGAAGAATAGTTTACTGCTTGAATTAAAAGATAGGACAGCTACACCAACCATGCATGTAACAAAGGGTCAATAAAGGGCTACAAGATCCATGGCACATTGAAAGAGGAAGATGTAATGAAAAGTGTGTGAGTATAGATGAGGGGAAAAGCCAAATAAATATAGTTATTGTTATCAGGTGGGATAAGAAGAAAATGGAAACCCATGTTTTCATCATCATTCACCAGAACCCAATTAATTGGGGTCAAAAACGTGTATTACACAACATCATAAAAGAACCAGCATATCTACAGAACAGCTTGTAAAGGCACTTATAACAGAACGTACTTTGGAGAGATTTTGCATTTGTCCATATGCCCACAATACTAGGAGGCCAACAAGGGCAACTCCAAGCGTAACAAGGAAAATAGACTCAATGTTGAAAAGGCCTCCTGCCTCCACCACTTCAATGGTACCATTGTAAAAAGTGCTCAGGTAAGGGTGTTGCTCCACCTCATAGAAAATCGTTCCAACTAGATCAAAAGATCCAGGCTGCAATAGAGAGTGTCAAAAACTCAAATCACAGATGAATTTTGTTAACAAGCCATTTAAATGTTCAAGACTGACAAAATATCAGGACAAGGTGCAGACTGTAGTAGGATAAATGCATGTTTATGGAGACTTAACATGATATCCAACCTGCAAATATTTGCTGACAGCAAAAATGTATGGGAATGTTGCCTGAGCAGAAGAAGGAACTGAAGCATTAACAAAGTCCTGAAAATTGTAACAGACATGGTTAATATAGGCTGGCAGCAAAAATTTTGACATGCATAGTTGAAAGAGGTAGTGTATAAATTATAATAAATTAATCCAAAGGAATCCCAAGATTCCCAACAGCAGACAATGACTTCACTACAGAAAACTGACTGCAAAGCATTAACATCCTAGAGCAGTCATTTATTATCCACACCTTCAGAAGCATATGTCCATAGCATCCTTATATATAGGCCTACAGTCAGGCTAGCCTTGTCATTAACTAAAGTTTTTGCTCCAAGAATCAACAGGAGCTTGGACAGTAGATTATTTGACCATCAAGAACATAAAAAAGGATAGTATGCATTCTTATCCACATAAGAAGGAAGCAATTACATGATTCTATTGGTGATTTTGCAATAGCATTGTATAAGGCTGGTTTTTAGGATTGGATATCCAGAAATATACAATGCACTCAACTTTGCAAGACCATGATACACACAACTTGAGTGATCAGTCAACTTTGTCAGAATCAACCTGCACATTCAGAAGTGCTACTAATCTTAGTTGTCTGATCTTTACTCACAATGGGTGGCACCATTACCATGAGTCATATGGCAGTGATGTCAGCATTGGGGCACTGGACCTAGAACTACGAAGCCAAATGCAGGTTTCTCCAAGAAAGGACAATTAAGAGTACAGCAAACAAAAGAAGCTTAGCATACATGTACAGTCTCTCAGAATTCATGTCAGTCATATCTTCCACCTGCCTTTTTCCAAGGAGGCGTTCAAAAATAGATGATTCAGCAAAAATGACAGTCAAAGAATAAACATGGAGGAATATACGTAAATTCATTTATCTGAATTATACAACCATGAATATGTTTTCCACAATTAAATTCATTGCCCAAATTATATAATCAAAACAGGTATTCTTGCCCACTGAACCAGAATATTGGCATTTGAATGGAGCTAGATCAATAATAGTACCATGGAACTCTACATTCTTAGAGCTTGGAAGTGTAAAGGTGCATTGACTTACTCTATGACTCTTTCTCCATGCATAAGAAGTAGGGACATTGTCCAAATATACAAATATAATAATTCATCAACCTTGTCACCTTGGTAACATATGAAATATTGGATAACAGGCAGAACAGCTCAAACAAAGAAAGACAAACCGAAAGCATAGGAATCAGATATGTCCTAAATCCAAGAGTCTAGCTTGCAAAGCCCTTAACTAACCTTCTGGCTAAAATTCTACTTTATGGTTAAAATTTACTTATTACCCACCGTCTAACCCTCCTTAATCCCTCTTGGTTTAGCCAATAAGTTTTGGCTAGCTTGGTGAGGTGCATTTTGGCCAATGACCTAGAATGGAGGTGCTCTGACCTTATGCTGCATGCATTGCACATGTGCTCAGACCTGAAGGATGCAACTTGCACCGACCTTGGACCTGCTCAGACTTGAATAAGTCCGGACCAAAAAATGTGCGTAGACCTTCCATATGCATGATCAGAAATATGTACTGACCTTGTATGCAGTCATGCAAGATGTGCACTGACCTCATATTCAGACACCCAAAATGTGCATCGACATTATCAACATGTTACTCAACCTGCTCCGACCTTATAGGTCATCTGAGAAAATATGCACCGACCTTATATGCACTGCTACAGTAACATGCATCGACCTTGTATGCAGTTTAGAAAATATGCATCGACCTTGAGTGCATTGCTACAGTAACATGCATCGACCTTGTATATAGTTTAGAAAATATGCATCGACCTTGAGTGCATTGCTACAGTAACATGCATCGACCTTAGTGAGATCAAGGTGGATGTACTCTGACCTTGAATATGCATGAGGAAAAACTGCACCGACTTTATATTGCTCGAAGTAAAAAAGTGCATCGACCTTAGATATCAGATAGGAAAGAGTTGCACAGACTTTATGAATGATAAACATGAAAGAGCGTCGACCTTAGATAGTAGATGGGAAAAATTTGCACAAACCTTATGAATGACAAGCACAAAAAAGCATTGACCTTAGAATGAACTATACAAAACATGCATTGACACTACTAGCTTCAAACTGAACTATGTGTTGACCTTACCTTCTAAGGAGAAGGAATATGCATTGATCTATCGACTTTACTGCAATTGCTACCTGGCATTGACTTGTTGACATCTTGAACAGGAGCATTGACTTTGACCAGTAACAGGCAAACAATTGCCAGCATCAAGATTATGTTAGACAAGTAAACATTATTGCCAATATCAAAACCTTAAAGCATATAAGGGAGATAGAACATTTCTCCCTTTTAGCCACTCATCAAAAACAGAAGAGACACAACACATGAGTGCTTGCCTCTTGGAAGCCACCATCATTTCTGAGGGAGCGTAAGTGCTCGCCTCTTGGAAGCTTGAAAGCCATCAGGATTTCTAGGAGAGCATAAGTGCTCACCTCTTGGAAGCTCAGAAGCTACCAGAATTTCTGAGAGAGCATGAGTGCTCACCTCTTGGAGGCTTAGAAGCCACTACGTTGGAGCTTAGTTGGTGACGCTTTTGTTATGTTGGTGAGGAAATATGTCAAAAAATGACTCATTGATAAAAAGTTATGAGATTTACAGAATTTCATGTCCTGGGTACCTCTCGCCCCTCCAGCATCGTTAGCCTATATGCTCCTTTCCTGAGCACTTACGTTACCCTATACAGGCCTTCCCAATTTGGTGCTAGTTTTCCCATGGCTGCTCTAGGATCTGTCACACTAGCTCATCGTAGCACCAAGTCTCTGGGGAGGAAATGGCATTCTTTCACCTGAACATTATAGTACTGGGCCACCTTTTGTTGGTAGGCGACGAGTCTTACCTGGGCACGCTCTCTGTCTTCCTCGAGCAGGTCCAGGTTTTCCCACATCACCTTGTTGTTCCTGGCTTCATCGAACTGTCCAACTCGTAGAGATGGGTTGGCTATCTTGACTGGAATGACTGCCTCTGCCCCGTACGCGAGGTGGAACGGAGTCTCTCCTGTGGTGGCCCTAGCAGTGGTCCGGTGTGCCCACAAGGTGCTTGGGATGGAGTCTACCCATGAGTCACCAGCCTGCTCTAGGTGTGTCTTAATGCCATGAAGGAGCGTTTTGTTGGCATTTTCCACTAGACCGTTCACCTGGGGATGGCCCACTGAGGTGTAGTGATTCCAGATCCCTAGCTTCGAGCACTTTTCTTGAAAGGCTAAGCTCGTGAACTGCCTACCGTTATCGGTTGTGAGGACATGTGGGATCCCAACCAGTAGATAATACTTCGTAGTACGAATTTCCATGCTACTTCGCTTGTGATTTTTCCCGATGGTTCTTCCTCGACCCATTTGGTGAAGTAATCAATAGCGACGATGAGGAATTTCTTCCTCCCCTGGGCCTCAGGGAAGGGACCCAGTATGTCCACCCCCCACTGAGCAAATGGGCGAGGCTCCATCAAGGCGTGTAGTTGTGTTACTGGCTGGTGATGTAAGTTCACGAACTTTTATCATTGAGGGCACCTTCGGACATAGTCCAGGCCATCTTATCCCAGTGTTGGCCACCAATATCATTGTTGAATAAGGGTTCGTGCGAGTGCTCGCCCCCTATATGGCTTCTGTAGAGTCCCTCATGTACTTCTTGTATTGCTTGCTTGGCTTTCGTGGGGAACAAGCATTTCAGTAGTGGGGCTGAAAGTGAATGCCTGAATAGGCGGCCATCAATGATGGTGAAATGTGTTGCTCATGCTCACGTGTAGTGAGCTTCAACACGATCATTGGGAAGTTACTATCACAAGAGTCCATCCAAGAAGGCTCATAATCTATGGCATTCACCTGGGGTGTTGGTTCTTCTATACTTGGTGCCGACAACTCCTTTATCAAGGCGGCCCTCTAGCTGGAGGTGGTGGTTGACGATGCCAGGTGAGACAGGGCATCTGCTCGAACTTTCTCCCCCCTTGGGATATGCACTATTTCGAAGTGGGAGAACTCCAAGGTTGCTGCTCTGGCCTTATTGACTGAGCGAAGATCGCACGTCGTTAATATGCCCGCTTATCAAATTTACAATTTACCGACTCACACACTTGCACAAATTGAACTTCGAGTAAAGTGGTGAAGACGGGTCGATCCACAGGGAAACAAAGCCTTTTAAATGAGTTGGATGAGTACTCGTTATGTATGAAAAGTTCAAATGGACATTAATTCACACTTAAACACATGATCTTAAACTCATTTGTAAGAACAGAAGTGGACTGAAAATAATGGTGGATGAGAAAATGCTTATCTCAGAAACTAAATGGATTCAGAAAAAGTGGAAGAAGACAAAGTTGTAGAGGAGGAAGAGAGGAAGAAGATTGATGAAGAACTCTGAGACATTAAAACCAATTTCTTTAAGGACTGCTGGTTCAAGGACTCTTCAATTGGTGAGTTATTCTTCCCTCACAGGTTGCCATCTCTAGATGATTTCTCTGTTAAAGAGGTTCTGTCTGATCTCCATCATCCTGCATGGGGGATGTTGGAGGACCAGGTTCTGAAGCAGCAACTCCAGGGGTTTCCTTTGCAGGATGGTGAGGATGTCCAGGTTTGGTCACCTTCCAATACAGGTATCTTTAGTGTTCAGTCAGCGTACAAATTCCTAAGGTTGCCTGATTGTATACATTCTAGACTTCGGATTCTATGGCATCAAAATTTATCTCCGAGAGCTTCCCTTTTCTGCTGGAAAATGTATTATCAGGCAGTTCCAGTTGATGGAAGGGTACAGAGTTGTGGCATTTCCCTAGCTTCTAAATGCTGCTGTTGCATTTCTAATCATGAAGCTGAAGACCTTGATCATCTATTTATTCGAAGTGATATTGCCAACTTTTTATGGAGTAAATTTGGCTGCCTCTTGAGTGTTAGGTGTCTAGCTGAAACACATATTCTCAGAAGACTGGGCTATCTTCTTGACACGGTTGTGCCTCGTAAGCCTAAGTCTTTCATCCGTTTGCTAGTTTCAATACTGATTATCTGGGAAGTGTGGAAATACAGATGCTATGTTCGTAATGAAGGAAGCCATCTCAGTTTTGAGAAAATTGCTGAATCTATCTATTTTGAGGTCAAGTGTGTTATGGGAAAAATGAAGTTTAAGCAGGGTATTTCTATGAGGTTTAGTAGCCTTTTGCTGGGCTTTGGTATTAGTGTATGCTGTGCCAAAATTGTTAGTTTCGTGGTCTCCTGGAATGCTCCTGCAGCCGGCTTTGTTTTAAATGTTGATGGTGCCTGTAAAGGGAATCCCGGGCCTGCTGGAGGTGGAGGTTGTATCAGAGATTACCAAGGTCAGATTATTATAGGATTCTCCTTCTTTTATGACTATGGTACTAATATGGTGGCTGAAGGAAGAGCTTTGTTGGATGGCCTTAGATTGGCCTGGACACACAATATTCCCTTATCATTTATATACACTGATTCGCTTACTTTGCTTGGTCTGTTGAAGTATAAAGATAAACCACCGTGGACTCTTCTTCCTTGGTGGAGCCAGCTGCTGCACTTTTACTCTATATCTCACAGCTCAATTGCTCATGTTTATAGAGAAACAAACCAAGTAGCGGACGCCTTGGCCAATCATGCTATCTTGATAAGGAGCAATGCTGAGTTTTTTTCTATTCGTGAGCTTCCAGATATTGCAAAAGGATATGCCTTGGCAGATGCAAGAGGAGTGCCCAATTTTCGTGTTAGGCATTTATAGCCTTTATAGAACTGTTTTCATCTTCATTCTGTGTTTTACCCATACAACCGTGGAGCACTTTTCACAGCATTGATTGTAAGATATGTTCTTGCTTTTGGAATTGCTGGATATACTGCAATCACTTCTTTTTGTCAGATTGAAGGAGACAATGGCTTGCTGCTGAGTTCCATGAGTGGTGGTGGAGGGAGTTGATGAGCATCTTGCATTGATGGTTCAAGTGGCCAGGGTCTAGATTGCTAATCCTTTACAGGCCAGATGCTGCATTGTTCTATGTGTTAGCAGACACTTTGTTTACTTTCCAGATTGTTATTTGCAGACGTCCTCCTTCTTTGGGTACATGGCCTACATTATCTATGGCTTCTCCTTATGCTTGGCACTGTAGCTTTCGGGCTGCCCTACTTTTTGAACTCCTCATATACTGGTCCATCAAGTGATCTATACCAAATGGCCAATGGCCGCGGTATGACTGATGCAGAATATGTGTGTCTCATTTGGAGCTAGAGTTGTGAATTCAGAACTATACATTGATGCCAGCAGCTTTTTATTTTCTTATAGTCATTGTATAGGCTTTATATTTTGTCTTTGAGGCATTGGCTCCTCTGAATTGTAAATTGTCCGTCCTTATTAATAAAAAGTGAGCATCATGTAACAAAGGTGGAGCGGGTTCATTCCCTTCCTTTGGAAAGGGGGTGCGCTCTCCCTTATGTTTCTTGATGACTTGGATTTACATAAAAAAAAACATCACCCCTTAGCCTTACTAAGGTCGATGCGCATCATGCCTTAGTCATTCTATGGTCTGTGCATGTTTTCAAGCTAGCTGTTATAAGGTCGGTGCATGTTTTTACTTCAACACACAAGGTCTGTGCATATTCCTACCTAGTGCTAAACAAAGTCAGCGCATGTTTTTATTGTAATGCATAAGGTCTATGCATGTTACTATTTACGCATGTAGAAAGTCGATGCACCTTTTTGCTAGCACAAAGGAATGCCTGTGCACATCTACATTATAGCATTGACAAGTCTGAGCACATTTGCCTTAGCATTCTATGAGGTCTGAGCACATTTACTTTAGGCTTCTATGAGGTCTAAGCACACCAGCATTAATGTTCTATGAAGTTAGAGCACATTCACATAATGTCAGTGCACATTCACATTCTCATAGCATGAAGGTCTGAGCACCTTCATACAAGTCAGTGGATATAAAGACATCAAGTTAGAGCACATGCTCTTGAAGTTGAAGCACATTTTGCTTCGTGCAAAGCAAGGTCAATGCATATTCTGTAGTGTTCATATTAAGGTCGAAGCATAGTTTGCTTCATGTATGTTAAGGTCGATGCACATTTTGCTTGGGCATCCTAAAGTCGAAGCACATCTTGCTTCTGGCATGCCAAGGTCAATGCACATTTCTCAAATGTGTTTGGCAAGGTCTATGCACATAGGTCTACGCATCTTCTAGGGTCCTTGCACATTGTGCCCTGTGCATATACAAGGTTTGCACACCTGTTTTGGCCTATACATTATCTGGTGACTAAGGTCTACGCACATGCATGCGTAAGGTCTGAGCACATGCATTTAAGTCAGTACACATGCATTTTAAAGGTCAGAGCATATTCATACAAGTTCGAGCACATTCATAAATGGCTTAGTTAGAAGTCAGAGCATACGCTACAGGCCTACCAGAGCAAGCCCCGCGCCGAGGGCCGCTGGGAGGCGCACCGCGCCTACATCGACGTGCAGGTGATCGTCGCCGGCGAGGAGCTGATGGAAGTGACCGACGTGAACCGCCTGCGCCTCGCCGAGGATTTCACGCCCGCGAAAGACCTGCTGTTTTACCAGCCGTTTGACGAAGGCTCCGTGTTGCGCGTGAAGGCGGGCGAGGCCGCCGTGTTTTTCCCGGTGGACGCGCACAAGCCGTCGCTCGCCGTTGGCTCGCCGTCGCTCGTGCGCAAGACCGTGGTTAAGGTGCCCGTCGCTTGAATTACCGGCACCATTACCACGCGGGCAATTTCGCCGACGTGCTGAAACACGCCGCGCTCGTCCACCTGGCGCGCGCGCTGCAGCGCAAGGAAAAGGGTTTTTTGTATGTCGACACCCACGCCGGCCGCGGCGGCTACGACCTCGCGGCGGCGGCGCGCGGCGACTCGCTGGAGCGCGCGCCCGAGTGGCCGGACGGCATCGGCCGCCTGTGGACGCGCGGCGACTTGCCGGAGGCGGTGGCGGACTACGCCGGGCTCGTGCGCGAACACGACCGCGCCTCGGGCAACCTGGAAAAGTCGATGCCTCGCTTTTATCCCGGCTCGCCGCGGCTGGTGGCGATGCTGGCGCGTCCGCAGGACCGGCTGGCGCTGTTTGAGAAACAGCCCGACGAAGCGGAGGCGCTCCGCCGCGAGTTTTCGCGGACGCGCAGCGCGGGCGTGCAGATGGCCGACGGCTACGCGGGCCTGCGCGGGCAGTTGCCGCCGCCCGAGAAACGCGCGCTCGTGCTCATCGACCCGCCGTTCGAGGCGCGCGACGAGTTTTCCAAAATGGCGCGGGCCGCCGGCGAGGGGCTGGCGCGGCTGCCGTCGGCGGTGATCGCGCTGTGGTATCCGCTCACCGAGCGCGCGCGGGTGGATCTGTTTTTCGACGAGCTGCTGGCGCTGAAGCCGCCGCCGACTTTCGCGCTGGAGGCGACGATCGCCGGCCCCGACCACCCGGCGAAGCTGAAGGGTTGCGGCCTCGTCGTGATCAACCCGCCGTGGCAAGTCGATGCCGAGCTCGCGGCGATGAACGCGTGGCTGGCCGACGCCCTGGCGCAGGCGCGTGGCGGCGGGGCGACCTTGCGCTGGCTGGCGCGGGAAAGTTGATGCCCCGCCTGTCGCGCCACGGGGGAAGGCATCGACTTTCGGCGGGGAAGCTGGATGATATTGCGATTCTTCCCGCATGAACCCGCGCCGCGAAGGCTTCGCCAACCAAACGCTCATCGTCCTGCCCGAGACGGTGGTGGCGCGCGCGTTGCGATCCCCGTTGCTGCGCGGCCTGGCGCCGGTCGCGGCGGGCTGGTTTCCCCGCGCCGAAGGACACCGGGTGGAGCGCAAGCGGGCGCTGCCCGACGCGGTGATTTTGCTTTGCTCGGCGGGGCGCGGCTGGGTGCGCGTCGGCGCCGGAAAGAAGCACGAGGTCGTCGCCCATTCGCTGGTCGTGCTGCCGCCCGGCGCGAGGCACGCCTACGGGGCGGACGAGCGCGAGCCGTGGTCGATCCACTGGGCTCATGCGCGGGGCCGCGAAGTCGATGCCTTCGCGCAGGGCATCGGTCTGGGCGGGCAGAGTCCGGTCGCGCGGCTGCCGGAGGACGGGCGGGTGGCGGCGCAGTTTGCGGAGGTCTATGCGCGGCTGGGCGAGGACTACACTTTCCCGAATCTGCTGGCGGCGTCGGCCTGGCTGCGCCTCGCGCTGGCGCAGGCGTTTTTGCAATGCTCGCGGCCGGCGGAGGGGCCGGAGAACGACCCGATCGGGCGGAGCATCGCGTGGATGCAGGCGCACCTGGACAGGCGCGCGAAGCTGGACGATCTGGCGGGCGAGGCGAAGTTGTCGCCGGCGCATTTCTCGGCCCGCTTTCGCGGGCGGACGGGGTATTCCCCCATCGATTTCTTCCTGCGGCTTAAAATCCGCCGCGCTTGCCAGCTTCTCGACGAGACGAGTCTGCGGGTGGAGGACATCGCCGCCGAGGTGGGATACGAGGACGCGTTTTATTTTTCGCGGCTGTTCCGGCGCATCATGGCGATGTCGCCCCGCGCCTATCGCGACTCGGTGAAGGGGTGAGCTTCATGCGTTCCGCGTTTCGGCGAGGAGGTCGGCGGCGGGCGCGTGGGAGGGGTCGCGCTTGAGCACGGCGGCGAGGAGGGCGAGCGCGCGTTTTTTCTGGCCGAGTCCGAGACGGGCCTGGGCTTCGAGGAAGAGCGCGGTGGCGCACTGGCGGGCTTGGAGGTCGTCCTCGAAGAGGAGCATCGTGGGCAGCGAGGTGGCGAAGTAATCGATCTTTGCCTCGGTGCGCGCGAGCGAGCGGGCATGGGCGAGGAGTTTTTTGAGGAGCCGCGTCGCGGCGGCGTGGCGGCCGAGGCGGCGCAGCGACAGGGCGGAGTAGTAGGTCAGCTCCGAGCAGGCGCGCACGCTCATCTGCTGGAAGTCGCCGCGGAATTCCGCGGCGAGGGTCCAGTGGCGCAAGGCATCGACTTTTTCCCCGGCGGCGGCGAGCGCGACGCCGAGCCAGTGGTGGATGTCGCTTTGATTGGCGAGGAGGTGCCTGGCTTCGCCGAGGTTCGCGGGCGATTCGAGCGCGGCGCGGAAATGGGCGACGGCGTCGCGGGGCATCGACTTTGCGAGCGCGCGGCGTCCGAGGGCGAGGCGGGTGCGCACGTGCTGGCCGAGGGCCTGGCCTTCGCCGCCTTCCCAGGGCTGGAACTTGCGGGCGGACACGATGGCGAGGGCGCGGTCGTGCCGGCCGGTCTGGTTGAGGAGCGAGCAAAACTCGACGGCGAGGTCGTCGCGGGCGGCGATGGCGGCCGGGTGGTTTTCCAGCTCGCGCTGGCGGCGGGCGGGGGAGACGCCGAGGCGTTTCCAGAGCTGGTCGCGTTCGTGGAGGAGGCGGGCGTCGCCGGGCGCGGCGCGGAGGGCGTTTTCGTAGGCGGCGCGGGCGCGGGCGGGTTTGCGTCGACACTTTTCCCTGGGTCCTGATTTTTATTCACTGGACTGCATGCTGTGTGGAAAAGGTCGACCTGCCCAGGTCGACACTTTTTCTAGGTGACCCAAAACGGGTTTGCCAGATCAATTTCAAACCATGGGTTTCAAGGTCTGATTTGCTTGGGGTTTTACCCTATTGCCCTTAGGGTTTAGATGGATGATTCTATGTGGTTTTGAGAGGGATTTATCATGGGCTATTAGGTCTTTTGGCATTGTTTTCTCCTCTTGTTTATATAACCTCATTCTCCCACGATGGGAGATATCACTTGTGCTTAACGTTGTATCTATGCTTGTAGGGAAGAAGAGGAACGAGAGAAGAGGGGAAAGGGAGCGATCTAGTCTGGAGTTCCTAGAGCATCATCCGTCTTCAGGCATTCGTGTGGGCTAAACTCTCTATCCTTGCAAGAGGAGGAAGGGCGTCGCACCCTGGTGGAGGAGGATGTAGAAGCCCTTGTAAAGGCCATCCACGAGCCCCGACTACTATCCGACGGCTGCTCCTGGTGCAGCATCGCGATCTACTGACTTGGGCGTCTCATGCTACAAGGCTTAGTTCTTCCCACTCCGTGGTTAAATCTTCCAGCATACCCTACCTTCCTATCTATGTATCTCGTTGAAGATTTGAGCAAGATTTCTTGATCTTTCATTTCCATGTTTTTATATGAGCAGAGGTTTAAGTTTCGACTGGTCATTGTTGCATTCTATTGAGGTCCCTTATATATTGCTGCGATTTTAGGGTTCTAAGAAAGTACAACAATAAGGGAAAAATAGTGAGACCGGCCACAAGGAGGAGAGGAGAGGGCTTTGAGAGATTTATCTTTCCTTGATGTTTGTAGGTTGGACTGGAGCTTGAATCTAAAGGATACATCTTGTACGAGCTGCTGAAGTTGCAGACAAGCCCGGATCTTCAAGAAGGAGGACCGGCTGCTCCATCCTGAAATAGTTTCAACATCCTCCGAGCTGAACTTCAAGGAACATCTTCAAACGGCCATTGGGAAAAATGAAGGGGAAATATTCTACATCCTCTACCCATTTGCTTGTGTTGGTTGTCTTGATCTAAATCTTGTGTAAGCATTTATTGTTCATCCTTTAGTTTGTAAAACTCTGAACATCATTGTGTGTGTGGGCAGAGCTGCGTCTCCGCGTGGTCTAAGTGTCCAGGGTGTGATCCCGGAACACGTGTGTGTGTATATTGCTGCGGCAACGTTCTAGGGCTTGTCCCCGTGTGTGTATTGCTGTGGAAGCAGAGTGTGTGATTGGGGTTCATTCCCGTGTTGCTAGATTTGTAGCATGGAGTGAAGCCTCACCGGGTTGGGTAAGGGGTGGACATAGGCAGCCCGTCGTGGTCCTGAACCACCTAAAAACCCTTGTGCCTTGTGTGATTGTCCTTGTCATCTATCTCCATTCACAGGTTCACTACATAGGTTTTTAATTCACTGCACCTCCACACACTACTACCTCTGTTATCCGTGTTGAGCGTAATTGCCTTGATTAGTCGTATTGTTATTATGAGTGAGATCGGAAAGCTTGAGAGAACCTTTAGATCTCACGTCTGCTTAAGCTAATCAACGTTTCTAAGTTTAATTCCATTATGTTAAGTGAGAAAGATTTTTAAATTCCGCCATATTGACAAGGGGACAATTCAACCCCCCTTCTTGTCCGCCATCTCTCTGGGCCAACAGCCATATTGTATATGAGGTCTACACATCATAGTGATGCACCGACGCATTAAGTCAAGGTGTGAACCTTCGAAGGCAACTACGTCGGAGCACCAAGTGTTGCATAAATGCGTCTAGCTCAAATCAGGCTTGTGAAAGATCTTCACCTCGATGCATCAGTATGCAACTCCTCCACCTACCGTCAGGGCCTATGCAAGACAAGTGAACATTGTCAAACATTCAAGAAACTTCATTCGAGCTGCTAAACTGGTACAGCTTCCATGCTTGCCATCAGCTCGAGTCCAACTGCTGGCTCCTACCATTTCTCCAAAGGGCAGTCAAGAAGACATGGCAAACATGGTCTGGGAATACTCCCATAGCCTCGAGAGTCCCGTCATGGGCCGACAAAGGTCACTTCGTATCATCAGGATCGAGGAAGAAGAAAAAGATGAAATGTCACCCATGGGAGTGGATAAACAAGAGAAGCAAGCTGGAGCTAGAAGCCTTGAATAGCCTCCACAAAATGAAAAGATGAAAAGAATTCTAATACAAGAAGGGATGACTTTCCCTAGTCATGCCCAAAGGAGAATCAAAAAGCACAAAAGAAGAATGCAAGTTCTCACCTGTAATATCACAAGGGTAATGGGCATACCCGGCACCCCGCCAAATGAATAAGAAGAGTCGGCCGAGATTGCTAGAAGAATAGACCTGGTGACAAGACAGGGTAAAAATGAGGCTAAGCTACTGCAAACCACAAAGGGCAAGCAGCTTACTCAAGAAAACATCACTACTGTTACAGCCAGAATAGTGGCGTCTGAGCAAGAAGGAGCATCTCCGCCTCCTTCAATTGAAGGTTCTTTTGGTGAAACGCTCGAGGGAACGAGTAAGGAAATAGCTATGGACACTACCGTCCTGATGTTGCTGCAAGGATACAAATAGGAGATAAAATTGCTGAAGATAAAATTAAATGAAAAGGCTGAACACACTATGCTGCCTGGCAACCGGGGGCATGAGACGAGCCATCACAGGAAGGTTCCAATCCCAGGGGTGCTCCTTCATCGACCATTCTACAGACTGTAGCTCAGAACCGGGCTACTCCCTAGCATTATTCCCAGCGGCTCCAGCCAGCACAGCCAATGCCCCTTCAGATGCAGTGGCAGGCTCCCCTGTTAGAGCCTTTACCATCCAATGCTATGACTTCGGCCGCATTATTGATGCAGCCCACCCACCTCTACCCTCAACTAGCAGAGCCAGTTATGGTGATGGGGACATCACCCACAGTTCCCTTTGGCTCGGCACCTCTCTCCCTCCTGGAGATGGGTAGGGGGCAGCTCTAGCTCACCAGGGGGGGCTGGCTTAACTGGGACTGAGACGTGCCGAAATAGTGTTTTTTTGTTTTGATTGGGAGGGGGGTGCGGGGGATGTTGGAGGAGGCTTACCGGGGGCGATGTAGCCGTGGGTACCGGCGACGACGTGGGTGGAGGAGGCGTCCTTGGGGTCGCCGGGAGCGGGGACGGGGGCGGCGGCCCGGAGGATCTTGGCGAGGCCGAAGTCGGCGATGCGGGGCTTGAAGGACTCGTCGAGGAGGATGTTGCTGGACTTGACGTCGCGGTGGAGGATGGGGCGTTTCAGGCCGTGGTGGAGGTACTCGAGGCCGCGGGCGGCGCCCAGAGCCACCTCACAGCGCGCGTCCCAGTCGAGTCCCCCGAGCTTGTCCCCCTCGCAAGTATGGAGGCGGTCCCAGAGGCTGCCGTTGGGCAGGAACTCGTACACCAGCAGACTGGAGTCCTCGCTGGTGATGCTGCAGAACAGCTTCACCACGTTCACGTGGCGGATGGAGCTGAGCGTGGTGACCTCCGCCTCGAACTCCTTCGCGGTCCCCCTCGACCGCCGCCGCCGGCCCAGCATCGCCTCCCCCCCGGAGGCATCCCCCTTGTTATTTCCGCCAGCGTCGGGGTAGTTCCAGATGTGCTTCACCGCCACGGTACTCTTGCCGCCGCCCAGGTCGACCCGGTAGACGTTGCCGGAGCCGCCCTTGCCGATGAGGTTCTCCTGCCGGATGGCGTTGATGATCTCCTGCTCCTCGAAGCTGACCACCCGGAAGGACTTCATGTCCCAGGAGTCCTTGGACACATGCCGGCCGCCCTCTCCCTCGGACCCCCGCCTCTTCATGTAGACGAAGTAGCCGAAGATGACGAAGGCGATGGCGGTGCCCACGAGTAAGCAGGCAAGCACCGTCCGGAGGCGGTCTGACGCGGACGTAGAGGAGTACGGGGAGCACGAGCGCAGGAACCGGACGCGGTCGCCGCAGAGTCCCGGGTTCCCGGTGAAGCCGTCGCTGAAGGGCTCGATCGCCAGCTCCGGCGGCACCGCGCCCGTCAGGCGGTTGCCGGACAGGTCGAGCACACTCAGCTTCAGCGACGCGAGGCTTTTCGGGATGTCGCCAGAGAGATCGTTGCCCGACAGATTCAGAGAATTTAGGATCCCCAGCCGGCCTAGGCTGGCGGGGATTTGGCCGGAAAGGGAGTTCATCGCGAGATTGACCTGGACCAGGGACGAGCAGGAACCCAGCGAGACCGGGATCTCGCCGCCCAATCTGTTCCCCTGGAGGGAGATTCTGCCCAGGGACTTCAAATCGCCGATGGTCGCCGGGATCGCACCGGAGAGCTGGTTGTAGCTGGCGTCGATGGAGACGAGGGCCGACGCCCCCGCGAACTCCGCCGGCAGCTCGCCGGAGAACTGGTTGTGCGAAATGAAGAGCTGGGAGAGGTCCTTGGCCTTGCCAATGCCGGGGTCGACGCCACCCGAGAGCTGGTTGTAGGCAAGGTCGATGATGTTAACCTTAGGGAGGCTCCAGATCCCGGCGGGGACCTCGCCGGAGAGTGAGTTGTTGCTGACGCGGAACCGGAGCAGGGAGGTGCAGTTGGCGTACGTCGCCGGGATCTCCCCGGTGAACTGGTTCTCCAGCATGAGCAGCTTCTTCATGGTGCCCCGCTTACACATGCCCGGTGGGATCGGACCGGTGAGGAGGTTGGTGGAGACGTCGATGAAGTCGAAGTTCGACCAGCTGCCGAGAGCCGGCGGGAGGCTGCCGGAGAGCCGGTTACTGTAGAGCGAGAGGTTGACGAGGTCCCGGAAGTTCCCCAGCTCCCGAGGGACCTCGCCGGTGAGGTTGTTCTCGAGCAGCTGCAGCGAGACGAGCTTGGTGAGGGTCCTGATCTCCGAGAGGTTCCCCACCAGGTGGTTCTTGGAGGCGTCGAAGAATGTGAGGTTGGTAAGGCCGCCGAAACCCCGCGGTAGTTCCCCGGTGAGGCGGTTGTTGTAGAGCTCCAGCTGCCAGAGGCTGGTCAAGCGGGTGATCTCCGGCGGAATCTCCCCGTAGAGGAGGTTGTGGGAAAGCTCCAGGTTGACCAGCCGCGACAGGTTGCCGATCGCCGGGGGGATCCGGCCATAGATGCTACAGTTGGAGAGGTAGAGCCACTGGAGCTTCGCCAGGCCCAGGACCTGCTCCGGAAAGCCCGGCGTCGGGTCGAAGGGGTTATCCCCAAGGCTGAGGGAGTAAAGCTCCGGCATGCGCGCCAGGGAGGCCCACGGGAAGCTCCGGGTGAAGCCATTGCGGGAGAGGTTGAGCACCCGCAGGTTCTGAAGAGGGGAGAGGTCGGGGATCTCGCCGGAGAGAGAATTACGGGCAAGGTCCAGGAACTCGAGGCTCGTGCAGGCGCGGAGGTCGGTGGCGAGCTTGCCGGAGACGCCGGTGGCGCCCATCCATAGCCGGACCAGCGACGGAAGCCGGCAGAGGGAGCCGAAGGGGATCGTCCCGGAGAGGCGCTGTCGGCTGAGGTCGATGGCGGAGACGGAGCCCCGGGTGTCGCAGCGGACGCCGGAGAAGGCGCAGGGGGGGTTGCCGCGGCGCCAGGAGTCGAAGCAGGGGGCGGCGCCGAGGGCGGCCTTGAGATCGAGGAGGATGGCGAGCTCGTCGGCCTCGGGCTTCTGCGCGGTGGCCCCGCCATGGAAGCGAAGGAAGAGGAGGAGGAGGAGGAAGCGGGAGAGCAGAGGACGGGACATCTCGGGTTGGATGCCAACCAGGCGGGCGCGTGTCTGGGAGTGAGGAGGGAGGCGTGTTTTGTGTTGGGTTTGAGTTACCTTTTTAGTTCCAACCCCTGCCTTCTCTCGCACTTGCAGAGTGATACTTCTTTTCTCGATATTTATTCATAATTCATCATTATCATTCACTTATTTGAGGTACGATTGTTTTAATATATATAAATAAATGTTTAATAAATTAATACGATAACACTTATCGAATTATATTAGTCAATTATCAAAACGATCGACACATGATACGTAATTAATCTGTCTCAAATCCTTCTCCACTCTTCTCTGCTTTCTTTTCTCTCACCGACTGCCTCTGCTCTCATGAACTCTCTTTTTCTTCTGCTCCAGTCTTCTCTGCTTCAAAAGCTGCTTGATCAGCCTTTTCTAGATTTCTTCTTACTTCCCCTATTTCTCTTTGTTCAGCTCTTTCATCGTACGAGCTCCACCTCTATATATATGGGCAGACTTGAGGGATTGGAGTGTGAAGACCACGCTTCTCGCCCAGAAGCTTTTCTACATGTCAGCATCTGAGGCTAGAAGCCTCCTCGGATCATGTGCCATCCTTATCTTCCACGAAACACTATCTATAAACACAAGAGCAGTTATTAGTTCAGTTGGCAATGTACTGGATAAAATAAAGATGCACGGAATATGTTTTGAACATTTAGACAGGCTGCTACAGTACCTGCTCGGACTTGCTCCAACATGCAACAAACTAAAAAGTGCACGGGCAAAAGGAATATGCACGGACTCTATATGACCCAAGAGAAGAACTGCACAAAGACTATCAAAAAGATACACAGAGTACCACTGTGCATGCATGGGGTTGCAAGACCCAAAACATGCATGGGGTATCACTGTATATGCAGACACTGTTCATGCACGGACTTATAAGAGTGAAATATGCACAACGTGCACGGACTTGCTTACAAGAGAATGCAAGGACTTGAACAAACAAAGTGCACAGATGCACAATGGACAAAAGTGCATGGACTTGATTGCAAGTTGAGGGCTTTGTGAAGCAGGGCAAAACATGCACGGATGCATGTTCTGTGAACCAAGGCAAAACATGCATGGATGCATGTTCTGAGAAGCAGAGACAAAAATGTGCATGGATGCAGGTTTAGATGAAACATGCACGGATGCAGTTTCTAGTGAACATGCACGGACTTAAACGTAAGTTGTACATAGGAAAAAATATGCACGGGATTTGGCTTCCACGGACTCCGTGAAGGCATGCAAGGAGTTTGTTTGAAACACAAAACATGCACGGAGTTTAGCTGGCACAGACCATGTGAAGACCTACAGGGACTTGGGATGCAACCCTATCACAAATAGACTAGTTCCAAAATGTACACGGAGTTTGACATGCACGGACTATATGAAGACATTCATGGACTTAGTAGAAATGTGCAAGGACTTGGCGAAGGGGTGATTGTTCATGCTCGGACCTACTTTCCTTTTACATAGAGTGTGCGCAGACTAATGTTCTTGGCCAAGGCCAGAACATACATGGACTCAAGTGCACGGACTTAGAATGCAGGACGAATGTCTGCACGGACTTCAAACATGCATGGAACATGCACGGACCTTAGTTCGTGCCTTAGACAGATGTGCATGGACTCTAAGTCAAAAGGAAATGCAAGATGTGCACTTTTCATGCACGGACCTCATGTACAGCATAACATACTCGGTCTACAAATGGCTAAGGTTAGAAGTACACTGACCTTGCAACAGTGTTTGCTCTAACCATGCTCGGACTTGCATTGAGCATATACACTGACTCTAAGTGTATGCTAAAACATGCATGGACTTGTCAGGTGACACACACAGACCCAAGCGTACACAAACTTGGACAATACAGACCTCCTAAATGCACTGATAGACCTTCTATAAATAATGACTCTCCTAAATGTACTGACAGACCTTTTATAAACAATGACTATGCACAGACTTGCAGCAACAACTGCAACAGGTAGGACAGTACCAAGCATACCAAGCACAGCACTAATTATGCATAGCAGTCTCATATTGATCACTCAATCAAGCACTAATTTAGAAGCGAATGAAGTGACTGGTGACTCAAGAAGTTGCTATCATTAAAACATCATCTGACTCAAGAAGTTGCTATCATCAAAACATCATCAAAGTAACACTCCATCATCAAAGCCCAAGGGGCACAGCACATTTAAGACAACTGAAACACTCATGAGGTCACGTGTCAACCACTGAGTCACAACCGAGTTGACCAGAAACTATAATGACCCTCGAAATACACAAAACACTACTCAGTGCAATGGCGCATTCGAACAACTAATAACACGATCACAGCCCTCATAGGACATCCACGACATCCACATACAATAGGCTAACCAAGGGGTTAAAGTCATGTCAATAAACATGGAGAAAACACCAAACACTGCTTGGGATGAGACCACCCTTTCGGGATTTCTCGACACACAAATATGACTCTCACGGAACACCTGAGGCATCCATCGAGTCAAATGCCAACAAGGCATTGAATACTAGGTTCACCGGATCCCGAGCCAACTTATATAAAACCCCAAAAATGGAAGACATGAATGCGGTGCACACATGCGTCGCGATGATGAACGCGTCCAAAGGATGCGTCGTGATGCCAATAGAATGCGTCCAACCCTTACAGCACGTCAATGCGTTGACACGACACAAGCTTGGGTCGCATTAATAGACACAGCCATGGCCTACAGCGTGTTAAGCCAAGAACCCGATTGAAGACTCAAGTGTGTTAATCAAGATCATGGCGGAGACCTTGGTCGCATCTTCAGGATCACATCCAACACTTGGACTGCATTTGTTACTGCCTTACCGCCCCACTATTCATCTTCTTAGATGAATGTGGTCGCATGATATAGCACGTTAATAGACGTGCCCCCTGGGAGCTCCGCATAATACGCCGAACTCGGGAACTAGAAAAATCAGTGGAAAAATATCGTTCCACACCCCAATCGTCTCCAGAACGACGGGGAAACATCCGAAATCACATCACACACCTTCCATAAGCCAGAAGGGATCAAACCACGCACTAAATGACACGATATGGGTGATTTTCCACAAATCAACCCAAAACTATTCATAAGGGAAACTAGACTCCTACCGGCCCCAAATCTTGGCCAAGCGCAACGAAATCAGTGGGAATGGCATCCAGACATGCCAGGGGTTCGAATGAAACCAACTAAACTAAAAATTGTTGCCTGGAATGGCAAACTCAGCTCACCCCCCCCCCCCCCGAAGCATGCCCATGTACTTCCACAATCATAGCTCTGATACCACCTGTGGCGACCCGGGATCCGAGTACCGGAAAGGAACCGAGGCGACTCAAAACTCGGCCCGCCTCCCACGAGCTCGAAGACTCGGAAGGGATAAAAAGATAGGTGTGGTGTACATAGAAATAAGAAACAAAACAGGACGACATATATAATAATAGAAATAAACAACTAACTAAAACAGAATCCAGTCCAACAGAAAGTACAGTCTAAAGCAGTAAAACGTACCACACGCCAAGTGAACACTCGGCCCGACAAACTGGCAACTAGGAACCTCCATGCCGCTCCCTCGAACCTCGAGGAAGAACCATCGCACTGAAAACCAGGGGTGGGCCTCCTATCACTGGCTCAGTAGGGATCCCGCGGAACCCCAACCGAGAAAATCACGACGGAAAAGAAAGCTGCGCTAGCTAAGCAACTACGAGTCTACGAAAGTAGGAAAGTAACTACGGTGGCCGGTAAAACCTCGGCTCTACAGCTACTCTTACTGTACCAAAACACGACCCGGTCTCCCGTCGGGGGACAACCAAGTCACGCACTCGACACACGACCTAGTCTCCCGTCGGGGGACAACCAAGCCACGCACCTGACATCCCGATCCCACGGTCGGGAGACAACCAGACACGAACCGCCCTAGCCACGCTACCAGAAAAATGACACGACGCCTCGGTCGTGAAAACCTGCCCTCACAGTAGGGCGTGAGCCGAAACCACATGGTCTAGAAACACGGTCACGACCTCACTGTCATGAACTCTACGCCGTCTAGGGAAAGCCCTCAGTGACGCTCAACGGAAACCCCAGACCTCTACTTCGGGAATGCTCCCGAACAACATGCGAAATCCCGTCTCGTAGACGGGAAACGAAAACCCAGAACACAACAACTCATGTCACGTGACAGGAGCATCGCCCTCTAGAAGAACGACCGGATGCGTCCCCTAACGTCTTACACTGCGTCACAAGTGTCTAGCTACAATGCCCCAGGCGCGAGACTCAGACACGCACAGTAACCAGAAGTACCATAAACAAGGACTAGCTGAGGTCACGCTCTCGTCAGCACAGGTCTGAACCCTCAGCCTCTTGTGCACACTCAGACCATACGCCCTAGGTCTGTCCTCTAGCTGGTAATTCCCCCATAGGCCCAGGCTCGGCAGTATGCGGGGGCCCTACGGTAACCAGCCTACTCACCATCTAACTCGAGTACGCCACACCAGTGCTCCTGGTGGGCCGACACATGCGTGCCGTGGAAGCTATGACTAGTGGATGGGTCACAAAACGTGGACACGGAAAATCACTCACACACCCATTACGAGTAACACGGAGTAACAGGTGACTCGAGGCCACCGAACTCTGGATGGTCCACTAGACCCACTAAACGCACGGTCCTTGAGTCACAAGACTCGAGGTCAAGACCGTTGCACGTGACAGCATGACGCCGTCAATCTGGCCTAATCCCTAGGTCCAAAGCCACGCAACGATGACTCACGGGACAGTTCATGACTGCCAACACTCTTTCCTCGAAGAAGGGAACTAAGAAAGCCACCAGCTCCAAGCTGGTAAATGGGACTCTCAGTCCACAGGCCACGGACACGGCCCACGCAGAAAACACGAAAGCACGACGCCCAAGGTAGCTCACAAGCCGCAAAGCTGATTCCCAACCTTAGGGAAATGCGGGGAACCTCCAACCCCAGGCTGGATGACTGGACTCACAGTCCAAGACCTTATACACAGCCTCCCCTCGAAAACCACCTTCCAAAGAAATACGCGACGTACGGGGAAGCTCCACCGCACCCACACCGATACACGGCGACTCGATCGAGCGTAACACAAAAGCCTGGAACACATGGGGTCGCCCGGACCCACCACACCTATGGGCACGCTAATCGAGGTAATACGACACCTCCAGACATCCCCGAAACACAGTCACAGAAACCACAGGATGTCCGGAACACTTGCGAGGCCGAAGGTCGACCGCCGGGTCACAACCGGGTTGACCGGAGGTCTACACAACGTAGCCAGGGCACGAGAGGGTTACCCAGACTCTCAAACCCATGGGAATACTATTTGAGGTAAAATGACACCTTCGGACCCCCAAAAACACGGTCATGGTACTCACGGGGTGTCCCGAGATGCACACAAGCCAAGGAAGGCATGCCAGGCTGCCCTCCCACCCTCCAGCCCGCAAAACTGGTCGCCCTCATGAATGCGCCGCCCCCTCTGGGCGCGTTCATGAATGCGGCCTCCACGCCGAGCGCGATCAGAGAAGAACGCGCCCGTCAGGAGGGGTGTGACCCTACAAACCACGGCAGGTCCCCCGGGCGCGTCAACGCGTTGACGCGGCAGAACCGACGGTCGTGACCTGATCGCGGTTGGTCTCACCACCACGACCCTGACCGCCTCACTGTTCATCTTCCTCGATGAACGCGATTGATCGGGGCGGCGCGTTAACTAAGAATGTGCCCACCTGGGCGAGCGCATTCTCAATCCATGCCGAAAAATGGCAAAAAACATGGGGAAATCCATTCCACGCCCCAATCACCCCCAGTTGAAGGGGAAACCTTCCCCAACCCCTAGGGATACATCTAAACCCTTGGATCGGCCAAAACACCGTAAAACGGGAAATTCGGCTCACACCCTAAAACATGATTTTTTCCTAAAACGCCTTGTTTAGCCCGCTCGGCTCGTCGCGGCCTACGAAACTCGTGGGAAAGAAAGTACAGAGGTTAAGGATCCATCCCCTACCTCCACTGAAGAAACGACGCGCCGTGGACGTCGATCCACGAAGAAAATGCCTTGAAACTCCACCGGTGCCTCACACTCGCGAACCGACTTCACCGCGCCCTCGAGCGTCGATCCTCGACCCGTCCCCGCCATCCTCGTGGCCCACGCCACCCCCCTCACCCCCACCCCGGTCCGTCGACCGCAATAGAGGTGAGAGTGAGAGGAGAGTGTGAAAGAAGAGAGAGAGGGAGAGAGTGAGAAATGAGAGGGGAGATTCGGATTCGAGTTATACAAGTAGCGGGTCCGAGAGCGAATGAAAGTTATATCAAAATGAGAGTGAAGACTTAGGAGTCAATATTGTCTAGATTGAGTCTATGTAATTTTCATATTTCTTGAGTCTAGTAAAGTTGAAAGGAAGTTGGATTAGTAATTGTATTGAATATTTAATTTTTATTGAAATTAAGATGGAGCTTGAGTAAATTACTTGTGCAATTACATCTAAATGTGTGATTGTCTTGCGCTTTGATTATTTCTTACTTGCAAGAGACTTACCATGCTGGCTATACACATTTCCCCGAGCTAGTCTTCCACTGTAATTAAGGGCTCGGGGTGTGACAGGAGTACTGGTAGCGATCTCCTCCATATCGGAAGGATCGAAAATGCTAGGTCCTTTTCGAATTTCCACCTCTGGAATGGGGGTGGATTCCTCTCCTCGAAAGAGGATAATTTGCTGCTAGTCGAAGGTGGGCGGATGGAGAGGTAGCTCGGGAATCCTCCCATGACCTCTACCACGCCCTCGGCCACGACCTCAGCCACGACCTATGTGTTCTGAAGCTGGTTGTAGCCCGAGCGGGGTGGTATTCCTTTATCTTGTTCGAGAGGCCACTAGCTCACCTCATCGAGGAGTGTTGATGTTATCAGGAGGTGGAATAGCCACCCTATTGTAGGTGCAGCCTCGAAGCATTTCTTCCAGCTGCTCTATTATGATCTCCTTGTCCTTATAGAAGAAAGAGAGTTCTTCTGGGATGAGGAGCCTTTCGCCATTCTTGATCTTCTAGATCATGTCATGGACCCAGCTTCTAAGGCTAGCTCGCTCTGCATTTCTTTCCATGGGATGTAACTATCGAGTGGGACCGCTCCGATAGGATGGGGAGGATTGTATTCCTCCAAGTCATCGATGAGCCACTGTAACCTCTGGAGAGGCGTTGGCTCAGCTAGGGATTGTAAGGCGACTGCCTGCTCAGCTTGTTTCTTGAGCCATCTGTTAAGGTTCTTCCTCCTATTCCTCTCTTGTTTCTTGGCGATGGCCACCTCCAGGGGAGTAGGAGGAGGAAGTGCGGGGGATGGAGTTGATAAATCCCCGTGAGGTTATCTCCGAGCTAGTGCCTTGGCAGGGTGAGGTTGACGGCTTTTCTTTGCCCAGATTTCAATCTAGGCACCTTCCACTTGTTGTATCTGGAAGGTGGCGTTGATCGCCTGCTCAATGACCTCGGGTGGTAGCTCCTGGTAGGCTGGGATGCTAGGACTGGCGTCCGAAGACGTATGCGCGGTTTGATGCTTTACTCACAGCGGTGAAGGAAGTCTATGGTGAGTTGGTATGCTGGTGCTGGCGTCTGAAGATGTGTGCGTGGTTTGATGCCTTACCCGCGGTGGCGAGGCCTTTTGTTGAGAGGCGGACTGGGTGACTCACTTGGCCTCTTGCTCCTTAGCCTTGCCTTTGTGATTTGACTGGGAGCAGGGTCTAGTGATAGCCAACGACGTCATGGGGTATTGTCGCTCTAGTTAGTTGCCTTGGTTTCGCATGTTGAGTAGGCCTTGTGGTGGTGGGCCCGACTTGCTAGTCGGAGTCGCTGAAGGTTCTGAAGATGTCTTCTTTGCAATCTAGACTAGATTGCGGGGCAGACGGAGAGGACCCGATGGCTCACTGACCGAAGAGATGCGACACGGTCGGGCTAGAAACTCACCCTACTTTTGCTTCCCCTTCCTATCTCTTGATGCCAGAGACAGAGGAAGGGCAGGAGGAGCACAGGAGGAGCTTGGGGGACCCATCGTTGTCTCACCCACCAGGGCATCCTCTCGGTCGAGAAGGACTCGGAGTAGCTTGGTGGTATCCTCTTTGGAGAACGAGAGAGACTCCAGCTCTTGCCAGGGCCGCCATTGCACGGCTGAAGTGGCAGGGGTTAGCTGACTAGTTGTTGATGTATGGGAGTCTAGAGGAGCCGAGGTGGTTGGAGGATGGATGACATTGACCGAGAAATCACTCGGCCCAATCTCCTGACTGGCATCCCGCTCTCTGCGCCTTCACAATCACTCGAGAGCTTCTCGATTATCAATTCGAAACTCAAGCCATTATGGAGCATGTTGGTAAGGTAGCCCATGCCCATTTGCCTGAGGAGGGTCTGGTTATTCTGGTGCATTCCTGGGGATGCTCATGGTTTCTTCGATGGCTTGTCAAAGTCTTAGGAGTGTTATGGAGTTTCTCTCAGCATCGATTTGCTCCCACTAGATATGTTCCTAGATTACGTACTGAACTTCCTCGCAGGACTTGATCGCGTGGCAGATTCTGGCATGAAAAGGGTAGTACTGGGGGTGACTGAAGTCCCAGTGAGTGTAATCTGCCAGTGGATCACGGGGCATGATTTGCCCCCTCTCTACGAGGACATCGAAGAGTCGCTGGGTCCTTTCTTTGGGAGAGGAGAGAGGTGTATGGTCATGCCAGGGTCTCCACCCCGGGTACCAAAGCGAATGCTTGCCTTTACTAGTGCTAGGATCCTTTGCTTCAATGTCAGAGAGAGAGAATGTAGCCATCATGTGAATCACATTAGTCGAATAGTGAACCACACATGCTACCTTGGCTAGCGTAGCCCACGTATGTGGCTGCGGGGGATCGACGGACCACTATTCATTTTGATGAGGTCATCTCGGATCAACTTCTGTGCCTGGGCCTTGAAGACGTAGCAATCTTCAAGTGGGTGACCCAGCATGCAGTGATGCAGGTAATAGCTAGGATCATCAGTTTTTTCGGCCTCATCCGACTTGTGAACTTCTGGCAGCTTGATGATCTTCTGGGCCATGCAGAGGTCAAAGAGCATCTTCGTGTGTTCATTTTTGAAGGAGAAGGTGATAGGGACATCATTTACCCCTCCACACTATTCGGAGCTCAGATGGATCGTCATCATGTACCATCATGTCCTTGAGTCATAGCATGTATTTTTATATTTTATTTGAGTCTTATCATTGTAATTTTCTTTTTATTTGAGTCATGTATCTAGGTTAATGAGTCATTTACCTATATCACTGCTGCGAGTGAGAGAGTGACCGTCCCGTGACCCGATCCGGGCACGAGAGAGCCGACCACCCTAGCTCACGTCGGTTTCTTAACCGCGCACATCCGCACGCTTCCCTCGCTAAGGGACAAACGCGAGTTCGTCTAGAGTCCTAGGTCGGATCGTGGGTCCGTCAGAAACAAATTATGATAGCAACTCTTATTTTTATTGCGTCAACATCTTTGTACATCAGATAGGCCATAGCCAGTACAATATGTATAAAAAAATTGATACAACACGAACTGATAACTCAGTGCGGACGAGGTTAACAGCTCCAAACCGAGCAACTTACTCCACCTAGTCTGGAAACTGGCTCGGGTAGTAGGACAGCTGACTTTATCTACTCGAGAAGTTTGGAAGAGATGGTATCAGTAGAAGGAAGAAAGAGGAGGGTATGCTCGACCACCAACAGAAAGCAAGCACCCTCTAGGTGGTGCGGGCACGGATAAAAAAAAAAGAGAAAACAGAAAGCAAGCACCCTCTAGAGAGTGCGGGCAGGAAGAAATAGGAAAAAGAAAGAGAAGAAGAATAGAAGAGAGAGAAAGATTTGAACACTCCCTTGGGGTATAGGGAGTGGGAGGGGAGGAGGGGAGAAGAATGGAGGAAGAGAGGTGAGGCCATGGTGTTGAATGTCTTTCTCTCTCGTACTATCCTCCGAGCCATCCCCCCCTCCAGGTGTGGGCGGTAGTCCAGAAGTCAGGAGGGAGCACGTCGCCATGCGTCCCCCATTCTTCCATGTCGTCCACTCGGTCGTCCCCCATTCTTCTATGCCAAAGCAGCCCCGATGCCCCAACAACCGCTAAAGCCTTCATCTTAAGAGTCGCCCTCCATGCTTCGCCTGAGGATGATCATAGAGAAGGAGATGGTCGTTTCTCTAAAAAGGGAGGAAGAAGCAAAGAATGCTATGAAGGCCTTAAGCAGCGTAAAGAGGGGGAGGCGCCTTTCAGGACCTTTTATAGGCCGAAGGGGGAGATTTCTACCTTAATTGACCCTCCCCTTGAAAAGATGCAAGAGGCAGACATCTTTCCCTGGGAGCAGTTATGCCACCTCCCTCACGGAACCCTCCAGCGGGAATACGCGAAATGGCAAGTCATTCAAAGTGTGGAAAGATAAAAATGCACCAGTTCAGCACCAGCAACTCGGCCAATCGACACAAAGCTGATTTCTCGGCAGGAAATCATACAAAATCTCCGATTTACTGACATCCACGAATACGGTAAATCATACTCAGTCAAAGGCGGTAAGGAGGATTCAATTACGCTTTGAACACCATTACCATTATATAGAAAGAAAATCATTGCATAGCCAAGTTTCAAGTAGAGATTGCAGTAAAAAAAAAAGAAAGAAAGGAGCCAGCAAGGCAAGTACAATCTTTCCTAATCTATGGAAATAGAAGAGTGGGGGGTCTGCGGTTCACCTTGAGGCTCGGTGGTCAAGAAGCCCAAGGCACTTGGCCCCATTCCTGCGTTCAAGGGTAGCTCACCCCTGGCTCCCTCGGCGATGGCTGGCTCGGGCACTGACCCCACCTGTGTGGGAACTGCCTAGACCGTGCGCCCTCCCGAGGCAGTCGGAGTTGGTGAACCCTCTTTCGCAAGAGCAGAAGTGTCCTTGCTACCTTCTCCTCTGTCGCTCGACATCGATGGAGGTGAAGTCGAGCCCTCTTCATCTGAATTATAGCGCTGCCCAGTAATGAAGGTAAGCTCGTCAAGGACTTGTTTCTGGGCCTCAACGACCGCCAGCTTGAAGCCTTGGGCAAAACCCATCTGCAGCCCCCGTCGACAGCCTGGCTCATAATAGGCGAAGGCGCTCTTCTTCAGGGCCTCGCAGTTCTCCTCCGAGCCCTAATATCGCTCGATCGCTTCCGCCTCGACCCTCGCTGCCTTCTCCTCTAGCTCGGCCATCTTCAAGCCAGCCTCGATTAGCTTCACCTCAACCTCGGCCCGTGTCACTTTGGCTTCCCTCATGGCTCATTCCACTTCTAAGACGTCATTCCCAAGCTCCTCTTGCTCAATCGACCACCGTCCCAGACTTGCCGTGTGGGCTTGACGCTCCTTTTCTAGGAGCTTACCCTTCAACTCAGCCATATATCAGGCTTGGGACAGCTACTCGGACAACGATCGAGACTTCTCTTGGCTCACCCGTTCCTGAGAGCGGAGGGACGCCATGTCATGCCGGAGGACCGTGCCACCCTCGGATTGGATTCAACGCGTGCTCGGGCCTGAGCCCTCTCCTCACTATCCAACTGCCCCAAGAAATCTATTAACTCAGCCCCTAGCTGAGCCACGAATAAACCGCCCTCCATGACTCTCTCCAGAAGCATGGGAGGGGAACAGTGCTGGAACTCTTACCGGACAGATGAAGGCGCCAGCGCTTGATAATGATTGTACAGAGCGGACTGAACATTGAGTCACCCCGGCTGCCTAACAGGATTCTCCCTGGAAGGAGTCAATGTTGGGAGGTCTCCCTCAGACGCTCACAGACTCGGGGCCACTGCACCTACCTCGGTCGAGACCCGAGAACCAGCCTCCCCCTCCGAGCGCACTCCGACATGCTCGGTCGAGATTTCTGAATCGATCTCCTCCCCGCATGCTCCCGCGGGCTCAGCGGAGGCTCCCTTGACCGAAGCAGGCAACTCCGACTCAACGGCCGAAGAGTCCAGAGGATGGGCATCCTCGGCTGGAGACTCCTCGCTCGGAGGAGGAATCTTTATTTTCTTCTACCTTCTCTTCTCGGCGGTCAGGGCCTTCATCGAAGCTAGCAGTAACTACTCCTCGGGGTCCTTACGCTTGGCTCCCCGTCGCTCCAAGTCATCTTCCCGAGCGACCCATTTGCCCTTATCTCGGGCAGCAGAAGGACCCTCAAGGACTCCAGATATGTCTGTAGTTGCTGCCTGTAACGCCCGTGTTTTAGTGGATCTTTATTGGTCCGAGTCTAAAAATTATCCCGTGATTTTAGGTGATTTTTACAGATTTTTAGGCTAGTTTTCCGTCCCAATCTACGTATCTCTTTGGGCCATGAATTTACCCCTCTCTACTTGCCCCCTACTCCCGAGCCAAAGTTTGGGCTCAAAGAGTAGAGTGTCATAGGGTAGCATTGGTGGCTCAAGTGGGGATATCTTCTGTCGGCAGGAGCCATTTGATGCGACTGTCTTGGGGGCATGTATGGTGATGATGGCTCCCTCGAGTTGGCACGGGGAGGCCCTTCTTGGAGTTTGAAACATCACGACACTTCCCGTTAGGGTCACTGGGATATATATAAATATCTTGCATGCTTGCATCTTACTTCTCCTCTGTTTAGGGTCTTTTCCTTTCGTTGCACTGGCATTCTAAAGGAGTCCATGCACCGCGAGAGTAATTTGAGGGAGCAGAGGATCGCAGAGGCTTTTGTGGAGTTGGCAGAGATCACGACGGCGATGATCCATTAGCTTCCTCCTCCCCCTGAATTTTCTGACTCCGCTATTCCCTCTTCTTTCTCTTGTTCTTCTCATTTTTTCTTGGCAGAGCACGATCCTAAGGTTGGGGTCCAGGAGGCCAAGCAAGGTGCAGGGGGTTCGGTGTCGAAGCCCAGACATTCTCTGCGTAGCGAGTTAGGGTAAGCTGAGGTGAAGGAGATTGAGGTCCACTACAAGCTGCCATGGTGGTACTTCTTTTCTCCAGCCAAAGCCCACAAGTCTAGCCTGGATACTCGTTCGGGCCTCTTCTGCATTTTTCTTATGGCCTTGAAGTGTAGTTTTCAACTTCCTCTCCACCCCTTTGTTGTGCAGTTGCTGTAATTCTATCAGCTAGCTCCTGTCTAGCTCGTTTCTAATTCATATTCTTTTATCTTTTCCAACATCTTCCTCTATCGCTCATGTGACCTCACCACATCTTTAGACCTTTTTCACACATTCTTCGAGCTGAAGGAGCAAACCCACGCTGGGAAGGGCTTCTTCTATCTTCAGGCGAGGAGGGGGAGGAGTTGCGTGACTCTCTTTCCTCAGGATTCTTTGCACAAGGGGTGGAAGACCCATTTTTTTGGGTTGAGGATAGCAAGGGAACTCCCGATTGGGGCTTCCCTGTCCAGCCAAACTTTCAGCTGGCATTCCCTCTGAAGTAGCCGGTGATCTCCTCGGAGTTGGAGGAGGAGATTAGGGTTCTTTAAGAGAATTGCTGATCGACTGTTGAGCTGATGACTTCAGCCAACATTGAGGATCACCCTCGCCGCACGCTGCCCCCCAGCGGTACGGACCTCAGGCTTCTGCTTTTGCACTTTCTCATTTTGGTTTGTCAAGCCCTTCACTGATGACTTGTGTTTTGTTGAGTAGAAGCAAGGCGCAGTGATGGCGAGGGGCAACCATTAGAGCAAGAGGTCATCGAGCTGGATGAGACGACTACTCCGAGCGTGCCTCAAGCTTCTGTGGGTCCTTCTTCCACCTGGATAAGGGCAACCAAATTGCTTGGGATGATGTCCCATAGCGCCGAGGGTCCAAGCGGAAGGATGCCGGGGAGTGGCTACTGTTGTCCTCGATGAAGGCTTTGACCACCGAGAAGAGGCGGTTGAAGAAGGCGGAGACCTCTCGCCTGATCGAGGAGCTCCCAGTTGAGGATGTTCATCACCCGAGCCTCCCACCAACAGAGCCAGAGGTGACCGCGGCGGTTGAGGGGATCTCCTCTGAGCCTACAGGAGCTCAGGGGGAGGAGGTCGACTCTGAGATCCCGATCGAGGCTGACGGGGTGCATGGCGAGGAGGAGGACATCGATGTACGGACTTGGGCCGAGCCAAGCGTCACCGTCTCGAGCTTGGGGATGACTGGAGAGGATGCTCTGACCCCGGCCCTTCCAGAGGGTGATCCTCCTCTTCAGCAGGGGCGGTTCGCCATCCAGGCCTCGTTGTACAATCGGTGTCAAGATTTGGCACCTTCATCTATTCGGGACGAGTTCCGACATTGTTCCCCTCCCACGCTCCTCGAAAGGGTCATGGAGGGAGGTATTTTCATGGCTCAGCTGGGGGTTGAGATCACTGACTTCGTGGCATGGTTGGTGAATGAGGGAAGGGCCCAGTCCCAGGTTCGCGCCGAATCTGACCGTAGGATTGGTCGGTTGACATCCGAGCTCATGGTGCTACTGTAGGAGGTGGCTTCACTCCGGTCGTGCGTTTAGGCGAGCCAGGAGGATGCCCGATCACAGGCTGAGCAATTGTCCCAAGCTCGATACATGACTGAGCTCAAGAGCAAGCTCTTGGAGGAAGAGCATCGGGCTCACTTGGAGCACTCGGGGCAGTGGGCGGTCGAGCGAGAGGAACTCAAGGGCCGGGTCCAGGAGGTAGAGTGGGCCAAGGGGGAGGCTGAGGCGGCACGGGCCGAAGCCAAGGTGAAGCTGACCGAGGCCCAGGCAAGGTTGGCCGAGGTCGAAGCGAGGCTGGCTGAGGCCGATGCGAGGGTGGCCGAGCTCGAGGAGAAGGTAATAGGAGCCGAGGTGAAGGCGATCGAGCGATAGTAGAGCTCAGAGGAGTACCATGAAGCCCTGAAGTAGGCCACCTTCGCATGTTATGACCCGGGCTACTGGCGGGGGTTGCGAAAGGGTTTCGTCCAAGGCTTCAGGCGGGTAGCCAGACTGGCTCAGGAACAGGTCCTCGACGAGCTCTTCTTCGCCTCTAGGCAACGCTATGACTCCGATGAGGGTGGCTCAGACTCTCCTTCATCAACATCGAGCGATGAAGGACGGAGCAAGGGTGCTTCTGCCTCGGTTGAGGAGAGATCACCAACTCCGGTAGCCTTGGGAGGGCACACGGTCGGGGCAGTTCCCACACAAATGGGGTCAATGCCCGGGCCAGGCATCACTAAGGGAACTAGGGGCAAGTCTCCAATCGCCGAGGGTCCTCCACCTGCAGAGCTTCAAGAGGCACCATAGACTTCCTAAAGTTCCCCCATTTCTATAGACTAGGAAAATTTGTACTTGTCTTATTAGTTCTTTTCCTCTTTTTCACAATTTTTACTTGGATCTGGTAGTGTATTGATTTTTTTTCCCATATTTAATCTACTTGTTTGTAGGGTGCAGTAAGAAGGAATAATGATGAGCCATGATTTGAATAGAAGGAATAATGATCATCAATCAACAATGATCCAAATTTTATTGATTTAAATATTCATTTATAAGCCCTAATCATTAGGTGGGTTTTTAACCTAAACATGTTGTCTATTCAGAGTGGAACACAAGGAAAAATATTGTGATCTAGCTATAGCCCAAGCATTGATCGCGGTCAAGTGAGGGTTGCTACTTGATGGTAGCGATCAGTTAATGACTACGATCATACCATTTTGACCAAATTCAAAACTTTTCTACGACTGGCAGAAAGTGGTCTATCGCGAGACCACGGTCTCTAGGTAGTGATCTCTAGTGGTCGGTTATCTGGGATCGTGTCCCACCTTTCGACGATCTATGATAGATGTTGAGAAAAATGAACATAGCGCTTGGTACACTCCATAAAAATTGGGTGTTTTACTATCAATTAAAAGAGCACAAAAAATGTAAAACATGGATGCATTTAATTAGGGTTTAGCCTGTAAGAAACCTACCTTTAAATGCGAGAAAGGAAGTTGACCTCGTTGAAACCCTAGATGAAACCTCCTCCTAGACTCGCCATTCCTACCCTCGAACATGCACGCTGTCAACCGCCTCAGCAAATGAGGGTTCTTGGTAGTGTTAGGGTTCATTTTATAGAGCTAGGGTCCCTCCTAGAGGTGAGATATGGATGGGGGAATGCCTTGGAGTCAGACACGTGCGATATTCGTGCTTGACCGGGTCACGCCGCCTCCTCTTTAAAATTTGGCCACCATAGTTAGGGTTTGTGTTGGAACCCTGGTTTTGATAATGACAAGCTATAAGTCATGTTAGATCTAAAATGTATATGATTTCTCATTTGAACAAGGTAATTTTTGTCTATGTGTCAAAACTAAGGTCAACGCACATTTCCTTTACCTTCTCATCAAGCCAGAGCATGTCTCAAGTTAGAATGTCCAAGGTCAGTGCATATTTTCACATGGTTTAACCAAGGTCAATGCACGCCTTTGCATGTTACAAATAAGAGTAGATGCATGTTTTTGCCTTAGCTACACTAAGGTCTGAGCACATTCATCCAGAGTCGATGCATGTTTTTGCCTAACCTACACTAAGGTCTGAGCACATTCATCCAGAGTCGATGCACATCACTATTGCATATAGCAAGTCTATGCACATGAGATCGTAAGGTTGATGCACATCCTTGTCTTGCACATCCTAGGTCGGTGCACATTTGCACATAACGCTCTAAGGTGGATGCACATCGTGGCCTAAGTAAAATGAAGGTTGATGCAAATTCTGCTCTAGTTAATCTAAGATCTACGATCATGCATTGTCAAGTCAGAGCACATCTGACTCCTGCATTCATATAGGTCGGAGCATGTTTTTACCTGTGCATTTGCAAGTCGGAGCACATATGTTAGTATGCAAAATAGGTTAGTGCACATTTTGCATTATACATAATGAGGTCAGTGCACATTGTGCCTTGTGCTAAGCAAACTCAGTGCACATTTTACATCCAGCATATAAGGTCAGTGCACTATCACGCACTAAGGTCGGTGTTCATTTTCATCATCCCATCTAGAGTCCGAGCCCATTTGTACCTTTGCACATGCATAGTATTCAGAGTCAATGCATATACGGCTTGTGCATGTTTCACGTCAGTGCATTCTTTGCATCAAGGTCAATGCACATGCTAGCCTAAGGTCGAAGCAGCTATTGTCTTCATGCTACCAAGTCTGTGCATCTTCTATCATACACTAAGGCATTTTTCAGAACACCTATATAGCAAGCCTGATTGTATATCTTCTCTGATTGGCAGAACTTAAAGCGGGGCACGTGATCCAAGGTTATGAGATCCCACGAAAGTAAGTGGCACGTGATCCAAGGTGATTCTCTGACTTGATCTAACTGACACGTGGGCAACAAGCTTTCAGTCATCTGACACGTGGAAAGGAATTCCCCGAGATCTCTTGGCGGGAATCTTCCCTCCACATGCCAAGCAGACTTCTCTAAGGGGACCACATAAAATCTCTTATGCTCTATAAATATAAAACCACTATCATCTAAAAGGTAGATTGAAAAAGTAGAATCACATCAAGGAAGAGAAGAAGAGAGCAAATCATAGAGAAAATATAGAGAAAGAAAATGCAGAGGAGAAGTAACGAAGGCTTAAATTCACCTAAGGGAGAAGATTAGTCCATCTGCCTCATTGAGATCGTGAGAGTCTGTTGAGAAAAGGAAGATGGAGAAGAGTTACAGAAATAGGGGATCAGTATTCAGAGATCGGGGAGGAGAATTGAAGGCGTTTGTTCAACCACTAGATCAGATCTAGGGTTGTTTGCTCAGTATAGAGCTGCAGTGGTGTTAGATCTATATTTGTCATCTTATTTTCAGATCTATTGTTTCTATCATTCTTTTCAAATCCTTGTTAAGCTATGTATCAGCAGTGGCAAAGCTGTATTGCCCAGCTGTCAAGCTATGTATCAGCGGTTAGCTAACTATAATGCTCAGCGGTGGAATAGTTGTAATGCCCAGCGGTCAAGCTGTTAGTCAGCGGTCGGCTAAGATGTAAAGCCCAACGATTTGTACACAAGCTGTGATGTGTAGCAGTCTTCAAGCTGTTTGCCAGTAGTAGGCCACACTCAAGTTTGAGTGTTGGGTGGATGTAGGTCTGGAGGACCAAACCACCTAAATGATCCAGTGTCATGTGATGTGGTTCTGCTTGAACTTATTACTTTTCATTTGGATCGCTTCCGCTAGTGTGATTGTTAACAGCTGGTTAGACTGAGTACCACATTCACACACCGAGTGTTCGTTGATATTCTAAGTGTGTGAATTTACTTTATTTGAATCAGAAGCTTTGATTTGGTCTAAAATTTTTAAAAGGTTCCATTCACCCCCCCTCTGGATCCAGATATGTTCTAACTCCATCGTCTTATCATTGGTATCAGAGCATACCACTGCGTCTAACAATTGGTATCAGAGGGAATTAAAATAGACAGGTGCCTTGTGTGAATATGATGCTCTTCTCGAAGGACAGATGGAAGATCAGAGAAATTGAATTTCTAATCAACCTATATGCGCTGGTATGCAGACTCAAATCCAATCAAATACGCGGTGTGCAAAAAAACCACTCACTAGATGAAAGAGCACATCAAGCCTATGCATTCATCTATCGGTTCAGATAAGGCAATCAAACCACGATGGACAGATAATTTTTAGGTGGTTCGGTCCTCCAGACCCACGTCCATCCCACACTCAAATCTAAGTGTGGATTCCGTCGCCAAACAGCTTGAAAATCGCTGGGCCTCACAGCTTGCCTACAGACCACTGACTAATAGCTTGCGATGGGCCTTACAGCTTAGCCGACCACTGACTAATAGCTTGACCGCTGGGCATTACAGCTTCGCCGACCAGAGGAACCGATCCTCTGCTACCACTGAGCAACACAGCTTGCTCTGCTGACACACAGCTTGAAACAATGGTTCAAAAGAAAATAAGAAACGAGAATATCACAACGACTAAAAGCTGGAAGAATTGTAACACTGATGTGGCTCTCGCAGGAGCTGACTGAACTAGATTTGATCCACTGTCTAGTAGAACGAGTCTTTAGTAAAAGCTTCAATCCCCTCTTCTCGAGCTCTCGATCTCTTTCTCTTCTTTCTTCTTCTCTTTACCTCTCTACTGCTCTCTCTCTTCTTCTCTGGATCTCACGAGCTCTCATTTTCTTCTACTCTACTCTTCTCTGCATCCCTTCTTCTCAATTCTTGTCTCAAGTCTCTCTGCTGAATATCTTCTTTAGTTTCCGTCCCACAGATACACTCTCTTTGATCGCAGAGTTGGCATATATAAACCTTCAGTCTGGGACCCACGAGCTCACACCCTAGGCGTGTGGAGGGAACACTCCTGCCAAATGCTTCCAGAAGGCTCTCAGCCACGTGTCTAAAACTGAGTGCTATAGCTTTCCTCGTGGCAGTCTCTTAAGGGACGGTCTGCCTTGGATCACGTGCCCTCCTTAAAAATTCATGATCACTTGATCTAAGTCCTTTGGAAAGATCTCTATCAGGAAAACAATAGTTATTAAGTCAAACACCTTATAGATAGAGTTATGTGTGTATTGTCTCATATATGCATATAGTAAGCATGTGCACAGACTATATAGTTTCTGACATGCATGGACGTTGTATGAACAGGGGAGTATGTGCACAGACTTAACATCACACAAGAGTGGAATATACACGAGCCTTGTGTTAGTTGGAAAAACCATTATATGTAACATGTGAAATATGCACGGACTTCATATGCAATAGGTCTAAACAATGCATGGACTTTGTATGCGGTTCCACAGAGATGTGCACGGACCTTGCTAGCATATACACGTGCATGGACTTTGGTGTTCAAACCAAAGCATGCACAGACCTTGGATTGCACAGACTTAGAATGCGTTGGCGAAACATGCACGGACTCAAAGATGTTCAGAAGAGAAATATGCATTGAGTCAGAAGAGTGTGAGCTAAAACATGCACGGACTTGGAGATGTGCACGGACTTGTGATCTGCACGGACTTTAAAATGCAAAGAGCAAAACATGCACGGACTTCACTCATGCATGGGCTTATGTTTGCAACAGCGCTAGAACATGCATGGACAAAACATGCATGGACTTCACTCATGCATGGACTTATGTTTTTACACGAACTTTATTTTCAGGAAAACTGAAACATGCAAGGACTTTGAAACATGCTCAGACTCTAAGTGATGCAAATGTGCATTCTGATAGAATGCGCACGGAGCCTATTTGTGCACGGATCATGTTTGACATAAACTAGAAACTTGCACAGGCTAAATGATATGCACAGACTTAAGAGGAAACTACACAGTCCTTGAATCAAGGCAAGGAGAAATGTGCACTAACTGTATGAGCACATAAACAAACCTATTTTGACAAATAGTGTGTGACATCATCAAAACCATAGGGATTCAACACTCCAATGGACCTTGACCATCAGTATGGATCGATTCCTAAGTTGTTGCTACTTTTGGTCGAGAATCCTGATAGGCTTCTCTTCATAGGATAAGTCCTCCTTCTACTCTAAATCCGCATGCTGGATGACATGCGAGGGGTCGTACATGTACTTTCATAACATGGATATATGGAAGACATTATGAATGTCTGACAACTGGGGTGGCAACGCCAGTCTATAAGAAACTTTGCCAACTCTCTCCAAGATTTCAAATGGGCCAACAAATCTCGAGCTCAGCTTACCCCAGATTCTAAATCTTCAAACTCCTCTCGTGGGTGAGACTTTAAAAAATACATGCTCACCAACCTAGAATTCCAAGTCCCTTCTTCAGTTATCAGCATAGCTCTTTTGTCTGGATTGAGCAACTTGTAGATGGTCTTTGATTATCTGAATATTCTTGGACGACTCATAGATGAGATCTGGTCCAACCCATTACTTCTCGCCTACTTCTTCCCAGCACAGAGGTGATCTGCTACTCCTTCCATACAAAGCCTCAAATGGTGCCATCTGAATGATAGACTAGTAGCTGTTATTGTAGGTAAATTCAATTAAAGGTAGGTGTTCATGCAAACTACCTCCGAAATCAATCATGTAGGCCCTTAACATGTCTTCGATAATCTGGTTGGCCCTCTCTATCTGTCCATTAGTTTGAGGATGAAATGCGGTACTAAAGTTCAAACGAGTTCCCAAGGATGCCTGCAATCCTTTTCAAAAGTGAGAAGTAAATCTGGGGTCTCTGTCACACACAATAAATATAGGAACACCATGCAATCTCACTGTCACGCCCCGAGTGCGGAAGATTACTCGGAAGTGGCGTGACGATGTCTATAACGTTCATATCAATCAGAGCGTAGTGCATTCAACACATAGAGACAGAGTGCGTAATATAATAATAACCCAATCCTTTTTATTCATAACCATATTTCTTCCAAATAGTATGAAGACTAAATGAGAAGAAAATTACAACTTTGACTCAAGAAGTGACTTTCCTGCCTAACTCCTTCATCATTTCCGAAGCTAATGGGATTGTATCTACAATGTTTCTACCTTTAACAAAAGCCCCTTGATTTTCCAAAATTATGTGTGGAAGAATGTCTACCATTCTATTACTAACAATTCTAGAGATTATTTTATAGGTGAAGTTGCATAGACTGATCGGCCTCATATCTGAATATGTACTCGGAGAAGCCACTTTAGGAATCATAGCAATAAGTGAAGAAGTGATACCTTTTGGCAAAGGAATACCTCTGAAGAACCCCTGAACTGCTTTAATGACATCATCAGAAATGATGTCCCAGCATGATGTAAAAAACTTCCCCGTATATCCATCAGGACCGGGGGCACTGTTGGGAGACAGAGAATGAACTGCCTTTTTGATTTCCTTCTCCTCAGGTATGACAGAAAGAGCATTGTTCTCATCATCTGAGATAAGGCAAGGGATGTGCTCCAAAATTTCAGGTTTAATTTTATGCTCAGCAGATGTGAATTGACTTTTAAAAAACTCCACAGCTTTGCCCTTCAGCACTGGCTCCTCTTCACACCAATCTCCATTGTTAGTTTTGATTCTATGAATGGTCATTCTAACTCTCCTTTGTTTCACATGAAGATGATAGAACTTTGTGTTTCGGTCCCCTAGCTGCAACCAGTTAGTTCTTGCTTTCTGCCCCCAGAAAATTTCCTCAAGGTGAAGGCATCTTCTAAGAGCAGCTTGTGCAATTTGAAGAGAAACCTTCTTTCCTTCATTAGGATCTTCATCAAAAGCATTTTCAGCCAGCTTCACCTCTTCCTCTACAATAGCTTTCCTGTCAAAAATGTTGCCAACTTGTTCCTTGTTCCACTGCTTAATCATGGATTTGATTGCTTTCAGTTTGTGCTGAAGGACAAAAAAAGGGTTGCAAGAGAGGCAGCATCCCAGGCCTTCCTCACTATTGTTTTAAAGTTCTCATCCTCAAACCACATGTGCTGGAAAACAAATCTGCTAGGCCCAGACTTAAGCTGAGACTAATAGATAAGTAGCGGGCAATGGCCGGAGGGTTCTCTCATCAAGTGCTTAATAGTAAGAGCAGGGGCTTTTTCAGCCCAACAATCATTAAACAATACTCTGTCCAACCTGGCCCTAATGTTCATAGCCTCAATCTGATTGTTAGACCAAGTGTTTGAGTTACCCACATAACCAGCATCGATAAGTCCTGCCACTGCAATGAAGCCCTAGAAATCTATCATGGAATTGATAAAACCCAGAGTGCCCCAATTCTTCTCCTCGGGAGATAAAACAACATTAAAATCACCACCCAATAGACAAGGTTGGTTAACTGAACTCCCAAACTTAGTAAGCTCTTCATACAAATCTCTCATACCGTTCACATTGCAAGAAGCATAAACAAAAGTAGCAACATAATCCACCCATTTTCCATTCTGAATCTGTACTGTGATGAATTGAGAGTTCCTTTGCATAACTGATACTGAAATAGGGTGTTTCCATAGCAGCCATATTTTAGAGTTCTCCTCCTGATTTACACAAGCACAGTCAAAGTTAAGTCGAATTCTGATGTTGTCTATTCTATCAGCCATAATCTTTGGTTCTATTATGCAAACCATTTGAACATCATTCTTTCTTATATGACTTTTAATACTATGTAGAGACTTTGCACTACCTATGCCTCTAATATTCCAAATCAACATGGGACCATTCATTGAGAGAGGGAACATGATTGATGACCACCAGCTAAATTCTTAGCTTTTGCCCTGGTCAGTGGTTGTTTTTTTCCCCTGGTGGTTTCATCCCTCGATCAACGCACTCTAAAGGCTCATCCTCATTTCCCATATGTTCATCATGCATAAATATATTCTCAACTAGTGATTGCTCCGCCACTAACAGGTCTCCAAATTCACTTCTATAAGAAGAAAGGGATTTATTCACCTCTGCTAGGTTAGTGGTAATAGAAGCATGCTCGATCTGCTGTCTTGCCTCATGTCCTCTTCCACAGTTTTTGCCCACATCACCATCAGTGATAGGATCTAAAGCAGGGTCTGTACCTGTTGCTTCATTGTCCCCCAAATTGATTGGTGAATCTGCCCCAATGACATCACTACCCTCACTAGCTTTCCCCTTCTCTTTTAAGTGCCCGAGCTTAATTGCATCTGTATTGATTTTGATTTCCTGGCCTTGATCACCATGTTTATCCATGGATTTTCCCATGTCTGCCAGAATTTGGGATGAAGGGAGCTCAGTATAAGGAGCCTGCTGGGATGTAGAAGGACAATTTTTAGTACCAGAATGTTGCACAACAACACCACCATCAGCACACTCTAACATGGCAATATCGCAGGCTGATATAGCGATCACATTCTGCTGATCCCCAACAACATTGTTAGCATAATTTGTAGGCTCCACAGAAGAATTTCCCCACTCTAGATTGTCTTTCTCTAGAAAGACTGTAAACCTGTTGTTCATATGAGCAACTTGTCGAACAGCTCGTGTATCTGGTACCCTTGGCCTTAGAGCTTTCCTTTCTGCCAGACGTTCACCACCTCCCCGAGGCTGAACATTGCTCGAATTACCTATTTTCTTTTTGCACTCAACATCCAGATGACCAAGTTTATGACACACTGCACATAAGTGTGGAACCCTATGGTAATTAACCTACTGCCAAAAACCTTCTCCGTCCATATCAATCCATAATCTCTCTTTTCTTAAGGAAGATAAATCCAGTTCTATACAAGCAAGGGCCTTCGAAGTATCAGTCATAGCTTGATTTATAACTTGAAGATGCAGATCGGGCACTGATTGTGTCCAAGGGCTCGACACTAGCCCCCTTAACTGATTGCCGAAAACATGTTATAAAGCATGGGATATAATGAACACTAGCATCGCATTGCACCGGGAGTACTTTTTTTATAGACTAGTAAAAATCATGAGGCTCTACATGAAATTATACATTCTTGTTACATGACTTTCTAGTGCATGACCTTCATAGTTATGAAAAGTACATTCTCGATACTGAACAAATAGGCTAGAGATGCCTTATTGTTCTGCCAGAATGAAGTTTCATATAGAAAATCCTTCAAATGGATGAATGGGTTACACGTTCTATTGTATCGCCTAAAGGTAGGCATCTGAGATGGTGGCAAATGAAATGGCGGCATAGCAGGGATGACGACTTCCGGGGCATCCTTAGGGATAGACATCTTCTTGATCTGTTCTTCCATGTTTACTATCTTCTTCAAGAGGATGTCATTGCCAGACTCGGTTGGGGCCGAATTAGAAGGAAATTGATTCGGCAAGGGGTTTCTCAGGAACAACTGAGTCAGGGAATTTTGAGGTTTAGCAAAGGAATAATGTATCGGAGCAGAGGCAGGAGTTGCCGGACAGGAAGAAATGACAGCTGGATTCATCTGATGGTCCACCTGGTCTCTCGGGGGATTGACTAGGTGGCCACCCACGACCTGGAGGGGGTTCAAGGAGGAGGAAGGGACAGACTTTCCCTTTAAAGTAGTCTGGATCTTTTGGCGTTGTGCCTCATCCAGCTGCGAAAGAGCGTTGATCAGATCATCGACATTTAGAGAAGAAGTGGTTCCTCCAGATGTGGATTGGGGTTGGACTTGGGATAAAGAGGGGTCTCCCACTTGGTCAGTGTCGATCACATAGACTTGAGGGTTTTGGGGTTAAGGAGTAAAATAATGGGTAGGAGCATAATCTCCCTGGAAGTTGACTTGTTGACCTAGAGAGGGTGGGTTATAAACATGGTGATGGTTTCCCTCTTCCTGGTACAGCTGATGGGAAAATTTAATGTTTTGCTGATATTGACCAGCCTTGCTCTCCTCCTGGAACTATCCTGAGCTGTCCATCTCAAGGGTTCTACTTGACCTGAGCATCATGTCTAAAGTGACTGTGTAGAAAACTGTTTAATTCAATAAATGCAATTGGTCGAAGACCACAGTCAGTAAAATGATAGCAATCAAGACAGTCAAGATCAACACAAACCAACCCTATCAAATGTTTAAATACCCCTAAACAACCTCAAAACACGCAACAAAGAAGTTGTGATGCATTAATCGCCCAAGTTTTAAGGATTTTATCCAATTAAGAATGTTTTCAATGTGTATGGACAATGGGGTTTCAACACATAGTGAAGAACTAAATTCCAATTTAAGTTTTCCCACCGGGAGCCTAAATTTCACTCTCTCAACTGCAATAGGTCAACTAAACTCCACGGTGCTCCAAGGTACAACTTGCCTAGCTTCCGTGAGGGAATCCACGGGTGCGAGGGCTTACGGAGGTCTTAGACAAATAGGTGCCAGTCCAAAGAGACGGAATGCTCAATGGAGGGCCCCTATAAGTCCAAGAAGGGTGGGGATCCTAAAGAGGGTAGAGGGAGGAGGTCCCCCGGCCGTATGCAACGATGATGCAACAGTATATCAGAATGGTGCACAACAGTAGCAGTAACAGCAAAACAAATAGCAGTAATGGTGAATGCCTCAGCAGCGCAACTCAACAGGTGTCAACGTGATAAAATGTGATAAGATGATTACAGTCAACAGTGATGGAACAGCAACAGGTTCACAGACTTATCAGACGTGACAATGGCAAAAGTAGCAGGAATAGCAGGGTCTCAAACAAGTGGCACAGGTATCTGGATGTAAGCAGACGACAAACGGGGGCATCACAGTGTGCGACGGGTGAACAGGGAAATGGCGTCCGGAAGATCGAACGCTAAATGAAATGGAGCCTGTCCTGACAGGTGCTAATTAAAAAGATTTTTTTATTTTTTTAAGTAGAGGAAATGACGCCTTCCCAGAGAGGTGCAGGTAACCCAAATATCAGAATAACAAAATAATTCATGCCCTCCTTAGAGGACGTAGATCATGCAAATTCGAGACAACAGAAGATGGTAAATAAAATAGCGCCTACCCAGAAGAACGTTAAAAGGAATGAGCGCCCAGTATGTTGGATGTCAATTCCTCAACACCATAAAAAAAACACAGTCAATCAAATAGATGATCAACAAACAACAGACTCACAGATTGGTAGCAGGGTGATGTGCACGTGGTGCATCAAGGGGATAAGGAAAAAAATGCCACGCGGGGCAAATGAGGAGTGGCACACGTGGGTGCCAATGAAAGGGGTAATCAAAAGAGGAACACCAAGTGTCCCCCCGTGAACGCCAATCTGTGAACGCCATCACTTGATAGATGATTGAGTGAATAAAAGTGTGCGTTGTGTAACACAAAAATATAGACCAAGGTGAGCACGTGGTGCTCAGATGGACGAAAGGAGCACCTGGTGCTCTATAGAATCGTCATCGCCAGAGGAGGGAGACTCCTAAAAAAAATGAAGTAACAAAAGAAAAATGAAGATCACGTGTACCTGTGAATGGGGAGACGTGGAGTTCTTGCTTCCTCTCGAATCGGCCGGCCGACCAAGAGGGTTCCTTTCACTTGATTACCCTGAAAGCAAAGAGCAGACAACAAATGCATCGAATTAGCTTATGAGTAGTGTAGAAAATGTCCAAGTAAAATGTGAAGCATGCAAAAGGGTTACCGAACACACCTGGGGTGTTGGTTTTAAACCCCATGGGAGTTATGGGAGAGAGGATGCATGCGATGCAATAACTACGTGGTGTGTGGTGATGAACAAGTGTGTTGTAGTGACTGAGAGTCACAGTGAATGAGATGAACAGGATGTAAAAATGCCAAAAGAACAACAGGAAACAAGAGAGGCAAAGGGAGAAGGAATGGAGGGGTGTCCCTCCACCAGTGACTGTTGTAGAGGGGCAGATGAATCCCTTCGTGTGAGTAGCAGAGGAGCAAGATGAATGAAGGATGGTCCGTTGTTTTCTGTGGAATGGCCTCCTCTATGCAAACCTTGTTTTTCCCCTCCTCCTTTTTGCGGGCGCCCAAAGAGAGGGTCATTTATAGGAAAATGAATCCTTTCGATTGGAAGGGAGGAAAGTGAGGCAAGATTTCCTTCAGGAAAATGGAAAGAAATGGGAGATGGTAAGGAGCAAAAGTCGGTAATGCCCGCATCGGGCCCCAGGCCTCCTAGCTCCACTATAGGGTTCCTCCCCCTACCATCCAGCAACGTCGACTCCCAGCACAGGTCTTCCTCTATGGGACGTGACAGCTTCAATGTCTGCTATGGGTCTTCTGTCCCACACTCCAGCTCCACTAGCGCTCGATACAAGTTCACAACCTCGGGTTGCTGGCACCCCAGCACCTTCTACGATGTTGGTTTTCGGTGTAAGAGCGTCACCTCGAGCATCGTCAACACTTTTTTTGGCTTGGGCGAGAGCCTACACCCGAGTCAGCTAGCCACTGGCTCCCGGTACGGACTTCATGCCATGGGGGCCAATCCCAGTATTCTCGGCTGATGACCTCCCACCACCAACGATGGGAGATCGGGTCTTCTCGGTCTACCACCTCAGAGCAGGATCTTCCTCTGCTCCCCAGAAGAAGTGTCGCCACGGCTGTAAAGGTAGGTGACTCACCACCGCAACCAGCAACTCTGACAAGACCATTCTTGTCGATGACCTGCGAATTTGCCTCAATGGGGGCGAACCAATTATACCCCGGGAATGGACCATCCCTACGGTCCCTACTACTAACCACTTTAGCCTCCTGCGGCAAACACGAGAGGACAGAGTGAAACTTAAAGAAGCAGGCGCCTTGACAACAGCCTGGGGGCACCCGCACCAGTCTAATGCACAAAGTCCCAAGTCTCGTCGAAGGAACAATGACAAGGGAGACCAGCAGCTCAACTTGAGAAGAATCTGGGTTACCCCAAAAGAAGCTCAAGTCGTTCAGAGTGCACGTATCAGAAACCCCCTCCAAACGCTCAGGTGAGGCATCAGACAAGACGCAGTCGATTCCACAATGGCACTATCCGACGGCGCCCAGTCTCCCAATGTCCCTCATCCGAATACGCAGAAATAAAGACGGGTTCATTCCAGGTCCTGCCAGCACCCGGCCCCGAGCTCTCCTGGGGTCAATCCCCCAACGGAGGCTCCACTACAACGGATCTCGGTCTTCGACATACTAGGGGCACCAGTCCGCCCAGAGAAGCATTCCGAGAGGAAGCAGATGGTCCAGTTCATCAATGACGCGGTTAGGGTGTTCGCGTGTTATGCCACTGGACACTGACCCGAGACTCAGTCTGACGATCTAAACCAACCTTTGGCCCAGCTCAGGAGGCCTCATCACCAGACTCAGCCTCCGGCCCTGGCAGGCCACGTCGGCACTTTCGTCGGACCTCAGGCATCAGAACGAGCAAAAGAAGTTCCAGCCGAGGACCGTGCCGTTCCTGTTAATGTGGAACTGGTTAACAATGATCCTCCAGCAAATGAGGTTCAAGAGGTAACTCTCAAGACTCTAATAAAGGAGAACCAGCACTTGAAGGCCCTCATGCAAGACCTTCTTCAGGAACATGACCTTCACCATCAGCCACCTGCTAGGCCTCTGACGGAAGCACCGGCCCCACCAGTTGGGCACAATGCTGCCAACGCCTCAGCGGTGGCTGCCTGAAGCCCGACAACAATCAGGTTCAGCACGCCCCTGGTCGAAGCTCAACCACGAGCATCCAACACGCCAGTGCCAAAAAATATCATGGCGCAGCGCCAAATGATCGAGCGGATTGTCGAGACGAAGCTCGCCCAGTATGGGGAAGGCGTCACAACTATAGATCTCTACAGTGTCCCCTACCCACTGCATCACCAGTTGAAGAAGCTCCCTCCGGAGTATGCCAAGCCACCAAAGCTAAAGAAGCTCGACGGGCAGGGGTCTCCACACGAGCACTTGGCCTATTACATCACGGCCATGGGCAAGCTAGCGTTGCATGAGTCATATCTCCTCCACTACTTCGCCACTTCACTTACGGGAACTATCTTTCAATGGTATTCCCGCCTGAAGCCCAACTCAGTCATCGACTGGGTGGATCTCTAGAAGAAATTCCTTGACCATTGTTGGCATCCGGTTATTTTCCCTAAATTAATTGAGAATTAAGTGTAGGGAAATACTCCCTAAATAGAGCAAAATGGCATAATGCCAAAGGTGCTCTACCAGTCGAGTCGGCCTTAGAAATCGAGACGCGTCGCCAAGCCAGGTAGCACGACATAACAATCAGGGATCGCCCCTGAGCACAGGGCACTGCACCAGTTAGTCTCCCGGTAACTGAGTCGGATCCAAGGTTTGGGACAACTTGCCGCATCGAGCGACACTCTGAAGAGATTCGGGGATCACCCCCGAACACCCTGCATATGGTATCACACCGTCGGCACCTCAACCACTGGGTTAACCTGGGGCTCAGAACAGCCTGCCGCATCATACGACTCGTCGCCAAGGAGCGAGGGTCACCTCGACCACCAGACAAACGGCATTATCATGTCGATGCCCTAGTCATTGGGTCCAACTAAGAGTCCTAACCAGCTAGCTATGACCCGTGGCAACATCAACAATCGATCGGGCTCACCCCTGATCACTCAGTTTGCGGGCTTACCGGCATTTAGCACAACTACCTGAGCTGACCCGAGGGCACCGTGACTACAAGCCACGCCATGTGGCACCTAGTAACGAGGGTGGGGTCTACCCCTGATTTTTCCCTCCAGCCCTCTAAATTCAAAGGAAGACCCATCTGGGCATACCACAAGCTTCAAGAGTTCGCAGTGCCATTACGGCCCATACACGCATGTCAGTAATTTCCACGAGCACCTGGTGGGCGTGTATGCTCCAGCCACTCTACAATAAGCTGGATCCCAACTCGAGACTCCCAGCAACCCATCGCATCATGCACCGCCATCGTGCGCCCTCACACGCGGATCGACGTGCGTGTTCAGGTCGTGAGGATCGACCAGAGCAGTCAGGTCGTGGGGGTCAAGGGGGGAGCGCCCCTTGCTGGGGTTTTCGGGGGCGGAGCCCCCAGAAGAAAATCTCTTTTTATAACAAGGGCATTCTGGTCTTTTGATACCCTGAATCCCCAGCCAAATCCATAGTCAAACCCCCAGTCAAACCTGCCTAAACCACTCCCTGGGGAGGGTTTAGGCGGACGTCCAGACTCGAACCACACAGTCGTCTGACGAAGTCAGATCGAGCGCACCATGGGCTCCGCGGAGCCCGAATAAATCATCACCTCGGTGACTGGCACGCCCACGCACTCAACAAACCGGGAAAACATCATTCCCAACGCCAATCAAAAAAATTTACGTCCACAAGCCTCTGTCACCTGACGACAGATGGCTTGGGTGACAGTCAAGCTAGCAAGCACAGCCAACCCTGGCTCTCGGGGAACCTTGAGCCTAAAAGTCACTTCTACCACATGTTTCCAGAGCCTCCATTTCCTCAACATCATCATACTGACCACGACCTTCCTGCTCAAAGCATCGACAACGACATTCATCCTGCCTGGCTGATAAGATAGGGTGAAGTCATAATCCTTCATATACTCTGTCCATCTCCTTTGCCTGAGGTTAAGGTCCTTCTAAGTGAACACATACCTCAAACTCTGATGGTCAGTGAATACCTTAAACTTCTCACCGTACAGATAATGCCTCCAAATCTTTAATGCAAAGATCACAGTCGCAACTCAAGGTCATAGGTGGGGTAGTTCTCCTCATGTGGCTTCAACTGCCGCGAAGCATACGCCACAACTCTACCGTGCTGCATCAACACAGCACCCAGACCAACCCTGGAAGCATCTGTACACAACACAAAACCTCCTGATCTAGAGGGTAAAACCAACATTGGTGCCGAGATGAGCAACCTCTTTAGCTTCATAAAGCTCTGCTCACACTCATCGGTCCAAACAAACGGCACACCCTTCCTCATAAGTCTGGTCATCGGGACTGCAATACGAGCAAAATCCTGAATGAACCTCCTATAATAGCCTGCATGCCCCAAGAAACTCTGAATCTTTGTCACGGACCTCGACCTTGGCCACTGCATCACATCCTCGACCTTGGCAGGATCCATGGAAATACTGTCACCAGAAATCATGTGCCCCAAGAAGTGCACCTCACGAAGTCAAAACTCTCACTTGTTGAGCTTCGCATACAACTAGTGGTCTCGCAAGGTCTGCAACACAACCCTCAAATGGTACGTGTGTTCCTCTGCAGACTGTGAATAGACAAGGATGTCGTCCACAAACACAACCACGAACTGGTCCAAGTAGGGACGAAACACCGCATGCATCAGATCCATGAAGGCTACGGGGGAATTGGTGAGACCAAACGGCATCACCAAGAACTCATAATGCCCATACTTCATACTAAACGCAGTCTTCTCCACATCAGACTCACAAATCCCTAACTGATAGTAATTGGACCGCAGATCAATTCGCGAGAACACTCGAGCAGACTGAAGCTGATTGAACAAATCATTAATCTGCGGCAGCGGATACTTGTTCTTAATGGTTACCTCATTCAGTAGTCGGTAGTCAATGCACAACCTCAGACTACCATCCTTCTTCTTCACAAACAACACCAGCGCACCCCAAGGGGAAAAGCTAGGGCGAATATATCCCTTGGTGAGCAACTCTTGCAACTGCGCCCTCAATTCCCTCAACTCAATGGGAGCCATACGATAAGGAGCCTTCAACAAAGGCCCAGTACTAGGCACAACCTTGATAAGAAAATCAATCTCCCGCTGCGGAGGTAATCCAAGCAAATCCTCGAGAAAAATATCGAGAAACTCGCATGCCACTGGAATGTCCTCCACATACAGACACTACTGGTCCACCATGACCACATAAGCAAGAAAACCCTGACATCTAGCATTAAGCAATCGACAGGCCCTAATGGCGAAAATGAGAAGACGAGGAGAGGTAGATCGGATACCATGAAAATAGAACGCAGGTCCATAGGGGTCTATGGGGAGGCTGAAAGTAGACCCTCTTCGTTCCACAATCCACCATCGCTCCATGGGCCTCGAGCCAGTCCATGTCAAAAATCACATCATAATCTCGAAGGTGCAATGCATAAAGCCTGCCTGGCAGGTTCCGCCCCTCAATCCACACTGGAACCTTCTCAAAACAATACAGGGTGAACATGAAATCGCCAGAAGGCAACTCCATTGTCAAATCACATGACATCTGGGATACCGGGTCCTCCACACTCAACGCGAAATCCTCTGATATAAATGAATGTGACGCATCAGAATCGAATAAAACTCGAGCTGCGCAACCCAAAATCTTAACAATACCTTCCACATGCTGTAACGACTCTGCCTCTACCCTAGTCATGTGTGTAATCTTGCCTCGAGACCTCTACCTGCCCACACTCACTAACTGTGGTAGTGGCAGATACTGCCCCTACTACTGAAACTACTGCTGCTGTGGGTACTGCTACTGTTGAGCATACTGCTGCTGCTGATGAGGGTACTGGGGTGGCTGACGTGGCCTTTGAGGATAGTCACGTGCCATGTGCCCTGCCTCGTCACATCTAAAACAAATCACTGGCGCCGTGTACTACCTGCCTGGATGTGATTCGCCACACCGGGGACATGACCCTCGAGAACCACCGACTGATCCATGACGTTGATAAGGCATCGGCTGCTGGACACTAGCTGAAGATGCCTACCTATGATCTCTGCCTTCCTTACACTTCTTGCCAAAACCTTTCCTGAAGAACTTCTTGATCTTGAAGCCAATGGATGCAGATCCTTCCACTAATGCCATCGGAGTTAGAGCTCCCGAGCTACCCGTGGAGTGCTGAAAGGTGCTCTGCTACTGGGTAGCCGTCTACTGGCTATGGCCTGACTAGCACAGCCCCTGGCCAACTTGTCCTTGGGTCCTCTGCATATCCAGCTCCAATGATGCCGCTACACAGGAAGTCGTATCCAGATCAGTGGCAGCGTTCGCTATTAGATGGTGCCTTAGCTCCTCCCTCAAGCCCTGAACGAATTGCTTGATCTTTAGCTCCTCATTCTCTATGATATGGGGAGCATAACACCCTAACTCCACAAACCGAGCCCTATACTGCAACACTGACATGTCACCCTGAACCAGCTCTAGAAACTGATGCATCTTCTGCGTACCAACATAGGATGGGCAGTAAGCTTGCTTGAAGATCCTCTCGAAAGGATTTACCTGACTGTCATCCTCATTCTGATCACTTCCATTTGCCACCAGACACTTGTCCTCATTTTTTTTATAGTCTGCCTTCAGTTTGTCCAATATCTCTTTAGCAAATCTGCAGTCAAAAACAAATGTAAAAACATTTAGATCAACAACAGTTCTTAAAATATTGAGAGCTCTACAGTTCTCACTATCTTTCATCCTTTGAGCATTGGTCCATTTGGTTGAGTCATTGGGCAATCTATGTGGACCATGAGATATCAGAAGCCAGAGTTTTGGATTAATAGCATTAATAAACGTACAGAGCTTACCTAGCCACTTCTCAAAATTAGATCCATTGAAAACGAGTAAAGAATCCATGAAGGAAAAAAAATTCAGAGAGATAAAAACAAGCAGTAGGGAAGCACACAGATCTATTCTCTGCAGATTATTAAATCTGATACAAGATCAGAGACCTACTCTGATACCAATTGTTAGACACACAGTTGGGATCTAAAGGGGGGGTGAATAGATCCTTGAAAAAACTTGGGCTCAAATGCAAATCTAAACTAATTCAAACCAGAATCACCAGAGGAAGCTAGATTATGTAGTAAACAATTAAGACAATAGATGTCCTAAATGCTCACCGAAGTGATTCTTACAAACAAGACTGAAGCAGATAGACCGAGGTTCTGTCAACCACAAACGCAAATGGTTAGAGTGCAGTCATGATAGTGAACAGACATGTAAGCAACATTCACCATGGCGTGCATATGAGCAGGGCATACTGCTGAATGAAAAATCTGTTGTGTCCCTGGGTTTTGATGATAGCAAACACTATGGTTCATTGTGCATTAATGTGCATTTGCTGCATGACACACTATGAGTCAATGTCAATGTGTGTGTGGTGCATGATACTCTATGTGTGTTGCATGGTATGTCTTTCACAATTGTGCATAAAGTCTTCATGCAGCTCAACATGTAAGTCCAGGACTGTGCATTCAAGTCCATTCGGTATTATTGTCAGTCTGGTATAATTGAAGAAGGTCTAAGCAAGTGTCTAGGTCAGCATACAGGTCTTCTCTCCTTATCTGTGTTAATGGTCACAGAGTCTTGCTTAGAACACTTAAGTCTGTGAACATTTTAACGTCCAAAAGTTTGTGCATTTTGGTCTTGCTTGAAAAACATAGTCCATGCAAGTTTTTGTAGAGCATCCCTCAAGTCCGTGCATATTTTTAGTCTGAGAAAAAATGAGCAAAAACATGCTTTTCCTTCATGCATATTCTAAGTCCATGCATGTTCTTTTGTTGATTATAAAGTCTGTACATGCGTTTTGGTATAAACTCCAAGTCCGTGCATGTTTTGGTGTGAACACTAAAGTCCGTGCATGCTTATATATTTTCAAGTCCATGCACAATGTTCCTTCCAAGTCCATGCACATTTATTCCATTGAACATGAAGTCCATGCATGTTGTTTACACTTCAAGTCCGTGTACGTTGCTCTTTCAAGTCTGAGCATGAATAGTACACTGCACAGAAGTCCATGCACACTACATCCAATGCAAGTCTGTGCATTCTTTGCCATCGTGCACATTATTTTCAGCTTAAGCCAAAGTCCGAGCAAACTCTCAAGTCCTTGCATCTCTCACCAAGTTCATGCACGTCCGCTTGTCAAAGTCCATACATGTTTTAAGTCCATGCAAAGTCCGTGCACATGGCCTTTCTGCTTAAGACCAAACATTTCAAGTCTGTGCACACTCTACCCCGTGTATGTTTCAACAAGTCCATGCATTTTTTCAGCTACGAAGTCTGTGCATATTTTCTATCTGAAGTCTGCACAATCTGATTGAAAGGTTCGAGCATATAGAAGTCGGTGCACATTTCATGTCCGTGCACATTAAACTCCGAGCGCTTCAAGTCTGTGGACTTAAAACCCCATGCATCTTTCACAATGTCTTCAAAGTCCTTGCACGCCTTTATAAACCCCATGGACATGATACCCCGTGCAAGCTTCTCATTGACACAGACTCGTTACATTCTTTCATAGAGTCCGTGCACGTCAAACCCCATGTAGACTCTTCACTTGTCTAACAAGTCTGTGCTCGTTTCCAAGTCCGAGCACATTTGAGTGCATGCACATGTCTATAAGTCCTTGCCTCCTTTGTGTCTGTAATCTGTGCATTCTGTCGCTAGGTCCAAGCATTCGCTAGTCCGTGCATGTTTAGTCCAGCATGTCGAAGTCCATGCATATGTTGCTTAGGCTGCACAAAGTCCGTGCACATTTCTTTGAAACATGCGTCCGTGCATGTTCTGCTTTTTACACTAAGTCTATGCACGTAAAACCCCATGCATATTTCCTTATGTGTGGAACCTATGTCAAAGTCCGTGCACATTTTCAGCAACACAAGTCCGTACATCTTTTAGTCTTTGCTGAAAGTCTAAGTCCGTGTCCATGCACATTTCTCCTGAAACAAAGTCCTTGCATCTGTTGTTAGGTCCGTGCAAGCTATACTGCGTGCATATTGTTTTTGTTTCAAACAAACTCATTGTATGCCTTCACAGAGTCCGTGGAAGCCAAACTTCGTGCATCTTTTTTTGTTTAGACTAGTTTTAACTGAACTAATGTTTGCTTCTGTGCTGACAGGTAATGTTCCGTGGAAAACATGGGTGGCACGTGATCTAAGGTTGGTTGCAGTCTCAGGATCGTGACACGTGTAAAGTGAATGGCAAGATGCTACCACGTGTGAAGATTCTAGGGCAGAATTTCGGGGAAGACACACGCCCTTTCTGTTGCTGGTATAAAAGAAGACTTTCTCCTTCTTAGTTGTTGAAGATATGTTAAGAGCATGTGCCATTGACTTCGGTGGAAGCTGGCATGACCACTTACCCCTGGCCGAGTTTGCTTACAACAATAGCTACCATGTCACGCCCTGAGATTATGCAGCAAAAACAGTCGGGAACGCGAACAGACAACATGGTAAGCCTTGAGCAAGTAGTATAATTAGAGCGCAAGAATAATCACACAAAGTAATTACACGGCACTCCACCCTTGCCAAGTTACAAATTGCCCCCAGCTCCACTTGGCCCTAGTCATAAACTTCTTCTCCCTTAGCCTGAGGCACCCCACCCTTGCAGAGCATGAAATTAACCTTCATCTCATCGGACAAAATATCCCACACCAGAGACATGCCTGCGCCAGGGAGTCTATAACGACCCAAGATCCGGATACCGGGAGGAGCCCGACACCATTCGAATCCTGACCCGTCGCCCACGAGTCGGAGGGCTCAGAAGGGCTAAAAAGGTGTGTGGAGGTATAAAGAAATAGAAAATAAAGTAAGATAACCTAAAAATTAACTACACTAAATAACTAACTACAATCGAGTCCAGTCTAATAGAAAGTAAAGTTTAAAGTAGTAAAACGTACCACATGCCAAGTGAACACTCGGCCCGGTGAGCTGGCAACTAAGGACCTCCACGCAATGCCCTTGAACCTCGAGAATGGGCAACCGCACCTGAAAAGTACGGATGAGTCTCTTAATAGAGACTCAGTAGGGGTCCCGCAGAACCCCAACCGAGAAAAATAACGGCGGAAAGGAAACCTGCACTAGCTAAACAACCACAGCAGGAACAGTGAATCGGTGGCCGGTCAAAACTCGACGCTACAACTACTCTTACTAGCAACAGAAATGGAAAATCTCGATCTCACAACCAGGAACCAGACCACTCTAACCCCAGACCTACTGAGGAAACACTCACAGCAACCCTATCGCAGACGCCTACCTACACGGGCACGACCAATTGCGACCGCACAGTCCCACACTGGCCCGGCGAGGCCTCGGTAATCCCTACCAAGCACCTTGGGAAAACACACTGGAACGGTCCAGAAGCCACATCTCGCAGATGGGAAGCGGAACCCAAAAATTGGAGAGTCACGACTCACGTGACAGGAGTACCTGCCCACTAGAAACAAGGCCGGATGCATCCACTGACGTCTCAAATCGCACCTCAGGTATCTCGGTGCGATGCCCTAGGCGGAGACAAAGACACCGTACAATAACCAGTACCACGAACAAGAACTAGATGGGGTCACGCTCGTCAGCACGGGTCCAACTGCCCCCAACAACGTGTGCACACACTGGCCAAGCGTCCTAGGTTAGGCCTCTGACTGATTTTCCCCTTAGTCGGACTCTGGCTGCAAGATGTGGGGCCTTATGGTAACCAGTCTGAAAATCCTCTCTCTCAGGTAAAGCCTCTCCACCACTCCTTGGTGGGACCACACGCGTGTCGGAAGGCTATGACTAGTGAGGAGTCACTAATCTGATTGCTCTCCGAGGAGAAACTCTGAGAACCACGCACGCACCCTGCGCAAAAGTCACGAAGAACCTAGTGGCGCTAAGCCACTGGACTCTGGGCAGTCCTCTAGACTTACTAAATCCAACGGTCCTTGAGTTACAAGACTCAAGGTCAAGACCGTTGCACCGAACGGTGCCATGCCGTCCATCTGCCCTAACCCTAGGATCAGAAACCTCGACACGATGACTCACGAGTAGTTCACGACTGTCGAGACCATTCCCTCAAAAAGGGAACCAAGAAAACCTCCAAGACTAGACACGCAGTCCAAGGCCTTACGCATGGCCCACTTCGAAATCACTTTCTGGAGAACTCACAACGTGCGGGGGAACCCCCACTGCTCTCACACCAATACACGGTGACTCGATCAAGCGTAACATGAAAGCCTGGAACACATGGACTCACCAGGACTCCCAAACTCATGGGCATGCTAATCGAGATAACATAGTACCTCCCAGACACCCCAAAACATGGACACGAAGCCCACGGGGTGCTTGGGACACTTACGAGATCGAAGGTCAACCACTGGGTCACAACCGGGTCGATCAGGGTCCAACCCAATGCTTAAACGAGCACGGCAAACACTAAAGCCAAGATGCGGTCCTCCCTGGTCCATCCAAGAGCTAGGCAGTCTGGCTAGGACCGCATAGCCAAGCATGGCGGTCCAGCCTAGACTGCATAGCCCTAGACGCCTCCAGAAACTCGACGGTCACTCCCAAATCGCAAAACTAAGCATGACAGTCTATTACCTGACCGTTGGGCATCACCTAGCGGTCAGTCGCATGGCCGCTTATGCTTCCAGACTTCACGTGACTCAAAACCAAGAAAACGATCACGCCGTAACCGCATGAAGTATTGGCGGTCTATTGCCAAACCGCCCGATGGTAGAAGTGGCCACAACAAGACCGCCTCACCACGGGAGTAAGAGAAGGGATGAACAGTCACCTCCTGGCCGTTTCACCCTAAAACGGTCACTCTGGGACTACGAATGCAAATGAGGCGATCACTCCATGACCGCTTGATCGAGAGAAAACTCACAACGGTCAAGACTCACCCTCGGGGGTCACGCCGGCCCCTTGAGGGAAGCAGTCGGCTGCTTGGCCATCGCTGGCAGTGGCAGTCAGTCGTACGACCGTAAAACCAGTCGACACTCCTTGGTTGGCTAGCTGTCACCAGGTGGGCTGCTAAACCTAAAAACGGTTCCTATTAGGACCATTTTCATTCCAGAAACTCGAGAATGGCAAAACATGGCTAAATTTGCCATTCCACGCCCTGATCACCCCCGAGTGATGGGGAAACAAAGGGAAAACCCTTCCCTATGCCCCAAGGCATCGATTGATGCCAACAAATCATGAAATAACGCGTTAAAACACTAGATCTGGCTCACTCCCGAAAATCGAGTATTTTTACCCCGACGTGGAAATAAACCAACTCGGCTCGCCTCGGGCTACCAAATCCATGGAAATGGAAGTATACGAGCTGGGGATCCATCTCCCTACCTCCACTAAAGATTTCACGCACCGTGGACACCGATCCCGGAAGAAAACACCGTTAAAGCCTCGCCAATTCACGACCTCGCGAACCGCCACCATCCTCTCGATCTTTGCGCCATCCTCGCTGGCCTCCACTCCACGGACCTCACCGCCTCGACCGCCCCGCCTCCGTCGACTGCTCAGAATGAAGGGGGAGGGAGAGAGAGCACGGTGGTACTTCCACACCATCCCTTTAACCCTTTCGAGTCTTCAGACTCGTGGGTAGCGGTTTGAGATTCAGATTATTAGACCTTTCTCGGTATTTGAATCTTGGGTTGTTACAACTGGTATCAGAGCACGGTTGTGGGAATACATAAGAATCGTAAATAATTACAGTGGTCCACTAGTCCACATTGATGATGTACAGTCGGCACTGGCTTAGGGCACGGTACATTTTATTGACTTCACCATTTTTCTGTGTCTTCTATCTTTTACCTCAGAGCGAGCATGGCACCGAGGCGGAGGACTCACTCCCAGTAGGGACAATTGGCAGAGATTTTGGATGAGCAAGAAGAGCAGAGTAGAGTACCACCAGTTGCCAATGAGGCAGGGGATGCAGCGAGAGTTCTGGGGGCAGAGGATTTCTTTCGGGGCATGGTTCAGTTCATGACTCAGTAGTTCGGCGGAGATGCTGGTGAGGGCTCGTCGTCCAGAGGTGGGCCTGGCTGTGTAGTGAGGGACTTTTTACAGTTCCATCCACCGTATTATGGCAGCCAAGCAGACACAAATGTGGCTAGATATTGGCTTGATGAGATGGAGAGAGTGTTCAGCTCTATGAACTGCACCGAGGAGGGCAAAGTGATGTTGGCCTGCAACCAGTTGCAGGGTACAGCTTGAGCTTGGTGATCTTCGGAGTGGAAGACGTCCTTTCAATCTCGTCCACTTTAGCAAATTGTGTGGAAGGACTTCATCAAGGTCTTCGAGCGTGCTTACTACCCATCCTATGTCAGAACACAGAAGATGCATCAGTTTCTGGAGCTGGTTCAGGGTGACATGTCGGTGTTGCAGTATAGGGCTCGGTTTGTGGAGTTGGGGCATTATGCTCCCCATATCATGGAGAATGAGGAGTTGAAGACTGAGCAGTTCGTTCAGGGCTTGAGGTAGGAACTGAGGCACCATCTGATAGCGAACGCTGCCACTGATTTGGAGACGGCTTCCCATGTAGCGGCGTCATTGGAGCTAGATATGCAGAGGACTCGAGGACAGGTTGGCTAGGGGCAGTCCCAGTCAGGTCGCAGCCAGCAGACGGCTACCCAGCAGCAGAGCACCTTTCAGCCCTCTACGGGTAGTTCGGGAGCTTCGGCACCGACAGCGTCAGTGGCATGATCTACGTCTTTTGGCTCCAAGATCAAAAAGTTCTTCAGGAAAGGTTTTGGTAAGAAGCGTAAGGAGGGCAGAGATCAGAGGCAGGCGTCTTCAGCTAGTGTTCAGCAGTCGATGCCTTATCAACGTCCAAGATCAGTCGGTGGTTCTCGATGGTCAAGTCCCCGGTGTGGCGATTCGCATCTAGGCAGGCAGTGCACGGCACCAATGATTTGTTTCAGATGTGACCAGGTAGGGCACATGGCACGTGACTGTCTTTAGAGGTCACGTCAGCCACCCCAGTACCCTCAGCTACAGCAGCAGTATCCTCAGCAGCAGCAATACCCACAGCAGCAGTAGTTTCAGTAGAAGGGGTAGTATCTGCCACTACCACGGTCAGCGAGTGTGAGCAGGCAGAGGTCTCGAGGTAAGATTACACACATGACCAGGGCAGAGGCAGAGTCGTCGCAGCTTGTGGACGGTACTGTTATGATTTTGGGTTGTGCAACACGAGTTTTGTTCAATTCTGGCACGTCGCATTCATTTATATCGGAGAATTTTACGCTGAGTGTGGAGGATTTGGTATCCCAGATGTCGTGTGATTTGGCAGTAGAGTTGCCTTTTGGCGATTTTATGTTCACCCCGTATTGTTTCGAGAAGGTTCCAATGTGGATTGAGGGGCGAAACTTGCCAGGCAAGCTTTATGCGTTGCACCTTCAGGATTATGATGTGATTTTGGGCATGGATTGGCTCGAGGCCCATGGAGCGATGGTGGATTGCGGAATGAAGAGGGTCTACTTTCAGCCTCCCCATAGACCCACGTTCTATTTCCTAGGTATCCGATCTACCTCTCCTCGTCTTCTCAATCCCGCTATTAGGGCCCGTAGGTTGCTTGATGCCGGATGTCAGGGTTTTCTCGCTTCTGTGGTCCTAGTGGACCAACAGTGTCTGGATGTGGAGGACATTCTGGTGGCGTGCGAGTTTCTCGATATTTTTCTCGAGGATTTGCCTGGATTACCTCCGTAGCGGGAGATTGATTTTGTTATCGAGGTTGTGCCTAGTACGAGACCTTTGTCGAATGCTCCTTATCGTATGGCTCCCGCTGAGTTAAGGAAATTGAGGGCGCAGTTGCAGGAGTTGCTCGCCAAGGGGTATATTTGTCCTAGCTTTTTCCCTTGGGGTGCACTGGTATTATTTGTGAAGAAGAAGGATGGTAGTCTGAGGTTGTGCATCGACTACCGATAGCTGAATAAGGTGACCGTTAAGAACAAGTATCCGCTGTCGCAGATTGATGATTTGTTCGACCAGCTTCAGTCTGCTCAAGTGTTCTCGCGGATTGATCTGCGGTCCAGTTATTATCAGCTACGGATTCGTGAGTCTGATGTGGAGAAGAGTGCATCCAGTATGAGGTACAGGCATTATGAGTTCTTGGTGATGCCGTTTGGGCTCACCAATGCCCCCGCGGCCTTCATGGATTTGATGCATAGGGTGTTTCGTCCCTACTTGGATCAGTTCGTGGTTGTGTTTGTGGATGATATCCTTGTGTATTCGCAGTATGCAGAGGAGCACGCGTACCATTTGAGGGTTGTGTTGCAGACCTTGCGAGATCACCAGCTGTATGCGAAGCTTAGTAAGTGCGAGTTTTGGCTTCATGAGGTGTACTTTTTAGGACACGTGATTTCTGGTGATGACATTTCCATGGATCCCGCCAAGGTCGAGGCTATGATGCAGTGGCCGAGGCCGAGGTCCGTGACAGAGATTCGAAGTTTTTTGGGGCTCGCAGGCTATTATAGGATATTCATTTAAGATTTTGCTTGTATTATAGCCCCGATGACCAGACTCACGAGGAAGGATGTGCCATTTGTCTGGACTGATGAGTGTGAGCAGAGCTTCCAAGTCATAGCAGCTTATTATGGATTACCAGATTTTCAGAGGGTTAGAGTAGAGGCCATGGGGTTTGGTCCTTTTTTTAGCATAGAGCCTGTCCGCCCCGACCTACCCTTGATCCAGGTCCTTAGAGAAAGGTGGGATAGGACTAGCCGGGTATTTCTAATGTCTTGGGGACATATGGTACCGAGCTTAGAGGACGTTGCCCGGATTACCAGGTTGAGAGTGGATGGGGAGGCTGTCAGTGGAGTGACTCTTCCAGATTACCAGGAGTTGGCCCGGAGACAGTTAGGGCTAGAGACGATAGTTGAGACCCCCAAGGAGTGTAGGACCATCTACCGCACAGACCTGACCATAGCTATGGGATTAGGGGACTCTAGGCAGAGACCGGGGGAGTCCATGGAGCAGTTTGTACAGAGGTTGATTAGGAAAGCCCGGGCTGCGTACTGCCAGGACCCGACTCAGAGGGAGCGAGTGGATCGAGACTTGAGGAGGTTTCTATTCTTGATGCTCGGGAGGCTGATGCTGGGTACAAAGGGGGATATCATCAACTGCAGATTCTTGGGCATCCTTGAGGACCTAGAGAGCGTTGGGAGGTACGCATGGGGAGCCGCCCTGCTGGCGCAACTGATGGCCGATCTGTCCACGGGGACAGGTCGAGAGACTACTGTCAGTGGCTTTTTACCTTTCCTTCAGGTATGCATGTCCTTTTGTCTATTTAAATGCTTATGAACATGATTATACATATGAATGTTTACAAATGCAATTGATGGATATAGGTGTGGAGCCACCTATACATGCCAATGGGCCGTGTCGATCCCCGACCTGGAGATGAGGAGTCGTTCCCGTTAACACGACGGTGGTTACCTCTCGTGACTGGAGCACCACTCGCCTTCGAGTTGCGTGCTCTCCGACGGGAGTTCCATGACTACCCCGCCTCACTAGTATGTATGCTAAATTTGATGCATTTTGTTTAGTTTGTTGCCTGCTTTATGAAATGATATGCATATGAATGATGAATGCAGGTGGTTTGGAGTCCCTATGAGGGGATGACCGATGAGGGTCAACCTTGGGTTGTAGCGGGCCGACCTCGCTTCGGGCATGAGCTTTGGCTTCATTGCCTGAACGAGATCAAGCCGTTACGGCTTAGGTTGGTGATGAGGACCCTCGGCCTGCACCAGGAGTGGGTCGAGGTTGGAGAGCCCCGTGGGATTGGTAGGAAGACCCGCGGACACACAAAGGCGATTGACTGGAGGATTCGGTTTGCAGACCAGTACGCTGACTGGCAGCGCAGCAGTACACGGGTTACCTCACAGGCGGCAGACAACTCTAAGTACCTCAGATGCTACTGGGAGGTCTACGTCAGTCGACCCCAGATGAGGGTCTTAGGGGTATGTATGAATGCACTTTTTTCTTTTTCTATGTATGATATTAGTTTATTATGCAACTAATATGTGTGATGAATGCATGATGCAAAGGATGTAGCAGCGATGGACATGCAAGTCCACCTTCACAGCCTAGAGGCCCAGTTGGTAGCCACATGGGCTGACCTTGAGACCTTGGTGAGTGCCACTTATCTATATGCAAATGATTTTTTTTTGAATTATTGATGATTAGCCACTGTCAATCCTAATGAATGCAGCATGCCTAGTAGGGAGCGACAGCAGGAGGTGGAGGGGGGCTTCCAGCTCGAGAGGGCCAAGTACGGAGGTCACTGCACTAGAGGAGCAGCTAGCAAGAGCAGTTGCTAGGGCAGAGGAAGCGGAGCGCGACCTCGCAGTACGGGTAAGCTTGCAAACCAAACTCATAAAGTGCTCTTGATCATATCATTATGCTCACAAAACTTATGTTTTCCTTCTTCTTATTATATATTTTACAAACTGAGGAGCTTCGAGCTGCGATTGGCATCCGTGATCAGCGGGTTGTCGAGCTTGAGCAGGCGCTGGGGCGACAGGAGGAGCTGCCCAAAGAGGCATCCGAGCTGAGAGTCCTCCTTGAGATGGAGCGGAGGGAGCACACCCGAGAGAGGGACGAGCTTGCGGACCTGAGGACGCAGCTAGGCATGGTACAGGAGCGACTTCGAGTGACGGAGGAGTGCCTCCAGCGGGGCAGAGATCGGGCGCGAGCTGCAGGGCACTCGAGCACCTTTGCTAGCACATCTTACTTGGCCAGTTCCTCAAACCGACAGAGGAATGAGGCAGAGGGGTAGACTCGAGTTCCATCAGCTTCCCAGGGGTCCATGCCCCCTCCACAGACTCATCACCAGGATGAGAGTGAGGCAGAGAGTAGGAGAGAGAAGGGTGGAGGCGAGAGCTAGAGAGAGACTTGTACTCCTTCACTTGCATCTATTGTACTGAGATATTTATATATATATGAGACTTTGATGTTACCTGAGCTTGAGCATTTGTGTATTTCTGTTGCTTTGTCTTTCTTTTCTTCCTTGCCCTGTGCCTATAGTTCACACTTAAACAAACAGATTAATCCATCTGTTCAGCTTGGCCCCTTGCTCTATAAGCAAGGGGTTGTCACAATTTTGACCTTGATGATGGGTCAAGAGGCCAAGCCTCTAATCAATGAAGGCAGATACCAAAGATATAGGAGAATGCGGCATGCAAGCAAGCATATGTAAAGCTTCAAAATAAAGGGGAGCACGCGGCGGTACTCCGTGAGGCCGTACGCGAGCGTCGGGTCGACCTGGATGTAGTCGCGGTCGGGCCGCATCCCGCCGTAGCGGAGCAGGTTGCGCGCGTCGTGCACGGAGAACAGATTCTCGCCGGTCGCGACGGGCGGTGCGTAGTGTTCGCACAGGGTGGCGTTGAGGGCGTAGTCGAGGGGGTCGCCGACCTCCTCGTACCAGAACAGCCCGTAGGGCTCGATGGCCTTCCCGTAGGCGAGGGCGGTCGACAGGTCGAACTTGCCGTTGACGTCGACGGCGAGGCGCGAGCCGCACCAGACGCCGGGCGCTTCCTCATGGATGCGCACGCAACCGACGATCCCGTCGGCGGCGCCGCGGCCTATGAGGGTGAATTGCAAATGCCCCATTAGACCCCAGACTTCTTTGATGTTCTTGGGAGGAGGCATCTAGGCGATTGCATTAGCTTTGTTAGGGTCAATCCCAATCCCTCTATTGCTAACTATATACCCAAAAAGTTTGCCTGAAGATACCCCGAATACACATTTCTTGGGGTTCATCTTGAGTTGGTGCTCCCGAGACTATTGGAGAACTACCCAGAGGACTTCGGCATGGCTACTCTTGGTCTTGGATTTAACCAGAATGTCATCCACATAAACTTACATATGAACGTGCATCATGTCATGGAAGATGGCCATCATCGCCCTTTGATATGTTGCCCTTGCATTCTTGAGTCCAAAGGGCATGATGACATAGCAGTAAGTCCCCCACTGAGTGGTAAAGGAAGTCTTCTCTTGGTCTTCCTCCGCTAGGCAGATCTGGTTGTACCCCGAGAAATCATCCATGAAGGACAGCATTTCATAACCGGCGGTGTTGTCTACCAGGACATCTATGTGTGGGAGAGAAAAATCATCCTTTGGGTAAGCATGATTGAGGTCACAAAAATCTATGTAGATACGGACCCTACCGTCTTTCTTCATAACGGGGATGATATTAGCTACCCATTGTGGATACATGACTACCCTGATGAACTTGGCCTTATGGAGCTTGTCAACTTCCGCTTTGACTTTGAGTGCAATCTTCGGGTGAAGTCACCTTAACTTCTATTTGACAGCTCGAGCATCAAGCTTCAGAACCAAATGATGTTCTACCAATGATGGGTCGAGCCCTGGCATGTCCTCGTAGGACCAAGCGAAGGCATCGGGGAATTCCCTGAGAATCACCACAAGGGAAGCTTCCTCTTCACTATTCAATTTGGCACTTATCAATATGATGTTAGGGTCATCCTTGGTGCCGATATTAATTTCCTTAGTGGACTCATCAAGGGAAACACTGGGTTCATGAAATTTCTTGGTTCCGTCGACGAAGGAAGCTATGGGATCACCACCATTCTCTAGCGACTCTTCTTCTTCTTCAGTATCATCTTCTTCTTCTAACACATATACCCCTAGGCCATAGTCTACTAAAGACCCCTCTAGTTCAACTGCCCCTAGGGGAATGAGAGCAGATGTGAATTCAGAGACCTGACAAAGCTGCACGCACTTATCGGTTGGCTAGCTGAGGTAACGTGCGGGACCCTGATGGACTCTAGACTGCTTAGAAGTAGAAGGGGGAGATATGTACAAACCCTGACTCGAGCTAGACTCTACCCTACTATGTACAAGCAATGTTTGTGGAAGAGAGTTCAAAGTGAAAAGTGTTGGCCCTTGGCCGAGGGATCCATATTCCAAGGAGGTCGTTTCTTCAATAGTGAGCTCGCAGGCCCACGTTTGAGAATTGGCGTTCTTTTTTTGGTGGTCATGAGTGGATGTGCAGACAACATGAGTTGATTGTCCCATGACTAGATAAGTGAGGAGAAGAGGAAATGGCAGATGCAATAGGAAGGTAATGAAAAGGACAGGAATGGGCCTGTCTAGAGCGAGAAAGATACCCGAGGGGAAAGCCTCATCAGGGGGTTTATCAAGATGACACAGGGAAAGGAGCCCAAAATCCTCCTTGAGTGGGGAATTGGGAGAGGTTTCTTTTTCTTAGGGAACTTAAAAACCTTCTCTCGGCTCCGGCCGAGTTCCTGATTGTGTTGGTCCTATGACAAAGCGATCATACACCAGACCCTTAGCTTGAGTGGTCTTGGATGGCTCTTCCGTGGAGTACCCTAAACCTATGTGGCCTTTAGCAACCTTAAGTCTTACCCTACGTGTAGGACCTTGCTCATGCTGACCTAATCCTCTACCCATGATAAAGCCCATCCTGGCCATGATCTCCCATCCTTTGTCGAATGGGATGTTGGAATGTGTGACTGGCTGAGGAAGAGAAGGGAAACTAGGGGGAATTAAGGCAGAGGGCCCTATAGCACCTTCTATGGAGAGAATGGGTTTCTTGCCCTTATCTGGAATGGTCATGAAGGGAATATGTTCAGAGGTGATGGCGTTGAGAGTTTCCACTAGTGGTATACTCTTAATTTTGATCACCCTACCATTGTAAGGAACTTTGAAACATTGATGGGCTGTTGACAGGATCCCTAGAGTCTGCTCAATCCATGGCCATCCTAAGATGGCCTTGTATGCAGGGTCGACATCTAGGACAAAGAAATCTAATGACTTGACCACTGGACCTAAGCCAAGCTTTAGGATCACTTTACCTTTTGCGCACCGCTTTGAATTGTCATAGGTCGAGATTGTGGTGCACACTTCTTCTAAGTTCTCTTCTTAGAGACCAATCTTTGAATGGTCTTCATGGGACACACATTGATTGAAGCTCCCATTTCAATGAGGGTGGAGTCAACCTTGACTCCATTGAGAGTGACAGTGAGGCACAACAGGAGTGATCTACCTTCAGGTGGAGCAGGGTCCTTATCTAAAAATGCAATAGACGGTCCATGTGTGAGGGCCATGATGGCATCAGTCGCACCACTTGCTGGAAGATCCTCATTGACCATGATCTTTTGGAGGAATTGAAGCAAGGTGAATTGATGTGAAGGAGACTTTTTGATGAGTTCCAAGATGAAACTTTAGCCGGTGTCCTATCCAGATGTTGGAGGATGTCATACTCCACAGGGGGACCTTGGGAATTGACCCATTCCTCGGGCTGAGATTGCCTTTGGGATGGATGAATGATGCGGTTGTGGAGAGTGACGTTCGCCGCAGCTTCTTTTGGGTTATCCAACTCCGAAGTGTTGGGAGCAGAGGATTGTCAAGCTAGAGGGGGAGGGGGTGAATAGATTGACTACTTAAAATTTTAACAAAGATAAAACACTCGCCCACTCTATGAAAGCAGATGCAACCTCACTCCGAGAATCTCTAGAAGAGCTAACGCAATGTGGAAGCTATCTAATCAAGACCAAGAGCAAGAAATCAAGACACAAGCATACACCACGGGAGACAAAAGTTTTAAGGTGGTTCGGTCTCTCTCCCGTCCAGATCCGACCCCTGACCACCATAAAATCCATTTCCCTTGTCAAACCACCTCTAGAAAATCCATAGAAAATATTGGCATCTTCCTTACTCCCCCCTCTACCTCACATAAAAATCCCAGCTCTCAGATCCATCCCCTTCCCTCCAGTCAACCCTTATTCTCAGGCAGATCCAAATCTGTCCTACCAGATCTGGTTCTGTGAACCAGTGTATTGTAAAATCGATCAAGGCCATTATAGAGACAGAAAAAATTTCTTATCTGGCCTAGGGTCGTATCTCTCTGAAATATCTTTCCAACGGCGCCAGTCTCACGTCGATCTGACATCGGGGCTGATCGTAGCAGCTGTTCTTGCTAGGTCGCGCACTGTAGAACAGAGGAACCAGTCCGTGGACAGCAAACCGCATCGATCGCCCGACCGGCCGACTCACCTTCCACAAGGCGAACCAGCACGACCCCTTCCCAGGGATCGTCCCTCCAGGCGTCCCCATCACAGCGGTGCCACTCAGGGCCCACTCGACCCCACCGACCAGAATGTGGACCCCACAGTTGCCGGCGCACACTACCATCGAAGCGGTCCAAATTGCTGCCCGTCAACCCGAGATTGGTCCTCCCGAGCCCCACTTGTAGCCCTTTACCTCCCTGCGTGGAGTGGGCAGCGAATTGAAATTCTGTAATTATTGTTAAAATATTTGTACCAGGAGTACGGGTCTCGGTCGGGGTCGTCTTCTCCATGCCCGGAGCGTGGAGGTTTCTTTTCCGCTCTTTTACTCGGCATTTGCTTTATTTCATATATGTTTTTATATGCCGCTACTCGCATCTGTTAGGGCCATTAGCTCGATATATACTTAGTTCACCGCTGCAAGAGAGAGCGAAACCTGTCTCGTGACCCGATCCGAACACGATAGAGAGTTGATTACCAGACTCATAGTTGGGTTCTCAACCGCGCAGTCCGCACGCTTCCCTCGCTAGGGACGTCCACGAGCTAGAGTCCCAGGTTCGCGTGTTCGTCCCACATCAAATTGGTATCATAGCGGGGTTGAGTCTAGGGTAGTCTTTGCATAAGTCTTTGCACGGTCTAAGTCGAGTCTAGGATAATCATTATTTTAAAGAGAATAAAAAAAGGTGTTTTGGTTTGCATTGCATCCCAATATCCTGGTACATCAAAAGATGTTATTGGAAGGTTAGGTTATGCCTACCTGGAAGGTAACCCCTTGCGTGCAGGTTTCTACCTCCGTCACGTACCGGATATTGGTTAAGTCTAGGTTTGTAGTCGGGTCTGCATTCCAACATTGTAAAGTAGAGTGTCTAGGTGCTTGCATTAGTTTGCATATAAAAAAAGAAAGAAAAAAAAGAAAAAAAAGTGCACCAATGCATGCCCATTCCTAGGGGAACCTAATCCCATTTTTTGCAACTATGGCCAACCCATGCCAACTCGTCCAAGGCAACAAGTCTGTGATTAAGTACATTAGGGACTTCGATGAGTGTCGGTTGCAATATGGAGTTGGAGAGGATCGATTGCGATATGGAATTGGAGAGAAGAGCACCACGATCGCACTTGAGTTCCGGAGAGGTTTGCGGCTTCACTTCCAATTTGAATTGCTTTGCCGTAACATGACCACTCTAGTGTACTCTTATCTACTCGCTCTAGAGGTTGAACCATTCGAGTCAAGGTTTGATGCTGCCCTTCGGCGAGTATCTACCTCTCCACATGAGCCCATGAGGCAGGACGCCCCTGCCCTGTGACCCCACCCACTCCAGTCGGGGAACCCTTCCCCTAGAGCTTCTTTGCCACCCTCAGCTTTCGATCTTCATTTGGAGCCACCTCATTTGGAGCCGCCTCAGCCAGAGCTACCCATGTTTCTAACGGGAAAGCTATTCATCGCCGAGCCACTACTTAGTTGGCTCAAGATAGGCTTGGTCCCCAGACCGCCTTGCTATCCATCCATGGACTCTCCACTACCTTTAGTGCCTGTCAACTCATTCCATACCACATTCTGATCTAGTCACCATGTTGATACATTAGATGACCTTATTATGGGATTAGACTCGCAAATGGAGTTGACATATATGTTGGCTCGAGGCTTCGACCAACCCACAAGTCGTAGCTTCACCCACCCCGCCTTAGGGTCCATTACCTCCATGTGCACCGTGGGTCATATCACCATGGAGGTCCTTTTCTTTCTCCCCATGTCGATCGAGCCGACCTTCATTCCATTTACCCCGAGGGAGGAACCATATCTCCTACATACGACCACTGTCCCACCTACCACAATGCATGAGGGTGATCATTTCCACCTTCAAGAATTTTACACTTGGGACCGGGACATGAGGGAGTCTATATCAAGGGGTCACACATTCTTTGATCCTTTCCTTAGTAAGCCTTATGACCCACCTTACCACTCCTACCTTGTCGGGAAAGCTCCCTACCACACCCCTCCCACACGGGCCACTCCACCTACACTCAGCTAGGAGTTCGTTCATTGGCGAGAGATACATATGCATAGGGGTGAGAAAGAATGTAACTTTGGCTCTCCGAGCCCTCCCAAGTCTCCCAAATCCAACAGGCAGCCACATGCTAGGGACATATTAGGATGTCTTGGAGTTCCCCTTTCCGCCAACCACCGGTTGCATCTTGTGTATGCCTGTCATACATTCGGATGTCCTGGTCCACCGATGCATATGTATGGGTCAGACTAACATTAGGTTTTGTTTAAGGTCATGTGTGAGTCAGTGTTTTTCTATTTGTCCAGTTTGTCAAGCGTCTATACATATGAGTGTATAGAGTCTGCATACGTAGAGTCGAGTCTATCGTAAGCTCACGATGCTTCTCCCATTCGAGTGTGAGGCAAGTCGGATTTAATGCGTACGTTGTAGACTTGCCGGAGTTTGGGATCAGCTCCACATTCAAGTCTCGGATCTAGTCAGATATACGGACCAGCAGTGATTCCTAGTGAGTCATTGAGCCATCTCCCTCCTTTGAGAGTGACCCCACCCCGGAGTGTCCACCACTAGCCTCATCTAGAGAGAGGGGGGAGGAGAGAGATGGGGTTGCCCCTAGAGAGAGAGTAAGAGAGAGAGAGAGAGGTAATGAGAGAGAGAGATACAATTCTCTTAGTGGAAATTCAATCAATATTTCATTCAACTTTTTCATTGGTTCCCAAATGAGGGAATTTGGTCCTATTTATAAGAATCCCACATTTACATATAGGTCCCTAACTCTTGGACTAATAACAAGAAAGCAAGGGAAGGGGGGCGCCCATGGGCCTAGCCCATTGAATTAGGCCCATTAGCCTAATTAATTAATCCTATGACTCAAGACTTAGGTAAATGACTCATTAACCTAGGTAGTGGACTTAAATAAAAGAAAAATTATATAATTATGACATCAAGAAAATATGAAAATTACATGTCATGACTCATAAAAATATGGCAAATATTATAGAGCATAGCTGACGAGCAATGGGACCCTTGAAAAATGAGGAGTGGTAGGAGATGTCCCCATCAGTTTTCCTTAGGGAAGCATCCCTGGGCCCCCTGATCAGTTTCCCTTCTTTGCAGTTTACACTTCATGGTCATCTTCTCTAGCTTAGGATCTGCACGAGATCACGCCTGTTTATTTGGCGCCGTATGTGGGAAACGGCCAAAGAGCCAGCATGGTGCAAAGAAGCTCTGGGAAGAGGCCTATCGGCGACAGGGGGAAGGTCGTGGCGACAGTAGGAGAAGCACCTTCCCACGCCACCAAAAACCCGCCCTCTAATGCCAGCAGCCCTGACAACGAGCAACCACCACCCGCGGTGATGGGACTACCCCCTAGTGGGAGCGCTGACACCTTCCAAACCCTCAACGTAAAGCTGGACGTCCTCATGGATGTCATGAGGACCCAGACAGCCAGGAAGGAAAAGTCGTGCCTCCAAGAAAGTCCTCACTACGGTAACACCTCCCAACGAACTACTGGAGGCCGTTTCACCCTCTGGGGATGGCAGCCTATCTGCAACAGGTCAGGCAGACCTTTATAAGCCCCTCCCCTAGAGCAGGAAGCTTCCTCAACTCAGAGGGGGGAGAGGCCTGGAGCGCGTTGCACGTTCCAGGAGACTGAAGACCCCGAGGGGTGCCAGGGCAGCCTCCAGGCCCGCCCCCCTAGCCCCTTGTCCCAGCGACATCCGGAGTTGTCCCTCCGACTGTGAGAATTCGAGAGGCATTTTGCAGAGCAAGAGCGTGCCCTACAGAAGACCTCTCCTAGGGAGTATGAGGAGAAATCCCCATTCTCTGACCACATCTTGAAGGCAACGGTCTCCCCTAGGATCTCCCTCCCGACCTTCAAGTCGTACGATGGCCAGGGTGACCTAGCCGATCACTTCGATAGCTTTGACGCCCTGATGACTCTTCAGGGGCATTCGACGCCATCAAATACCTAGCGCTCATGACCACCCTGGTCCAGGTGCTTAGGCATGGTTCTGGGCCCTCTCCCCCCGATCTATCCGAGACTTCAAGCAGCTTGGGTGAGTATTCAAAGAGAGTTTCACAGGTAATGGCCCCCCCAGGTTGGTGGCGGGGTTGCTGGCTCTCAAACACGAACAAGGGGAGAGGCTCCAGACTTATATCAACTGATTTAAATCGTAAGCCCTGAGAATCCCCCGCCTAGATGTAGCCTCGGCCATATCTTCCCTAAGTAGGGGCACTCGTGATGAGAACCTCCATTGCGAACTCATCCTCCACCCTCTCTTGACCCTCGCCGAGCTAGTGACTCTGGCTCTATGACATTATGAGTGCGAAGAGGTCCTCAGCGCGTGCCGAGGCACAACTAGCTCGGGTCGGGAGGGAGACAAGAAGCGGGCGTCCAAGCCAAGCTCGGGCCAAGGGAAAAGGTGGAATCGAGATGGAGAGCACAAGGAGCCATCTTGGAGATACAAGCGGTACACTCCCTTAACTGCTCCAGTACACGAGATTTATGAAGACATTAAAGGCTTGGGTCTTGTAACGACCCAGAGCTCCGGATACCGATAACCTGATGTAGCATCGAATTACCGCTACCAGGAACTGGGGAAGTCACCCAAGAGACTGATGAGACCCCTGAAGGGTTGGGAGAGCTTGTCGAGGGAGCGTATAACGAATTGGAATTACACCATACGCAAATTAAATTAGAACAGTTATTTTAAACTGAAATGTGGAAGTAATTAAAATATTGAAATATATCAGAGTGTTAGTCAATATACACTAGTCCAGAATTGCCACAAGGACAAGTCCATAATATACAAATCTGAATGTACAACTACGCGGGGCATACCCCGGTCACAAGCACAAAAAAAGACTACACCGACACAGCTGGCTGCTAGACACGTTCAAGAAAAGCACGGGGTCCTCCGGTCCAAGGCTGGGGTGGCTCACCTGAAAAGAAGAAGGGTGAGTCACAGTTAGACTCAGTAGGGGTCACGCGGATCCCTACCATGCAACTAACAAGTAGGCATGCAAATATAAAGTAATTAGAGCATACATTTATGCAATTAACAAGCATTGGCATAATTGAAATACATGGACTACAAAGCTGTAAATCTAGCTAAATAGATTAAACAACTATCTACATGCCAATTTAATATAATTTAATAGCGACAGAGGTTAAATCTACCAATAAAATAAACCTCAACTAACCAAGTGAAATGAGAGATGGAGAACTCACCAGAAGGTAGAAACCAGAACCATCCACTGACCACTTACACTACGTTTCAAGCAACTCGCAAGTCAGACAGACACAACGTGTGGGAGGCGTAGAAAGTACCAGAACAAGAGCTAGTCAGAGGAACACTCGTCAGTGTTAGTCCAAGCCTCTGACCAAGTGTGCACACACCGACCCTGCCTAGGGTCAGGTCACTAGCTAGTTCCCCCCCACCGTAGGACGCTACGGTAACCGCGGGGGCCCACGGTAACAAGCGTAAAAATCATTAGATGGGAACTGTAATATCCTAGATCTTTGGTGAATCATTGTTAGGTCCTGTCGGATCTCTATTGAGTTTCGGATCCTTTTAGAAGAGTTTCGGATTGCACTTGTGCCTTGAGCTTTTATTTACCTGATCATCATTTGTTCAGCTCCAAGGCACCTGCAACCAAGTTTCTCATTTGAAATTTTTAGGTACCCAAGCTTGCTTGGGTCCTGGTTGGTTAGCAGCCCTTCCAGCAAATGAATTTCTTTTCTTTGCTGCATGTGTACCATCACTTCTCATCCTATGACAATCATTAAGGATGTGACCATACTCACCGCAATAATAGCAGCACACATGATAGTTCCCATTTCTCTTGTGTGCATGGACATTGAGCTTTCGGGAATGAGCATGGAGGTTGCCCTTATTGGCATGAGAGTGGGTTCTTCCTTTCAGATGCCAACAATCCTTGATTGTGGAAGCAGCAAGGAGGGATTCTTCTTCCGATGGTCTTAGGATGTGTCGACCTATCCTGAGGGGTGAGTCAATGCATCAGGCCATCTCTGGGCTTCTGAGCAGGTATCTGCTAATCATGCTTTCTTCTAGAGTTAACCTATCCTTTGGCATTGCTATTTCCACTGCTTCTTATGTTCTTACCTACTCTTAGCTCATCATTCCTCAAGGTAAGGCAATCATGAATAGTGTAACCAAGCATGCTACAATAAAAATAATGAACATTGATTTCATGGAAAGCATGGTGTTTAGCATTACCTTTCCTAGCATGAATATCAACATAAGCAGACTTATTTTTCTATTTTTGCTTTTGATTTTTTTGAGCTACACATGGTTTTGGGGGAACACTAGATGGCAGCCTACGCACAACTGCCGCCTCGCCCCACTGGCAACCCACCTCCGTCCACCGCACCCTGGTGCCCGCGGCCTTGGTTAGTGATCGTGTTGCTCCTGCTGCCACTGTCTTGCCATTCACCGCCGACTGCACTCACCTGGGAGGCTCCTACTTACATTATGTTTTTTTTTATCATGGAGATGATATAGCCGTGAATGTTCTCCTATGTTGTAAATGTGTGTGGACGATGGTAGATGGTTGTCGATAATAATTGCTGGTAAATGTTGGAGGAGTAGTTGTGTGGGTGCAGTTTTCCTATGCAAGTTCTTTCAAGGGGTTGGGCGGTAATGGCCAACCCAGTTACGATGGCTTATATTGAGAGTTTGATTGGGCGTCTTGTTTCAGCCCAGATATCTGTTGTGCAGGCTACCATGTATGCATGGGGGTCGACAAGAGAGACAGCCTCTCTCAATGCTCTATAGGTGACAGTGAAGCTTGATGGCTCGGCTACATATTTGACGTGGGCTCAGATTACTTGTCTACTTGTGCAAGGATGAGGTTTGGAAGGGTATTTGACTAGTGCAATAAAGAAGCCTGCTCATGGTGAGCCAGGTGCTACTTAATGGGAGATGGAAAACTCTGTTGTATTGGCCCTTCTCCTTAACACAATGGAGTCTAATGTTGCGAGGAGTGTACAGCTATTGGAAACCGCACATGAAGTCTAGGAGGCAGTGGCCTAGATGTACTCGCAGAATCTCAATTCTACGCAGGAGTTTGAGATTCGATCACAGTTGAGGGAGCTTCGTCAGGGTGAGTTGTCTGTGATAGAGTATGCTACAACACTGAAAAGACTATGGTCTGAGGCAGATCATTACCTGATGAGGACACACGTCGTAGCACACGCCGAGAATGAGGACACACCGGAGTCGCTTTGGCTCGAGGAGGATGTGGACGTGTCGACCAAGCTATCATCTTTGTTTCACATTTCAGGTCTTGTTGGGCCTAATGTAGTCCCTGTGGGGACAATTAGTTAGTTGTTTTGGATATGGGTTATTGGGCTTGGGCTTAGTCAATATTGGATAGGGGTTAATGGGCTGGGTTAAATGGGCTTGAGCTGGGTCAAAGAGGGAGGGATGTCCCTTTCACTTTTCTACCTTCCCCCCCCCCTTGGGTCAATGAGAGAAGGGCACCCCCTTTCCCCTTCCTCCTTGATTCAAAGGGGCAGCCCCCTTCCCTGACCTCCTCCTTGATTCAAGGAGGAGGAAGCTTCCTTTCCCCCCTTTTACTTGGTCATAGATAGGAACCCTTCCTCCCTTCCTCGACCAAGGAGGAGGAAAGCCACCTTCCCACGTCTCTTTGGTTGACCGAGACCAAGCCCCCTCTCCCCCTCTCTCATACCTTACCAACACCCCCTCTCTCTCTCTCTTGGCTGCCCTCCTCTCCCCATGCCTCTCCCTTCCATTCCATATAAGCATATGTATAGTGTTCTTGTGAGGCTAATGAAATTTTGAATGAAAATTACAAGAAGAGTGTTTTTGTGACAGAGTGTTTCTCTTGTTCTGCCTTGAGTGTGATGCTCAAGATCTAGTCCTGCGACGGGATCTAGTCGGGGTGTGACTGCCCTTGTCGAGGTGCGACGCCGAAGCAACCGTTATTGCCACATTCGTGTTCCGCCTCTGAATCTGTCCACCCAGATTTAATCTCTGGATTGCAATTCGTCCACCGTCGTCTCCTGATCTGTTCTAAATCTGGTGACTTTAACAGAGGTAGATCTTCAAGTCAGGAGTGATCCAGCACCAGTTTTGCCTCAATTAAAATTCGGGGCCTTCGGAAACAATTCCTGCCCTGAAGTCGCGCACTGCCGCTAGTTTCTATAAGGCAGATCATGACCCCCATCTTGTGAATTTTCCCCAGATCATCCCTCAATTCCTTTGGGGCTGAAATTTGGAGGAGTCGTACCTCTTCCTATCTTCTTCGCACCGTTGCCAAGCTCGCATCATTCAGAGATTCATGCTGGGCGTGGCGAAGATTTGGTGAGACTGCGTAGGCCGATCTGTGCATATCTGACCCAGTACCAACAGCAACTTGCAGAAATTGTGCTGCCTTCCTCCTCTCATATCTACCGGATCCTTAGGTATGGATCTTCCTCTAGACGTCGCCGATTCTCTCCAGCAAGCGACGATCCGTTCAAACACTGGAGCTATTTTTCCTATAATTTTTAGTTTTTCTATGCAGTTTTGTGTGAGCAGAACCAGAGCCTTGGTGCAGGCACTATTTTGCCCAGATCTGATCAGATCTGATCACGTCATTTGGCCGAGGTGTTCTTCATCCAGTCGCCGACGTGATCCCACAAATAAAACCCTGATCGGACGTCGGATCTAGCCGTACCGACTTCTGCAAGTTTGCTATGTCGGGTGACCAGCGAGGGCAGAATCGCTCGACGATCAATCAACTCACCTGATCGGCCCCGACTCACCTTTCTCATCTGCTACGAGTGTGGCCCGTCAACCTGAACTCCAGCAGCCCCAAAATTCATGCTTGTAGTCTGCTATCTCCCTGTGAGGAGTGGGCCATATTTGTGAAATTATAATAATATTCATTTGTTGCGTATCGGGGTTATCAGATTCGACCGGGGTTTCTTCCCCACGCGCTAGTTGTGGAGGTACCCGACGTTCCTTACACGTGCCTTTGCTAATTTGGTATACTTTCATATATGCTGCATTTGTGAGATTATGGTCGTAGCCAAATTACAAATCTCTGCGATTGTGAGTGTGAGCGCCTGTTCCTTAGCTCCAGTCGGGCACCAAGCTCAGATTGCATACCCTAGGCGACAGTGGTTCCTCAATCATTGCGTTCCCGTGCTTCCCTCACTGGGATGATCATAGGGCTACGTAGAGTTTCTTGTTGAGAGACGCCTCCACTCAGAGAACTCCACAGTGGTCAGCCACCCGGCTTACCGTAGCGTGCAAGTGCTGGCCGCACTTTAAGTCAGTCGTAGGTCTTAGCCCGTTCAAGTCTCATCGCGTATCAAATTGGTCTCGAGTCTCATTCATCCCGCATCAAATTGGTATTAGAGCGCGGTTTGAGTCTAGGGTAATCTTGTCTTAGGTGTTGCATTCCTATATCCAGTATATTAAAAGGTGTTACTAGAAAGATAGGTTATGCCTATTGGGAAGGTAGCAGCCCTGCGTGAGTTGGATCTTCGGATCAAAATCTTCACCATGTACTAGATATTAGGTGAGTCTAGGTTCTTCATTTCGCATTAGTCTGTCTCTGTGTCTACATGTCCAGCTACCTGCCAACCCCATGGCCATTCTTTGAGACCATGTGTCAAATTGGTCATCCCTGGTGGCCTAATTCTAGGCTTTTATGGCCCGACCCCCGGGTGTCGCCCCTACCATTCAATCGCCAGTTGACCCAATCCTTATGCCGACGACTGAGTCGTTCCAGTGCCCTATCGTGTCCACTGCCAATCTACCTAATGGGTCGCATACAGAGATCGACTTCAATAGTAGGGTGTCATCTAATTGTGTCTCACAGGACATTGTTGAGTCTCTCTCTAAGACTGGGGAGATTGTTCTCAACGGAGGCTTAGCTTTCATAGAGTTCCAACGAAGTTCGATCCCATTCTGTATCACGATGGAGCATGCTGAAAGATCAGCACACTTGCTGGTCCATGCATCATTTTAGGAAAAACTTGGTTGGAAGAGAGGAGAGCGGCCATCGACCTGGACAGAAGAACCTGCACCTTCCGCCCACCTCACCTACCCGGCGAGTTCATCTTCCCCGATGACGTTCAGCCGACCACCTCAGTGTCGCCAGCCACCCGCACCAAGCTGTCCGCTCCGCCTCCAGGCTCACGCCCACCACCACACCCAGAGCCCGCCCCTGTGGCCCCTTGTAGTGGGATTAGCTATTTCTGTGACCAGCGTCCTTCACATTCTTCTACCATAGAGGACAACCATTCAGAGGATGTCCCACCCGGGCTTATTCCAGTGAGTTATAAGGCTGACCAGGAGTTGACCGAGGAGTACCTCGCTGAGGTTGAGGGGTTAGGGAGCGATCCCAAAGAGTGCCTAGTGGGCCAAGGTGAGGCACCAGCTAGCAACTCCATTATGTTAGCCACCCCAACCCCACCGATCATCCCAGAGCTGTCTGTCCCGCCCACCTTGTCCATGATGGATGTGCCCTCTGCCGACCCCATGCAGTTAGCCATCCCACTTTTACTCATCTCTCCTACGGTAGCACAGCCGCTTGTGACTATCGTACCACTATCAACGCCCTATGTTGAAACAATATGGTCTGATTTATGCCATGCGTACGAGCGACAATATTCAGACTTCCTTTTTTTTGTGCTTCACACCAAACGTCCGGATTACCTTCTCGTCACCCGCCTCTTGATCCTCCCACACTTCCATACCTAAGGACGAGTCTTCTCAAATTGAAGACGGTTAACGAGGGTTGAGACTCATGGCATCAAGTTGTGGGTCAGGTTATCTTTACACTTGGTGTATGTAGACGGTGTCCATAGTCTTATCGAGTCTTTTAGTGCGTCCCTTGTGTTCGTTAACAATCATAGGAAGTCGTTAGGTTGTGTATCTCTGTCTGTCCTCATTCCAGAGTCTATGAGTCTATTTTGCTTTGTGTGTCGAGTCTAAAAGGCCAGTAATGCACATATAAGGAGTTAGCTGATGCATGTCGACGTGCCCGTGAGTTCCAAAAGGGAGAGTACGTCATGATCAGGGTCATACCTGAATCGTTTCCCTCGGGGACCGCAAAGAAACTCCAGGCCCGCGGTGCCAACCCTTTCGAGTCGTGAAACGAATGGGTCAAATATGTACGTTATTGAACTACCAGATGACTATGGTATCAGTTCGACGCTCAATGTTTTTGATCTGGTAGCTTATCACGACCCTGCGGTGATCCCTAGTGAGCCTTTTGGGCTTTCTCCTCCTGTTGTGAGTGACACGCCACCCGAGAGTCCACCTCTTCCAGCCCCATTAGAACAACGTGAGCATATATATTGTATACTGGATGAGCAGGTGACCACCACCAAGAATGGAGCCTACCAACACTTCTTAGTGCATTGGAGAGGATGCCCCACAACGAACAATGCCTTGATCACACACGGAGAGCTCAAGCATCAGACCCTTACTCGACAGGGTCGAGTTCCACCCACCTGGGGAGAATTGGTGCGAACATACGTCATAGTACATGTCGGGAACAAGGATGCATCGGAGTCTCTTCGGATCGAGGAGGACGTGGATGCGTCGATCAATTTACTTATCTTTTCTTTATGCTTTCAGGCCTTGTTAGGCCCAATGTCATCCCTGTGTGGACAATAGTAGTTGTTTATGGGTTACTAGACAAGAGTTATTGGGTTATTGAATGGGTTATTGGGCATTGAATGGGTCAAGAGTGATCTAGTGTGAAAGGATGGGTTTTTTCTCTTACACATGTGGAAGGGATGCCCCTTTCTTGGTCTAAGGAGGTGGCTTGCCCCCTTCCTTGACCAAAAGAGGAGGAATCCTCCTCTCCCACTCCACCTTTGACCAAGTGGGGGGGGGGGGGGGGGGGGGGGGGGGGGGGGGGGGGGGGGGGGGGGGGGGGGGGGGGAAGCCTTGCCTCCTCCTAAAACACAGAAAATGGGGTTAGTCTTTCACCGATCGAGGCAAACTACCCAAATCTTGAAGAGATGCAAGAGAGGTCCCGGGGCCCCATATTTACCTCAATCACTGGAACTATGCTGCTTTCCAGTGCTATCTTCCCCTCCTCCAGAGCCTCACCCACTAATATTACAGTCCTTGCGGCTGCTTCCTATCGCAGGACCTCGAACAAGGTCGCTAGCTTCTCCAAGCATGCGTCGCCTCCCCGGGTCGCTCTACCGATACGTCCGGGGTAGGCGCCTCCATGGCCTCCGGCTGGATTTGCTCCTTCAAGTTAACCGAATAATAGAAGACAAGATCAGAGGCTGGCCGCAAAGGGGGCCCCATATGAACAGGCTGACACTTAGAAAATTCTCGCTCGAAGCCACCTCGTTGGAAGAGTAGTCATAGTCTACCTTCTCGCCCGAAGAAGACTTGGTCGGGGCAGGCTCCTCCCTTGCCGACGAGGAAGCTTTCATCTTGGAGTCAACAGCCTCTTCTCCAGGCAAACTCGGCGATGGTGACTTCCCGAATTTTAGCCTCTTCCTCGAGTACACCTTCGTCAACTGGGGAACCTTGCGGGCCCGCACCCACCTGGGGAGGGGTGCGACGGGAGCTGCCAAATGAAGGAGCATCTGGATTAGATGAAGGTCTTTGGGCACCCAATGAATGAAAATGCTAGCCACGCCAGTTAAAATAATTACCCCGTTCGGCCCCCGCGACTGGAGGCGGTCCGGGGATTATCTTCTCGACGGAAGGTGTAACCCCAAGTGCACCAGCGTCACCCACGTCCGGAGTAGGAGCAGGTGCTGGTTCCTCCGCGGGGGCTGAAAGAAGAAAATCGCATAAAGGCCTTATCCCATAAGGCGAAAAGGTGTTAAGCGGTACTCCTGGCCAGAGAATCTAACCTGTAGGCTGGCTTGGCTCGACCTGAGCGACTGCGAATGTGGCCATGAACTTCTCAGCCTCTGCCTTCCTCTACTCCAATTCCTGCCAGCTGACTACCTCACCGGAGACTGTCACAGGCTTCACGTGCAATCCCGAACGCGCCTCCTCTGCACCAGCAGAAAGGAAGAAATGCATGTGTTATGCATGCACAAAGATTTCACCCTGGGAGGTGACTAAGTGCTGAAGAAAATCAGTACCTCAGGAACCTTACCTACGGGACAGCTTGGTTCAATCTGAGTCGCGGCAAATTGCACGAAACAAGGGACTAAAGGCGGAGGGGAAGCTGAAGCGGTTCGAATAGCCTCCACCATCCTCCACTCTACCTCCTTCCGCCCAGCTATTTTGGTGGCCACCAATGCCTTCGCTACGGGTGACCCTTTTGAGGTCCTCTGGTGGCCTTGGGTGAGGGAGTTGGAGTGGACAACGGCTCCTACCCGACCCAGGCCTCACCTACGTCGGGGGTCGGCGAGGGCATTGGTTCCTCCCTAGCTGATGGACAAAAGTAAAAGCATCCAGGTGTAAGCAACCAATTCCGACACAGAAATAAACCCCACCTGGAAGACACTTTTGACAGAGGAATCTCACCTGCGAGTTGGCTCGGTTTGACCCGACCGGCCTCAATTCCTCGAAAGATGGAATCGGAGGTTGCGAGAGAACGATTTTTGCAGCCTTGGTGGCCTCCATCTTCCAGTGCTTAGCTTCCTGCCGCCCTACAGACTTTGCCTCATCCAGAGACTTCTTCACGGGTGATTTTGCCCGAGACCTCTTTGCGGGTGGAGGCATGGGAGTTGTAGCTGAGGCCGGTGGCGCAGCCTCAAAATGCGCCAATTTCTCTAACCGTCGGACAGAGGAGGTTGCGATAAGTTGCCATCTACTTGCTGTCTGAATGATCTGTGAAGAGGAAGGACAGGAAAAGTGAAGCATTGATTAACATCCGACAGCCTGAAAGAGGTAGCCATGAACGTAGAGGAAGAGAAAAGTCAAATACCGTGTGGGCAGGTATAGAGCCGTAGTGATATCGGCCAATAACTAAGAGACGGCTCTTTGTCACGTCGGGCGGCCTCTTAGACCACCCAGCATGCATCCCCGATCGTCTGGCAGCGATCGGCGAGGGCAGCTAAGTCAGCATGTTTCTTGGTAGATAGATGGCAAAACAAGTTGAAATGATCCATCCCCCATCCTTCGACATAATGGTAGGTGACGTGCAGACGCTGGCCCTGGATGGCTGCCGACCGAGCTTCAATTGTCAGCCCATGCACCCGCAGGAGGACATAGAACCAGGTAGTGTCTTCATAGTTCTACGGCTTCTGCTCTTCCCTCCTCATGAATGTATGGTAGGGGCAAATCAGGTCCTTCTCAGCCTGCCAGCTGGTTGCGGGGGTGCCTTCTTCTTCTGTAGGCAGCGAATAATTAATCAGCTCCAGGCGGTCCATTCCGATGCAGCAAAGGTCCCGCAGGGTCTTCATAAAGTCATCTTTCGCCACCGGAGGCAGCTTGGCCTGTGGCACTGATTTACCCTATCGGGCCGCCTTGCGAGCAATCATGTAGTCGGCCACATCCTTGCTCTTGCCACGCCACAGGCGTAGGAGGGGCTCTGGGTCGATGTCAAGGATGGGCACGGGCTGCCAGCTCAAGAATCTTCTCTCTGCCCCGTCCCAGCACTTGGTCTTATGAGACCGATAAAAGGCCGTGTGGGTGTTCCTCCACTTTACGTATTCGGGTGTCACCCGAGGGACGCGACCAGGGGCTGGTACTCTAAAGGTGGCGGCGTCTGCCCAGTGGAAGAAGTCCCACCAGACTCTGGCATTCTCTGCGACCAAGCCTCCCCGAAGGGTCCGCGTTACCAAGCCAAACTGGGCACTATGCACAGAGATATGCTGCTCATAGTCGAAATTTTGACCAAAGCGGAAGGGGTAATACAGCTCCAGCAACAGCGTCTCTCCCTTTCTGAACGCCAACACACTGGGACGGATGGACAATGCCCAGTCCCTTAGCTCCGATTCCAACAGCAGACGAACCACATTTGCTTGGCTAATTGGGTACGACGATCTTGACTCCGAGTCGTGAGACTCAAGGATCGTTGTAGCTTCAGGTCTAGTTGCCTTGTCCTGAGTCTATTGGCAGTTTTCTGTACTGCCGTTGGTGCTTTGTAGTATGTGTGATAGTGCTTCTTGCCTATCTGTACTCCCGCACTCGCGTTTTAGAGTCTGTGTCTCGTGATCCTCCACTAGTCATAGCCTTATGGCACGTTTCGACATGTTAGCCTTTACGGTGGGGCATTTCTCGATTTATGATTTTTAAGCTAGTTCCATGGGCTCCCGCGCTCGATAGTAGTGTCCTCGACCGTAGCGTCCTACGGGGGGAGAATACTAGCTAGAGGCTTGACTTAGGTGAGAGCCAGTGTGTGCATACGTGGTTAGGGGCTTTGGACTTGCGTCGACGGGCGTGACCCTGACAAGTCACTCGTGACGGTAGTACTATTCTGATTCTAATAGTGTCTTGGTCTCGGTCGTGCTTTTGGACGACAGGTAGACGAGCCACTTTTAGGCGTAGCGTAAGACGTCAGGGGACGTGGCTGACTGTTCTTCTAGTGAGGGGTACTCCAGTCACGTGACATGTGACTTTTGCATCACTCTCGTGTTTCTTGAGTGTCGTGACCTTTCAGGGTCAGCCTCCTTGTGGCTTTGCCCGAGGTCAGTGTTATGTTGTTTGCACGATGTTTTAGTCGTGTTGGGTCTGTCTGGATCTCTTCTAGGCTTTTTGTCTATCTTGCTGCTTTCTTTCAGCATCAACGGATCGACAACTTCTGACTTCGCCAGTTCAGAGTTTGCCCTTCTATTGCTATTAGGAGTTACTTGGGAGCCGAGGTTAGTTCGGTATCCGCACTCGTTCGGTACGTCTTTTCCCTTTTCTTTTAGCTCCCTCTTCCTTGCCTGTTTCCTACTCCTGCTTCCTCTTCTTAGCAGCTTTGTAGTTTAGTTTTCTTACTTTACTACTTGCTGTTTCCTGTTCCGTGTTACTATGTGTTTTTCAGTGGGGATCCGCGTGACCCCTACTGAGCCAGTGACACGAGGCTCACCCCTTCTTTTTAGGTGGGCGGCATCGTTCTACTTTCGCGGTTCCTGGTGTGATGTGTCCGTAGCTGCCAGCTGTACCTACGTCGCGCTTCCCCCGACCTCAATGTACGTCTTTCTTTTCTGTCGACTGTACTTGGACTACACTACATGTCTTTCCTTTGGACTGGACTCTGGTATAATGGTCAAATTAAAACTGTTAATTAAAAAGTAATTTTATTTCTACTACTTTAGCAAATCGATCTAATAAAATTTAATTACTTGTTGTTATATCTCTGTGGCTTCAATGTACTACACGACAATCCCTTTATCCCTTCGGAGCTTTACAGCTCTTGGGAGGCTTCACGGATTCCAAATGATATCGGGTCTACTCGGTAATCCTATCGGGTATATCCGGTATCTGGAGTCCGGGTCGTCATAGGTGGTATCATAGCTCTGTTGTGTAAAAGTACATAGGAATCTGAGATATTACAGTATTCAGAGTCCGTAAGGTCCAGTACAGTCGGCAGTTGGCATAGATTTTACGATTATTGCTGCCTTGTTTCCATGTGTGGTCTTGCGCGTGCCATGTTGGCACTATGCGAGATAGTTTTGCTCTCGTCAGGGTGTGACGGGATGCTCTTTTTCGTCATGGTGTTTGCCTTGATTGTGCTGCACTTGGCAGAGTTCACCGATAGGTGTGAATCTGCAGTGCATCATCTGAGATTTTTCCGTGATTTGTTCAGGTGGCTGGTGACTTTTATCACTGGTGAGGTGGCCATGCACATTCTTATGATGTTTTGGCCGTCCCAATTTGAGATTTGTTCAGCTCCTGAGGCGTTTCGCTTGTGTTAAAGTGCTCGATTAGATGTCTTGATTGAGAAGATGCTTAGGCGAACCTAGGGTTTTCCTTCCTGGTGAGCTACTATTAGTGAGCTTCATTCTTCTCATCCTGTTGGTGGTGTCTTTTTAAGGTAAGCCTTAGAAGCGCTATCTTGGTGAAGCCTTTGTCCTGTGTCTACTTAAATGTGGACTGTGTTAATTATGAGCCTGATCTGCTTCTTTGCTCTACAGTTGCTTGGCTTTGGACCCAATTGTGTGCTAAGAGCGGTTCTCCACCGTGTTCGTCATGCCGTGTCTAGCAGCCGATGTGTTGTGGTGGTTTAGTAATTACTTCAGGACGTAAGGATAAGCTGAGATTAGCATCTTGTTTGTGTTTTGTGCTGAAGCTGGTACTCTCCTTAGTTTGCACTTAGGCAACTTGTGATCGGTTGTTAGCAGAATCAGTGCTCGTGGCGTGTTAAATTACAGTTTCATGAATTGCGATGGCGCCAGGTGTGTACTGAGATGCGGATTCTGAGATATTTCTGATGTCTGTGTGAGTTATTTGAGTGCTCAGCGGAAGTGTGTGGGCTAGTAAACCACAGGTTTAGGATCGTGAAGTTGGAAGATTCTGGCCGGTCGAGAGAATTGTTTTTCTCGATGTGACTTCATCTTGGCTTCATGTGCCTTGATGTTGTTATTGTTGTGCCGTTGTTGTTAGAGACATTCTAGTGTTGGCACTAGCATTTGAGAGTGTTGAGGAATCTATCGGCATATCTACTTGTTAAGTACCCTTCACCTCTCTGTAATTTTCTCTTGGGTATTGTGTTCTCAGGACGTGATCGTGGTCCTTGAGATGTGTTTCCCAAGATTGTTGTCCTTGTTGTCATGGGTCTTTCTTGGTAAGCTGCTCGTAGCATGGCTCGTATGTTGTAGCCGTGTGTTCAGCTGTTATTATACCTTGGTGTGACCTAGCTTGCAGTTGTGTCCTATGGTTCTGTGGTCAGTACGGAACCAGGATTCTGAAAGTGCTATTGTTGTCGTTGTTGTCGTTTGGTCGTTGTTTTCCTGTGCATCTGTCTTGGTACTGTGTGGACTGAGGTCTTGTCAGTTGGTTTTCATTGTACTCTTCTGTTATAGTAGGGTTACCATGCGACTCGAATCAGATGTAATATCTGAGTGAGAGGTTAGTGCCAGTTGCCAGAGCCGGGGTATGCCCCGTGTACTTGTACTTTTCTTTCAGTTGACTGTACTTTATTTAGACATGAGATGTACTGGACCTTGTAGCAGTTTATTTATTTAATTTCTACATTATTATTTTGTTGTATATTTCGCTATCTCTGCAGTTACTTTAGCTTCTTACACACCTTCACACCATCCCGTTTTCCTTTCCGAGTCTTCGGGCTTGTGGGAGACGGGCCGAGATTTGAGACGCATCGTTTCCTTTTCGGTACTCGGATCCCGGGTCGCTACACTCTGCACCCTAGCGGTCTAGCAAATGACTGCTAAAAGCCCACTAACAGTCACGCGATAGACCGTTAAGGCAGGTTATCCCTTAAAAGATAAGGCCAACGGGAAAAAGATGAGATAATAGGACCTCTGCTTGCCTAACGGTCTATCAAAGGACAGCTAACACCAACTAACGGTCGTTCATCAGACCACTAGGGCAGGTGAACGTGGCAACAAGAGAAGAAGCTTACTAAGCTTAAAAATACGACGAAGAGACAAGGAACCAGACCCAACCAGGGAGAGTAACCCATGAAATAAGCCTAAAAGTGACCAACATGGCCCAATAATCAGTGAATAACGCGGGACATCATAAAAATGGATAAGATAATGACCCAACTTATTGGTCATAAAATGGGTGTCAACAGCAACCTCTCATAGCGATCCCCTTGCCGCCGTTTCGTATCCCAAGGAGGAGTTAAAACAAAGAAAAGAAAGCAGGCAAACTATGAAGGCTCCAGAACTTGTGAAGGAAAGGAAAATCATCATTTCAAACTGACAAAGTTTATAGAGGAGGGGCAACGACCGTTCGGGCGTACCCCAGTTGAACATAAAGGGAAAACACAATAAGAAAAAAAAGGGGGGGAAAGTGTGATATATCAAAAGCTGGAGGCCGAACATAACCTCTTCGCTGCCTGGTTGCATAGCTCTCCATGGGCCTCGGGACCAAAGACCCCAGTGTGATCGCGCACCCGCACACCCTTGTCCATCAGGGCGTAAGCCTCTAGCTGACCTGCAAACCCTAGCTAGATTTCCTCGGGCGACAGGAAGCGAAAGGCAGGGGCATCCTCCAGTGGCAGTAGGCAGGCAGTCGTGTCAGAGCAAGGGGACTTGCCCTTGTCAGAAACACCCCCGATAGTGACCGAGGGAGGAACCTCAGTCTGCGGCGAGCACATGGAGGCAGACTGAGCAGGAGCCGGTCCCTCGACTGATACAGGGGGCAGAGGAGACACGGGCCGGGGTGGCGTAGGTGTTCGACTATGGGTCATGATGTGGGCCCTCTTCCTCTTCCCCTGCCAGCGGCGGCTATCCAATGCTTCCACCACCTCCATGTTCACCCAGCAGCGTTGTCCACCCGACATGGTGGAGGCCTCCACAGCCGCAGTCGACCCGCTCTCTGAAGCTTCCCGTTGGCTAACCGTGCGAGCTCCCGAGCCGACGTGGTGGCAGATGGCGACGCAGGAGGTGGACTGGGATAGGAAACGGCAAGCGCCCCTGCGCTAAGGCAACTACCTCTCGAGGAGCAGCGACGATCACCTGGTCAGTGCCAGGTTCTATGTGGTTAGTAGGGAGAGGAGCGAACATTGGCAACTCGACCGTCTCGTACTGCAGCTCCGGCGACTCCAGCACCCCTGCAGAGCAATACTAAAAAGATCAGCACGATGAATGACAAAAAGGTAAGAGAAATGGCAAAGTTAGTACCATGGGGCAATGGGGGGACCAATCCCAGCTCTCGAAGCACTACCTGGGTTAGCTTGGTGTCAGCATCAAGGAGGTGGAAGCGAAGAAGGGCCTTAATCACCCTGGACTCCTCAGCAGTAGGCACGAGTAACCTATCTGGTCTAAGAGGGTGGGAACCCGTGTTAAAGCTCTAATCACTTAGGTGGCTGCGACCTCTGACCTTTGTAACAAAGACATAGCGCTCAGACCAGTGCTTGAGATTGGACACCAAGGAGGTGACACAGATGATGCTCCTGTCCTTCCTAGCCCAGAAGTAGAAAGACGACGTATCGACAGGACAACACTGAAGGCTGTAGAACTGTCATAAGAGGAAGATATTTGGGGAACTGAGGCTTGGTTGTAGACAAAGAAAAAACCACCCAGAATATGCCAAGAATTGGGGGAAAGCTCCCCTGGGTACCAACCGTAGTGGTGGAGGACTGACTCAAAGAAGGGATGTACAGGGAGGCAGAAGCCAGCTCAAAAGAATCTAAGGGAACCCTGATGCTATCCACAGGACGGCTCCATAGACTATTGTCGACGATCGGGAAGACAATGTCAAAGTCAGTAGGGATTTGAAAGGCCTCCTACAGCCCGTAAACTACCCTATAAGCAACCAGTTGTGGGCAGTGAGGACGGCTGGGACCGGCGCCCGAAGTGTTTTGGACACCGCCATGCCTTGCTTCCACCTCCTCGGCAGAAGATGTGGGGCTAACATAGAGGATTCTCCTGCGAGGCGACATGACTCCAGAAAATAGAAGAAAGGGGAGAACCCTCACCAGGATAGGAGGAAGTCGAAGAGGGAGCAACTAACACCTGCAATAGGCACTGGAAGAGCAGGTCGGGCTCCCTGAACGGCACTGCGTTGGTTCATAGAGCTTTCGAAATTGGCACAGCCGCTTCGAGACCACACGAAAAGAGAAAGGGCGCCTGTCAGCATCAAGGTACGATCACCGAAATCAAGCAACCATTCGTGCCCGTGCTCCCAGACAAAGATAGCCTACGTCATGATTCCAGTGAAGTCGTCTGCCACCACCAGGGGGGCCTCCCTCGATGGGTCCTCTCAAAATTGTCTCTCAGATTCTGAAAAAGTACTCGACATCTGAAAGTGGGGGGCTAGTGAGGAGGGTAAAAGTGCTCGACATCCTGAGCGCAACTTCGGCTTGGGGAGCGACGACGGACACTTGACCGGTCCCCGGAGCTACGTGATCCACAGGGCGGGGAACGTTCCGCGGCTGCCTGAGAATCTCGTAGGTGTGCCGAAGGGATAGACCTCCCACCAGGGTTTGCTGGTAGCCATCGGTGGGGACCCAATGGAGCTTTTGCCGGTGTCACCAGTTGATGTTAGCAGGGACTCCACAGAGTCATTGGCCGACGTTGGTGGAGTTTCTTTGGAGCTGCTGGGCGGGCATCGACGGGATTGATCCCAAACCATTGATTGACGTAGGCAGTGTGGCCTCTCGAGTTACTGGTTGATGTCAGTGAGGGGACATGCGAACACCTTTTACAGCGTTATTGATGATACGCATTACCCCTTTCCCTTCATGAGGTGCTCCTGAGGGTGAACTGGTGCCCCTAGTCTGCCAGGGACTTAGGTCTGTTTTGTTGGATGCTTCACTGGATAGTAAGATCTTGAGCCGACAACCACTCTGCTGGCGTTTGAGCTTGGCACCATTCTGGTGAGTGGAGGGATCTCTTGACTCGTGACTCCCAAATGGGTCGGGCCTCTTTTCTAATGACCCATATTCATTAGAGGGAGGACCAGCGCTCCTCCTTAGAGTTGCCCCCTTACTTGGGTTTGGGAGATTGGATATTGGATCGGGGTGGTTGCCCCCGGTGTGATGCTGGTACATTGGCTCCTTTAAGTCTCGCCTTGTCTTCTAGAGGCAGGGGCGGCGGCGGTGGGTCACCCATTTTCGCAGCCACTATGACACCCCTTTCCTTTCTTGCGATGCCGAAGTTGACTCAACATCAATGTGGCGGACCCAATCCAAGGTTGTTTGGAGCGAGGCGCTTCTGGTGAGCGTCGGTGTAGCCAGAGCTTGGGAGTTCAATGCCCGAGCTGGGGCCGACAGAGTGGCGACCCAGAGCCTGGAATTCACTTAGACCATCAGAGTTGTTGCCGGAACTCGGGGTTCGCGACCCATGTTGTGAACTGAGGATATCAGAGGGGCAATGACCCGGGACTTGACGCCCATATTAGTGTTGACGAAGCTAGTACCCAAGGAAGAAAGCCTGTATGGGGAGCTGATGAAGCTGGGCTCTGGAACTGGAACCCAAACTGAATGCTGGACAATGCTGGGATCCAGGGCTAGAAGCCCATCTTGAGTGCTGGTGGTGCTGGGACCCAGGGCTGAATGCCAATCTGGGGCATCGACAAAATTGGGACCCAGGGCCGGAGGCCCGTTTTGGGTGTTGTTGTAGCTGGGCCTCGGTGCTGGTCGCCCGTTTCGGGCCTTGTTGTAGCTGGAACCCGAGGTTGGACATCATTCTTGAATGTTGTCAGAGTTGGATCCCAGAGCAAGATACCCTTTTCGGGTGTTGGTGATGTCAGAGTTCTGGGACCCAAGGCGGGGCGCCCACCTTAGTTGTTGATGTAGCTGAGACCCAGGGCTAGTAGCCCGTCTCAGGTGCTGTTGGAGCTGAGACCTAGGGCCGGCAAGCCCGTCTTGGGTGTTGAGGTAGGCCTTTCCCAAAGAGGAAAACCTGTGTTGGGAGTTGACATTGCTGGATCGTAGGGGTAAAAGACCCCACCGTGGAGCTGGGAAGCCAAGGGCCCAATGCGAAGAGTCTGCATTGGGGACTGACCTTGACGAGACCCGGGGTTGTATGCCCGAGCCAGGTGTTTGGGGGCCTCGAACTCGGGGTTGAAAGCCCATATTGAGTGTTGGCTCGTCCGGGATTCGGGTTGAGAGGCCCTAATAGCATGTCGGGAGGCCTTGCCCCTAGGGTAGGAGACCCGTGCTGGGGCAGGCTTGGCTGGGACTCGGAGCTGAGAGCCCGAGTGAGATGCTGAGGAACCGGGAACCCCAGGGTCAATGACCGCAGGTGTTTCTATCGTCGAAGAAGCAGAGGGGCCAACTGCCTGCATGGGCAGTCATCAGACTGGGCTGCTCGTCAGCTATGACAATGGCACCCGAGGATTAGGGTGAGCCAAAGGCCGAGGCAGCGTTGCCAAACAAGATTGGCATTGCCAACCGTACATGCCCGACATGGATGGCGATGACGATCAGACCGTAGGTCACTATCACCTCTGATTTGTTGTTGCTGTTACTGGTGTCGGTTGGTCACTTGATGACAATCGGTTGCATGTTGCATCTTGGACAGGGGGCCCTCCTCTTCCTCTCCGATAAGAAAAGGAGAGGGCATTGCGGTGCACACTTGGCGGGTGTGACTCTTCTTCGACAGAAAGAAGAAAGGTAGGAGACATCCCACCGGGCGTGCCATCCTTGTTTGCGACCGCGGGGAATTTTCCTTTATGGTTCTTTTCCTCGCGATGGGGGTGTACACTCGCCTTTTACGGAAGGCCGAGATAGGTCGACTTAGCACGCAGGAATTCCAAGGGTATTGAACTGAAGGTGGAAAGAACGATAGGAACGCACTGGAGGAGTGGCGTATAGTTAATTGTTCTAGAAGACTAGAACAGGGATGGCTAGAAGGAATGCAGGTGTGCTAGTCGATTTCTCGACGATCACCTATGAAACCAAATGTTTAACTGGGGATGTGTCACCAGGACGCGGCACGTGAGCTCAGGAGATGAGCGACACGTGGAGAGACGGGAGGGTTCCACAGGTGCGAGTGCGCAGATGATTGTAGGGAGTCATATACAGGACATCTTTCCCCACTGATCGCAAGCAATCAGTGTTTATTTTACATGGGGTGGAGCCCGAACACCTTTGTTTCTACTGCTGAAGGAAGAGTTAGGGACCCTGGATGCTGTGACGTCAGGAGGGCTTAGTCCATGCAACAGCGATGAGGCAACAACAACACAATAGGGATAACTGGGGGCAGAGAGATTGGTTCCGGTGAGACAGGGGATCCACTTCCTGACTGGATTACATGACTTATATGCCGTAAAAGGCATTTATTTGGGGGTGTGAGAGCCCAATTACAAGTGTTTGCAAGCCACGGGACAATTTCGTCATTTGCAACGGTCCCCGGGTCATTGCGTTATTATGTGGGTAGTTCCGTATTAGCACATAGAGTCCGTCAGGGGACTTGTGGCTTAGCAGGGTGCCGCCCGAGGGGCGTCAAAGTGTATCCCCGACATGAAACGGTCAGTGGGGTAGCAACCTTGTGACTGACCGTTAGGCTACGCCTCAGGCGGAGGACCGCCACTCTGCTTGGCGATCTGGAAGTGACCGCTAGGGGTCTTGGCTCGTCTTTGACCCTTGGGGTCCTGGCTGGACTGCTAGGTCGGGCCTTGCGGTCTGGAGGAGACCGCTAGGCCAGGCCTTGCGGTCCGGAGGAGACCACTAGGTGATTCTTCGAGCCGGCTGTGTCCGTTTTGCGTTGTGTTGGTCTCCGGTTGGTCTGGTTGAGATCTAATGACTGACCTATGACCCCGTGAGTGTCCCGGACATCCCGTGGGGATCGTGACCATATTTTTGGGTGTTCGGAGGTACCGTGTTACCTCGATTAGCATGTCGTGGGTCTTGGGGGTCCGGGTGACCCCGTGTGTGTTCTGAGCTTTCGTGTTTGTATTAGATCGAGTCGCTGTGAGTCGGTACGAGTGTGGTCGGCCTTCCCCGCACGTCGTGGATTTCTCCGGAAGGTGATTTCCAAGTGGGCTATGTATATGGCCTTGGACTGTGAGTCTAGTTGACCAGCTTGGGGCTGGAAGTTTTTCGTGTGTCCCGTGGATGAGAGATCCACTCGGCAGCTTGTGAGCTACCTTGAGAATTGTGTCACTGTGATTTCAGACCTAGGGATTAGGTTAGATTGACGGCGCTGTGTCATCGAGTATGGCGGTCTTGACCTGAGTCTCGTGACTCAAGGACCATTGGGTTATTAGGTCTAGTGGGCTATCTAGAGTCGGGTGGCTCTGAGCCGCCTGTTACTCCGTGTTACTCATGATGGGTGCGTGCGTGATTTTCAGTGTTCATGTTTTGTGAGCCCCCACTAGTCGTAGCTTTCCTACGCACGCAAGTGCGGACCCACTTGGGAGTGGTGGAGAGCGTGACCTGAGTGAGATAGTTGTTAGGCTGGTTACCCTAGGGCCCTTACGCACAGCCTGAGTCCGGGCTTCAGGGGAAGAACCAGCTAGAGGATCTGACCTAGGGCGCATGGTCTGTATGTGCACATGTGACTGGGGGCGTCGGACCCGCACTGACGAGTGCGACCCCAGTTAGTCCTTATTCTGTGTTCCTTGTTACTGTACGGTGTCTTAGCCTCCGCCTGTGGCGTCATAGGCAGACACCTGAGGCGCGGACTGAGACGTCAGTGGACGCATTCGGCCTTGCTTCTGGTGGGCGGTACTCCCGCCACGTGACGTGAGTTGTCGTGTCGTGGGTTTCTATTTTCCATTTTTCGTCTGCGAGACAGGGTTTCGTGTGTTGTTCGGGCGTTCTCCTGGAGCTGAGATCTAAGGTTTCCGGTGAGTGTCACCGAGAACTTCTCCCTAGACGGCGTAGAGTTCACGACGGTGAGGTTGTGACTGTGTTTTCTGACGGCGTGGTTTCGGAGTGGGCCTTGCGTGTGAGCACAGGCCTCCACGATAGAGGTGTCATGGTCATTTTCTTGGTAGCGTGACTAGGGCGATCGTAGTCTGGTGGTCCGTGTTCTGGTAGTCCCCCGACTGTGGGATCGAGGCGTTAAGTTCCAGTACAGTAGGAGTAGGTGTAGAGCCAAGGTTTCACCGGCCACTGGGTTTTTGTTCCTACTGTTACTGTTGTTTTAGCTATAGTTGCTGCTTTCTGTACTGCCGTTATTTTTGGTAGGGGTTCTACGGGACCCCTACTGAGCCAATGATAGGAGGCTCACCCCTGATTTTCAGGTGCGACGATTCTTCCTCGAGGTTCGGGGGTGTGCGAGGAGGTTCTTAGTTGCCAGCTCATCAGGCCGAGTGTTCACTTGGCATGTGGTACTGATGCGGGACGAGATGCAGACTCGACGCCAATTTGAGATGCAACCTGGGACTCTAGCAAGCTCGAGTTCGTCCCTAACGAGGGAAGTGTTTGGACCTGCACGGTTGAGAAATTGACAGCGAGTCAAGGGTGGTCGGCTCACTCTCGTGCCCGGATCAGGTCACGGGACGGGTCTCGCTCTCTCTCTCGCAGCGATGATTGAGTTGGTTAATGAGCTAGTATCCTAACATGGTCTCTAGTAGCGATAGTAAGAACTATACTAGGAAAGCAAGTAACTATGACTACAAGGGGTTGGCGAGTTTACCTCCACGCTCCGGACGTAGGGAAGACGATCCCGACCAAGGCAGTAACTCCTGATACAATAGTGGAAATTAATTACAGTAGTAAAAATGATGGCCCACTCCACGCAGGGAGGTAATAGGTTACACACGACTCCGGGAGCACCGAACTTAGGTTGGCGGGTAGCAACTCGGGCCGCTCCAGTGATGGCGAACGTCAGCAACCATGGGGCCAACGTCCTGGTTGGCGGGCCGAGTGGGCCGGGAAGGGTACCGCTACATCGGTAGCTCTTGGAGGGGCATTCCCTGGGAAGGCGACTCGCTGGTTCGCCTTGTGGAAGGCGAGGCGGCTGGCCCGGGAACGATTGTTGGTTGTTGCCCATGAGCTGTCGCTTCTGTTTTGCAGCGCACGACCCGACGAGAATGACTGCTGCGATCAGTCTCAACGTTGGATCGATGAGAGACTGGTGGCGTTGGAAAGCTAACTCAAAGTACTTTGATATCAGGCTGGAACAGAATTTTAGAACGCCTCTAACATGGTCTTTGTAGAATTTTCAAGGTGCTGGTTCCCAGAACTAGATCTGTTAGGACAGAATTAGATCTACTTGAGAATTGGCATTGACCGTGGCTCAAACGTCAGATTCAGGAGTTGGGCTCTTCACGAAAGATGTATATATGGAAGTAAGGAAGATGGGGATATTTTTTTGTGACCTTTTATAGAGCTTTTGATTTTATGTGGGTTTTATAGTGGCTGGGGGTTGGGTCTGAAAAACTGTGGATAGATAGAAAATTGAGATTTGCAGGAATTTTTAGGGAGGGTAAAATAATTTTTAAATTTGTGAAAAAATTATGAGAGATGGGGTTTGATGGGCAGAACCTCCAGTTAAAATTTCCTGGGATTTCGTGGAGGTTAAGGGAGGCTAAGGGTTCGACTAAGAAGAAAAGGACGTTTGTACTGGGAGGATGCGTGGAAGCTTGCGAGACTTGTGTGCGTTGACCCGAGGACGAATCCCTCGTGTTGTTGCTCCGTGCTCCCGTGTGTTGACTCCTCGAACTGGTACGGCACACAAACCGCGTTGTAGGACCATAGATTGGACGAACTGGGGCTGAGTGGGGTTGTGGGACTGCTAGACTGGAGGGAGGGCACAGCCCCCATGGGGTTCGCCCTCCCTAGGGCGCGCGGCTGCCCCCGGGGTGAACTGGCCCCGGGGCTTGCCGTAATCCCGAGGGATGTCCCCCGGGGGTCTTCTTTGGCCTTCTAGGAATGTCCTTTGATGGACACCAAGCTTCGAGAGACTGGGATGGGACCGTTGTTCCTAGGGTCATTGTAGTCGCTCGTAAGGTGTTCGGGTAAACACCCGACACACCTCGGGTTGCCGAACGACTAGGGTAGGTGACTGAGGGGCCGCACGGTGGGCCTTGGGTTGAAGATAGGAGCTCGTGGGAGCTAAGAGAAGGCATTTTGTGGACGTGGGTCATGTCTCGGGCTATGTGCCATGTTGCACGGTGGGTTGACAGGGTAGCCTCGGGTTGACCCAAGTGCTAAAATTAAGTGGCTTGTTGCCGCGTGTCTGAGTGTCGAGGTTGGCCATGACTTGTCGGGGGGTTGTTGTAGGACCCAACTGAGATACTGGAACCACGGGGCGGCCCATGATTTGGTGTAGAAGGGCTGGGATATATGCGCCCACAAGGTGTTCGACAGAATTCTGAACATACCCATGCGAGCCGTATATGCACGCGGCAGGCCTCCAAAGCCTATGGTTGACTGTGTTAGGTCACCCTTTGACCTTGGAGGGTTGCCGGAAGTGTTTCAGGGTGGGCCCTCAGCCCTTTTCGCTGGGTGCCACGTGGTGTGGCTTAGTGTCGGGGCACCCCCGGGTTGGCCCGAGAGGCGATGTGAGATGCGGGGAAAGCCCACATGAGAGTGGCCAGGGTTGCCCTCAGGCAATTCTTAGTGTCGCCGTGTGTGACAGAAAGTTGGTCAGGGCCTTTGTAGGGACCCACAGGATTGTAGATAGGGCTAGATGGCTTCTGCCCTAAAGGTGTTCGGGGAAATGCCAGAACCCTTATTTCTTGTTATTTCACTGGAAAATAATCCGGGTACAACAAATGCCCCCCACGGGGCGTGCATCGGAGGTAGAGATGAGGGCGTACGGCTCGTGAGACCCCTGTTCTAGGCTGTTATAGTTGTATTTTGACACTTCATGTGCCTTTACTTTGCTGTGTTGTTCATGTTGATTCGCTGGTGTTGTTACACCTTTGTGTGCCTTGTCTTGCAGCGATGGCATGCTTTGGCAGAGATGGGCGAGCCCTGAGGCGCGTGGCTCGAGAGGAAGATCACTGGGTGCGACAGACTAATCGATAGATGCCCCCTCTGGGCGTGCCAGTGATCACTGTGGCTGGTGTAGAGCAACTGGACTGGGGCCATATGGTAGTGGCTGAGGGTCCGATTGGTGAGAGGGCAGCTGGAGCAGGGGCCATAGAAGTGAGGAGGATTCTGGAGGCAAACGATTTGTACAGCTACGACCAGAGCGGAGGCTATCTGTTGGAGTTCCCCTTAGATCGTCACCTGTTTGAGTTCATCTGAAGCTATGTCCCTCTTGGCCTGGAGAGGGGCGACTCAGAGATTCCAGGGGCTTGTCGTCGGCTTGAACTGGCTATTTTGATTGGCAGGGACAGCCTACACGGTGTAGCCTTTTACAGCTACCCGAGGTTCTTAGAGGACTACTAGAGGCAGCGCCAGTTTCCCAGTGTTGAATGCCTGGGATTCTTCGACATGGCGGAGCAGTCTGGAGTCAGAGTTGCACCAATAGGCCCCGCTAACTGGATTTGCATGGTCACCACCACACAGAGACAGAGGGGACCCCTGGGTTGGTGCCAGAGCCTACTGGCTCGCAGTATGTTAGAGAGGTCTACGACGACCATAGCATCCTAGATGGAGTTATGCGGCAGGTCATCATTTGATGGTTCGGTCGCTGGGCAGTGATCCCGTCACACTACTACCGCCAGGGTGCTACTGAGTGGCTGATGGGGATCGTTCACCATTACCGAGTGTTGCTAGATCGAGCTGGGATTAGGTACGTGGTGACCGCCGCTCTGTATGGGTACCCGTGCTACACCGAACTACTGCATGGCTTGGTAGAGCGTTTCAACCGTCGGTGGAACACCATGGCAACAGTAGAGGGAGAGACCACACAGGACTTATGGTCTCTATTCAGGATCTCCGGACTACCGATCAGCGGCGAGGGATACGAGGAGGTAGTGCTAGATGACCTCCACCACAGCCATACCAATGGGCTGGGAAGATACCGAGTGCCTTACAGTTATCGATACCTCATGAAGACCTGGAGAGATTTAGCCCCAACGGGGAGAGAGAGAGCTGCACAGACTCCCCGAGTGCCACTGAATGTATGGGTCTGCCACTTCTACAACGGGCCGTTTTGTTTCTACTAAGAGTTCGCCAGGGATCACACTTCGTGGGAGGAGTACACCGAGGTGGAGCTACGCTTCCAGATGTACTCCAGATATGTGTATGCACCGCAGGAGGGGTGGAATCCCCATGGTCTGCCAGACGTGACACACCTTGCAGCCTACCTGGTGTATTGGCTAGCGACTTTCGTGGTTCCACACGGAGAGGACGGGCTACTTAGAGCTGAGTTGCTATGGCTGGCCTATGTGTTGGCAGAGGGGCTACAGTTGGCCCTGGCTCCTGCTGTGCTGGCCAACATATACCAGGGACTGGGGGTTCTGGCGCCACACTCAACGTCGAGAGAGAGGAGTATACTTCTACCGACCCACTATATCAATGTGAGGGCCGGGCTGCTATTTCCAGGACTGGTGACGCGAGGGACCGTGGCGAACCCAATGGCACTGCTTCTGTTTAGCTTCACTGGTCAGCCCGATGGGGATGCAGAGGCACAACTGGAGGGGGCTAGGAGAGCCCTTTGCTCTCGGAAGCCACCTGTCCAAGTCTACATAAGACAGGAGAATACTTCTTTACATGTTGAAAATCATGGCAGGACTGCCAAGAGGGATCGGCTCGCTTATGGGCCCCCAGCACAAGTAAGGGTGCCGCCACCCACGGACCACTACAACTGTGAAGAAGAAGACATCACCCAGGCCGTGTTCGGATATCTCCGTGGCCTAGGGAACACCTCCCTAGGGAGGCAACGATTGCTGCAAGCCATCACCGCTACTGAAGAGGGTCGAGGATATCCAACCGACTCGGATGAAATAGAAGATGCAGAATCGGGATGTTATGAACTTCCCCGCCATGAAGAGGACCCACCGAGAGTCTCAGTGTTTGAAAGGTTGACCTTCCCTGGTCAGCTGACCAGACGTAGAAGGAGAAGAAGTGAAAATATACAAGTCTACACCTGCAATGTGGTCAGAATGACCAACCATTATGGGGCCCTGCCTGAAGAGCCTGAAGAAGTTGCTAGAATTGCTGAGAGGCCTGGCCCTCTCACAAGAAGAGGAAAGGCCGCCAGTGAGGCATTACAAAGTCTCGATGAGATGACAAGTCCAGAAGAAGCCGAGGCAACTCTAGCTGCTAATGTGGTTACAACAGAGGGAGATAGCACCATGCCATCCACCTCATCTGAAGAAACATCTGGCGTGGATAGGGGAAGCCACCCTAACCCTCCCGTCGGTGACCTAGCCTTGCTGATGTTGCTGTGCAAGTACCAACAAGAAATTGAAGCATTAAAGAAGTAACTGAGTGAGAGGGATATGCACCTCTCTGCGCCCGCACAGGGTGAAGGCCCGCTTGGAACATCAGGGGGTAGCGGCTAGGCATTTGAAGTCTCACCGCAGGCGATCGCCTCACAATCGGTGCACAACTACACTAGGGGCATGCCTCCCCCACAATAACAACTTGCGGCTGCACTGCATCCTTCAGTTTTCCAATTCTAAGGGGCTCCTGCCATGCCCCACATGGCCGTGCTAGCAATGCCGCACATGCAACAAGCTCACTTCTACCAAAACCCCGTTGACCCAGTGTTGGTGAACAAGCTCATGGTCGAGCAAATGATAGAAATGAAGCTGGCAAAAAGGAGCGATGGTGACTCCACCTCATTTGATGTGTACAGGGTGCCATACCCATCTCATCATGCTGCCAAGAGGCTGCCTCCTGGCATCACCAAGCCTCTGAAGTTTGAGAAGTTCAACAGGCAAGGGTCTCCGCGCAAGCACATTGCCTACTACACTAATGTGATGGGCGACTTGGCTGCTGACAAGTCGTACCTACTAAAATTATTCAGGTCTACATTAACCAGGCTCATCTTTGAGTGGTACTCGAGCCTACAACCTGGGTCTTTCACTGATTGGCCCGATATGCAAAGAAAATTCAAAGAAAGGTTCCACATCGCCGAAAGGGAGGTGACGGTGGCCGAACTATATGAAACTAGGCAAAGGAACGGCGAGTCCGCCCTGGAATATATCAAAAGGTGGAGGAACCTCAGCATGAGGTGCAGGCGCCCACCGCATCAAGAGGATGTCATCCAAATATGCAAGTAGAACCTGCAAAGAGAAGTGCTGGAAAGAATGATAGGCACTGAAATCAAGTCGTTTGATCGACTGAACAATATGGTAGCAGAGGTCGAGGCATTCCTCTCAAAATACTCCGCCGCTCCTGCCACTTGAAGCCAGAAGGCTAGGTCAGCTGACAAACAACCGGCATCTCAAGAAGTGCACACAGTCGACTTTAAGACCTTCGAACAACAGAAGGAAAAAGACAAAGGGGTAGCTGAGTCTCCCCCGTCCAAGCCCGCCGATCAGCAAGAAGGCCCATCCCTGCGGGATAAAATGAAGAAGCTATACTCATTCCCACGAGATAAGACTTGGCTCTTGTTCGAATGGGCTACAAAATTTGACAAGATCACTCTCCCAGAACCAAAGAGGCCGGGTGATCTCAGAAGAAAGGACGATCCTCACTTCTACCCATATCATCAAATGATCGGGCACCCTATCGAGGACTGCTATATATTCAAGGACATTATTGAGTCCTTAATTAAGAAAGGAGAATTGCAAAGGGGGGAGCACAAAGTCAATCCCCCGCGCCCACATGAAATGCCCACTCTAGGGGTAACCATCAATATGATATCTCTATATCAGCAACTATCTGAAGAAATGGCAGAAGTCTGCACTCAACATACGTATGAGGCCTGCATCCTAGCGCCAACAGAAGATGAAGGAAATTGGCACACCGTGCCAACTAAAATAAAGAGAAGGGCAGCACTTTGTTGTGACCTAAGAATTCATATACGAGGCATCACCCCTCAGTCAAAACCCCCAGCCGTGACCCCCGTCTGGCATGAGAGGGCTCCTCAGTTGGTCGTTAGAAGATTCACCAACAATAAGAAGAAACACATCCCTATGCGGGTGCACAAAGAGGCCAATCCAACAGTGGAACGGCTTCAGGAAATCATCAATGGGATAGATGAATATGAACAACCTGAAATTCAGCCTGTCCAGCTGAAAGAATATGTCCCGTGGGAGTAGCTTGAATCCCTGAAATTAACAGAAGAGATCGAAGCTGAAGCCGAAGAACCCGGCATACGGGATGATCCTCCCCAGGTGCAGCCACCGACTATGAAGAAAAAGAAGAAGAAATCCAAGAACAGAGAAAGAGGCCTGGCCGTATCTTGTAACACCCTTGCGGCCCTATTTGAAACAGACCGAATCTCTGAAGAAGAAGATGAAGAGATATGCCTCGCGTTGGCAGAGGCAAATCAAGCTAAAGCTTCCACCTCTCAACATGCTACCAGGTCGGGAAGAAAATGGGGGCATCCTCCTGAAGCTAGCCGCAACATCATGTTATGCGGTGAACCACCATACCAGGTTCCCTAGCCTATAGTCAGAGGGGCAAAGATTCCTCCTCCACCAGGGCTCTACCCCGAGCATGCAAGCAGCACAGAAGCTCCCTCCTTCATCAAATTTCTATCCTCTCGAGAGGGTAAGCGGCCATGGTCGACTCCTAGAGTCGACACTTTCACCTGGGTTCAGTTGGTTTTATGAAGACAGAAGCTTCGTGAAAAAGTGTCGACCTGGGAAGTCGACACTTTCAATATGTATGTCGTTTTGCTCTTAAAACAGAACGGGCTTGAAAAAGTGTCGACCTGGGAAGTCGACACTTTTCATCTGCTTCCGGTTTTATGTGTTTTGACAGAACACTCACCAACAAGAGTCGACTCTATGAGTCGACACTTGTTCCGAGTACTCCGAACAGGATTTCTAGATCTGGTTGCAAACACATTAGGTTAAGGTCCGATTGGCTTGGTTGATTACCATATTGGCCTTAGGGTTTTCACCTACTATTCTATGTGATATGAAGAGGCTTTGGCAAGGGCTTTATTGTCTTTGTGGCTTATTTTCTCTTGTGCATGTATAGCTGCCCTTGTCCGATCGGAAGAGAATCATGTGGAGTTTTAACGAGTTCATCTTTTCTTGCAGGAGAGGAAAGGGGCGTTCACACACTGCTGGAGGAGAGGAAGACGATGCCAAGTTCGATTTCCACAAGTCCGAGCTACGATCTAGAGGCCACAGCCGCTTCCTCATCGTCCACTACTTCGGGTGTACCATTCTTCAAGACCGGCTTCTTCCCTCACTCGCGGTTTATCATTCCAGTGCTCCCTTCATTCATCTCCGAGTCTGGTTGAAGATTTAAGGGGAAGATCTACATTGCTTATCTTCTTTTGAGCTTAGATTGTCTATCTTAAACTGGGCTTTGCATTTTCACATCTTTATTTGTCTTAGACGATTTCGGAGCTTGCTCCGTGTGTGTGCAGTTTCTCATCATCGTGCGAGAACCCACGTGTGTGGCCGTCGTGCCCGTCTGTGTGGTGGTTGCTGCCGTCGTGTAGCGTTGTTAGTGAAATCCTCTCGAGTTGAGAGTGGTGGATGTAGGACGGCACTTGGGTGCATCCAAACCACCTAAAAAATCACTGTGTCGTGGTTAGCTCTTTGTGTGATTGCTGGTATATCTCATCCGTTCATATTTCGAGTGTGATTCGGTGAGCCGAGAGATTTATCAACTATCCGCATGCTTACTGTCATCTGAGTGATCATCATCTAGCGTTGTGAAGTTGTGAGTGCTTGTTTAGTTGTCACTTAAACATTCCAATTAACCTTGTTTCAGAGAGTTTCATTATTTCATATCTTTATCTCTACATTTCATTGAGAGTGTGTGAGTGGTTTTCTACCATCTGGTCATTTTAGTTTAATTTTCTTCGAAAGGGTGTGCAATCAATTCACCCCCCTCTTGATTGCCTTCCTAACTAGGCCAACAATTGGTATCAGAGCCTCGGCTCTACTTTTTCTTGAAACCTAGTAGTTGAAAGTGATCTGTTCGGATGGGTAACAAGGGGTTAATGTCCGAAGGGCATTCTATTCATAGACCACCATTCTTTGATGGTAGTAATTACCCCTATTGGAAGAATATGATGATTATTTTCTTACAAGCACAAAGTCATGAAATATGGACTGTGATTAAAAATGGTCCATACACTCTTCCTCCTGATGAGGAGCAGTGGATTGATGACATTATTCAGAGTGCCACTGTTAACTTTGACGCTTTGAATATTATTCAGTGTGCTATTCACCCGAATGAATATGCTCGTGTCTCCATGTGCAGCAGCGCGAAAGAAATGTGGGACAAGCTAAAGCTAATCTATGAAGGTACCACGGAAGTCAAGGAGACGAAAGCCAACATGTTGATCCGAGATTACGAGCTGTTCCATATGAAAGAGGAAGAAAACATCTCCAAGATGTTCGCACGTCTCATGGAGATCACAAACGGGTTGAAGTCACTCGAAATAGAGTTCAAAGATATAGATTTGGTAAGGAAAGTACTGAGGTCCCTATCACCAAGCTGGCACACCAAGGTAATGGTGATAGAGGACTCAAAAGATTTGTCTACCCTCACCGTGGATGCGCTGATAGGGTCATTGATGGCCTATGAGATTAACATAAAGAGAACGGAAGAGGACACGAAGAAGAAGAAGTCCATTGTGTTGAAAGCATACCCAGAGCCTATCTCGAGCCAAGAGGATTCAATGGGAACCATAGACAATGAAGAAGTCACCATGCAGACAAGGAGAGTGAGACAATTTCTACGCCAAAGGAGAAGATTTGGTGGAAAGTTCAAGAAAGGAAGAAGGCAGCCCAAGCAAAGGAATGAACCACTAAAAGTGGTTGAAGTCATGTGCTATGAGTGTAAGAAGATGGGGCACATGAGAGGTGAAGGCCCCGAGTTGTAGAAAAAGAAAGGAAAAATGATCAAGGATAAGAAGCCAAAAGTAATGAAAGTGACGCGGAGTGATGAGGACGAGGATGAGCCTACGTCCAACGATGAAGTAGACATTGAAGAGCTGGTGTAGAACATGTGTCTTATGGCCAAGAGGGATCATGAACAGGTAATCTCTGACTCAAAATTTATCACAAATGAATAATAGGAACTTGCATATGAGGAATTGGATGAAAAATACAAAAGAATGAAAAATGAGAATAGAACTTTGAGGAAGAAGATTAATGAAATAATGCATTCATCTAATTCATGTGAGAAATGCAGTTTGTTCGAAATGCAAGTGAAAAGTTTCAAAAATGCCAATGACACTTTGGAATCAAAGTTACTTTTGTTTGAAGATGAAATTGCATGCTTAGAAGTGGAAAAGAAAAATACTTTTAAAATCAAAGATGGAATCTAAGAAAAGCATGATTTGTTGAAAAAGGAGTTGGAAGAATTGAATGGTAAATTGATTGAATGTGAGAAAATCAAAGAAAAATTAAATAGTAAAAATCAAAGTCTTATCATTGAAATTGAAAAAATGAAAAATGCCAATGAAAAGATGTTAAAAGAAAAGGAACAACAAGTTCTGAAAAATCTAAATTCTATCCATGGCAACAAAAATGGTCTTCATTATATTTTTAAGAACTCAGAACATTATGGAGAATGTTCACACATACACAACAACACACAAACTGTTAATTGATGTAAACCAAAATTCAGTAAGAAGTGAAAATCTCATGCCACTAAGAAGCCTATGAATTATTTGCAAAACATTATCTTGGACCTTTTTGGGAGAGTTTAATACTTAATGCATACTAATCATGGTACAACTAAATTGATCTTGACTTTATGAAGTTTCAGTAATTCTACTTCTATGGAAAACATTCTAACGCACAAAGTAGGGAGCAAAGAAAAACCAAACTTGTGCAGAAATCACTAAAGACTGTTACCTTTGTGCAAAGCCCTGGGATAAAAATCACAAAGTAAAATGTTTCCACCATTGGATAGGACTCCTCTGAAGTTAGACTCTTAGTATTGGGCAAGGGAATGACAATAGCACTGCTTGCTCTTGTTGCTTGGGAGGGCAACGATGATGGGGTCACTTGCTCTTGTCGATGATAGCGGCGTTTGCTCTTGTTACTGGGTAGGGCAATGACAACTGCGCTGGTTGCTCTTGTCAATGATGGCACCACTTGCTCTTGTTGTTGGGTAGGGCAATGGTGACAGTGGAGTTAGACTCTTTTGCTGGGTAGGGCAACGATGATGACGCCACTTGCTCTTGTCGACGATGGCACTGCTTGTCATACTGTTGGGTAGGGTAACGATGATGATGCAACTTCCTCTTGCTGTTGGGCAAGGCAACATCACAGTTGGGTAGGGGTCGATGGCCGCGCTACTTGCTATTGTTGCTGGGCAGCGGTCATGCTAGTAGGAGTAAATGGAGTTCCCGCCGATAGCGTCGCTTGCAGGGAAGGGAGGGCGTGAATAGAAGCTAGGGTAGAAATAGAAAAAAAGGGGAAATGCTTTTGGCAGAAGGGGGAAATGATTTTCGCGAGTTGGGTTCCCAAGTAACAATCATATGTCGCCAGTCGGAGCTCCTTCACTCATTGCGAGATGAGGAGGTGGATGACACAGATCTTCTTATTCTACCTCCATTCCTTATCGTAAGGCACAAAGATGAGGACCCTATTACTAGGCGAGATCACTGCCACCACCTTCAAGCATGGCCTGCTGACGAACATGAGGTCGTGGGCCTTCAAGACCTCTTCAGCCATCTCCGCCGAGGAGACGACTAGGGTGGGGACATGGCCCAACTATAGGAGCATTAGGGGGCCAAACTCCCACGACAGGGTGCGCAAAGGTTAACGAAAGGGATGGAGGAAGAGAAGGGATAGACTCCTCACCATCATCATCATTGCCTGGGGAGAAGAGAGGGGAAGGTGTGAGGAAGAAGAGAAGGAGGGAGAAATCGAGTGTTAAAAGGGGGAAAAATGTAAAACATCGGGCGCCAAGTTTCTCACCATCAGGTTACCCCAATCCCTACATTTTGTATTTTATTTTATTTTATTTTGAAATATTTTTCCCTATGTTTTATTAAAAATATAAGAATATCTAAGCTCTATTCCCACATTTATTTACAAAGCATAAGAATACTTAAGCTTTTATGACACTTCATAGACAAGCATAGGAATAAGGTGGATATATACCTACGCTATATTAAAATGTAGGAAATTTACCTATGAAGTTTTAAAAACGTAGGAATAAGCAGTGGAGAGGGGTAAATCCACAGCCCAAATATATGCGCACATTAGGACGGCCAAATCAGGTCTAGATTGGCCCAACCAGGCCAAATTCGACCCAACCTGGCTGAGCTCCCCAAGTGATAGCCCCACTAACGGACCCACTTATCTCGAAGCCCAAACACTCTCGGATTAGATCTTCCTAGGTGACCTCTTGGTCGGGAAGTCCGAGCAATGGTCACTCAGGAAAGCCCAACTGGCGCTCGAGCATAATTGTCACAGCGCTGCCATCTACACTCAGGAGAAGCCCAAGTGCCTCACAAGGGGATATCCTACACTTGGACCCCCAACAGATAGGGCATATCTCCTGGCGAGAATCTTGCTACCGCTCGGAGAAGGGAAACTAAAAGGGATAGGGGAGAAGAAGGGTCCTCCTCCGGGGCATAACGCCCCGTCGTTCCTCTAAATGCCTTGTCTCCAGCCAGGTGAGTGAGCAACTGCATAAACTCTAAGAAGGCCCTCCGAAAAGGTAAGGTGATCTTGAGTACTCAACGTCACACTCACTGGTGGAGAGCGATCTTATTCCTATCACTTCTTTTCCTACTGCCATTCCACCTACGCTCTACCAGCTTGTTGACTTAAGCATCAGAAGGTTTTTTCTGAGATTTCAACTGTGGGTTCCTATGATTTATTTCCTACCTTGCAAATCTCTTGTTCGTGGTGGCGACAACAAGGTTATGCAGCTCAGGATCTTGTGCGAGATCACCCCTCTTCATCTGGTGCAGTCTATGGGAAACGTACGAAGAGCCAGCATTGTGCAAAGAAGTTCCAGTAGGAGAAACATCGGCGACAAAGGAAAGGCACTTGCGACCGCAGAGGTGGAGCACGTGCCCACCCAATCCTCCACTAGCCCCCTCTCCAACCAACAAGCTAATGCCTTACCTCCGTTGGCCGCGGGGGGACAACCCACCCTCGAGGCCCCCGATCCTCTCCAAGCCCTCAATGCCAAACTAGATATCCTCGTCGATTTGATAAGGACCCAAATGGCCAGGGATGAGAGGTCACGGCAACCTCGGGTGAGTCCCCCCCATGCAAAAGCTTCTCAGCAAACAGCTGGAAGCCGCTTCACCCTCCAAGGTGGGCGACTCATTCATAATGGGCCAGGCGGCCCCTCACAAGTTTCGCCTCCACAACATGAAGCCTCCCCCAGTCTAAGAGGGAAGAAGCCTGGGCTACCTCAGTAACCCTCAGAAGTAAATGCTCCTACTGAGGAGCAGTGGGGCAACTATCGAGGATGTACTTATAGTCTCCTGGCCCCATGCCAGCCAGAATTGTCCCTCCCCCTATGGGACTTCGAATGATGCTTCAACGAGCAAGAGTGCGCCCTCTGCACCCTACAAAAAGACTCCACCTCGATGAGGAGCAATCCCCATTCTCTGATCAAATCTTGAAGGCTGAAGTCTCCCCGAGAGTCTCCCTCATCGACCTTTCTTTGGAAGTAGCTGATGTGCCAAGAGGTGCTCCGACCTTGACAGTAAAGTAGCATCGACCTTGGCTAGTGCTGGCAAGAGGTGCTCCGACCTTGGCTCGTGCCAGCAAAATGGGCCCTAACCTTGGATGAGTGCTACCAAAAGGTGCTCCGACCTTCCTTCTTATCTGAAGGCGATATGCATCAACCTTACTTTTGTGAATCACTAAGGTGCATCGACCTTACTGTCAGGAGCTTTGACAGCTTGTACTGTCTGAAACTTTGACTGGCCAACCAAGACTATTGGCTTTTCTCGATGACTATGTGTTGACTTCATTGACTTCTGTGCACTTATCAATATAGACACCTGCCTTCATTTCTGTGCAGCCAAATGTCTCATTTTCTGTGCCTTACTTGATTTCTTTCTATCTTTGTAGACACATTTTATTGTCAATGCTAGCTTGACCTGAAATGCATGAATGTTGACATTATCAAATGTAGGTCAAACTCATCAATGAGTCATAGTCATACGTCATCAAAATAATAGAATTAAGCATGTTACATGCATGCCCAACACGTACACCTTGGGCTATTCCTATCGATATCTGATGAAGGCGTACCTGGAACTTTATCTGTCCTACCACGAGCAGAAATAGCTAATATGCAGGGACAAGTGACGTGTTCTCATGGGGATGTGGTTGCGCTATTTCTTCCAAGGGGAGAAGAAGTATGATGACTTCCCCTCCGTTGGTGCTGCGGCATCTTCGAAGAAGCAGGGCCGGAGCAAGCTGGACCTAGAAGCCGCAGTCTTGAAGAGCCATGAAGATGGTCCCAACCCGGCTGGCATTGATGCCACGATGCTTTGCGTAGCATTTCTAGTGTATTGGATATGTGCCTTCACCATGTCATATGGGGATGAGATGGTTATTCGACCGAAAGCTATATACCCTGCCTGTCAAATGGCCTGGGGAATCAAGCTATCACTTTATCCCTCCGCACTGTGCCTGATGTACAAAACTCTGGGGGACATGAGCAGAAGTCAAGTCCCATGGCAAGTGCGGATGGTCGGACCCATGCACTTCTTCAGCGCGTGGGTCTGTTCTTTATTCCCGGAGTACGCACCACGCACACTCCAGGCCTGGACGTTGTTCCCCTAGATGCTGGAGTTCGCGAGTGCGGAGCCCAGCTCGGCAATAACACAGATATTCCTTCTGAGAGGCGGGCTCACAAATATCCCCCGAGACACTCCGGGTAGCATTCACTTCTGGACGTTGGCGGCTCACTCCAGCCTGTTAATAAGCAATAAAAGGGATTGTCAAGATGATCAAGTGGAGCAGTACCATCAGCTAATAGACGGTGAGCTGTCCAGTATTAGAGCCCGAGCTTCGAGACTGGGCACCATCTATTCGCCCTAGTGTCCTTGTCTTCAGGAAGGGGAGCACCTTATTGTTGGAGTCATACTACCCATTCTGGTTTTGGTGCAACTTCAGATATGACCAGCATATACTGACACATAATGCCCAGTTCCCCTCATTGGTGAGGATGCTTCAAGGAGGCCTGACCACCGACCATGCCCGCTCCTAGTGGGATTTCTTTCATCGGTCAGATGCTTCCTCATTCCGAGTGCCAGCATCGGGACAACTCCCATGGGTCACTGCCGACTATATCAAGTGGTGGAATGCCCGGACTGGGTTCTACCAATTGTGCAAGACTAACTATTGGGATGGCGTCGAGCGAAAGTTTTTGAGCAAGCAGAAGATGACTATCTTGGACATAGACCCGGTGCACCTGCTCCTACTCAAATAACAAGTCGAAGGAGGTGGCAGACTATTTGGCTGCATTCAAGGAAGCCTGGCAGGTCAGACCACTACTGTCCATCGACCTGCCAAAGATTTTTGTGGATGACTTCCAACAGTCCCTCCACGTCTCATGCAGGATAGGGGCAGACCGGTTGGATCTGATCAACTATCCCTTCCTGATCGAAGAAAAAGTCACTCCATCTCAGGGAGCCCGTCCCGATGTAGATTCCATTTACCCCTACCGAGCATTTGTGAGAAAAGAAGACAGAAGGCCGGAGCGGTATCAATGGACCACCTAGCTATTTGTTCTGCTGCAAGTCCACGGGCTTACAATTGAAGACCCGACAATGGTGATATAAGACAAGGGTCTTAATGTATCCTTCTATTATGCTGACGGGTGGGGGATGGACCACCTGAGTCTGTATTGCTGGCTCAGCTCTCGGAAGCATTCAGACTTGCCCGAGCTTGTCGACTGTTATGTCAAGGTCGGGGATGGATGTTGGCTGGTTAGGGAGGTGGCCTGCAGAGATAAATTACCATCTCTAGCGTACTGGCCCCTGTCTCCTCTTTACATTGGCCCTCCCGGTATGACGCCACTTCGTCCCTATTCTTTAGAGGACAACATCTTCTTTTCTTTTTTCATGTCAGCTAATGCCACCTCTTATGTAGAGCACCCCTCCAGCTACAAGATGAACGCCTACAGGTAGCTTCTTTCGCACTTGCCGAAGCTGCCACAATTTATTAGGCCGGAGCCAGCCCCAACTACCACACCACTGCCCTAGGGGAGCAAGCGTGCTCGGGCAAATTCATCCGTGAAAGAGGCACTCGCCAAGGCGAAGGCGAGCGAGAACAAGAAAACCAAGAAGTAACGGACTGATGCTAGGGTTGCCACAGTTGTTGCCCCTTTGATCCCCAGAGTACCCTCCTTTAATGAGTTTGCCGCTTCCATGGCCGCGCCGAGTTCGACCAAGGGTACAGCTTCTTTATTCTCGAGGCTCTTCACGTTCAGGCCTTCTACTAAGGGTGCAACCTTCTAATTTGTCACTTCTCATTATTCCAGGGAGTGCAGAAGTACATGCCCCTATTGTCATTCCTGGGATAGGCACAGCAGATGTTCTCGAGTCTACGCCAGGCGAAGACACCGGTGCTATGCATTCTCCTGAAAGGGAGAAGGAGAAAGGTAGTTCCATGCACTATATTAGCTCGATTTCTGTTGTCTTCGAGTAACCTCGCACCTTGATGACGTGAATCTTTCTTCTGCTTGACAGAGCCCGGGATGATGATAGAGGAGCCAGAGATCCCTCTAGCGTCTTCTCTAGCTCTGAAGACGTATTCGAGGAAAGGCACGAGGTCAGGGAAATCCTAAACAACCAGCCTAGTTTTGACACCCCAGGTTGCAGAGGTCGAGAAGGACTCTATCTCCCCAGCCAAGGTTGCGCTCACTGCGACCGAAGCTACATCGGGCGAGCAAGTGGACTATGACTACTCCTCAGATGAAGTGTTCTTAGCCGAGGGCCCTTCCATAGAGCTGATGGAATTCACACCGACTCCAATGCCTTCGGTCTTGCCGAGCTATTCACATCATATTCATCACTTCGCAGGTCTCCTCCTAGCGTCTTTTTTGACTTCGGGTCTGGCTCATATAGGTCCCCAAGGATTCAGTGGAAGTGCCTACCCCGGAGGCCCCGGGAGATGAGGCCGAGACACCAGTCTCGGTGGAGACAACACTTGAACTGTCGGAGAGGGTAGCCATTCCCCAAATTCGTCGGTGAGCGATCAGCAAGTTGCAGATGCCCTTTAGCCCGATGGCCAAGCTGAGGTTGGTGTCGACTTTGAGGCTGGGTGGAGGCGTGCCCCCTTCTATTCTGGGCTTCCTGGTAGGCAAGCTACCCCCAACATCACCCCTGCCACCCCGATGCCTCGGTACTCCTGCAGATCCACATACGCTACGGAATGTATTGCGGCACTTCTCCTCATTTCCACCTGGGTCGCGAGCAGCTATAGTGTTGACCCCACCTGATGCAGCTCTAAGCTCCGAACTCATACCTGCTCCTCCTTCAGTGGAGACAGTGGCCCTATCCTTACTAGCGCTCGAAGTGGCTTCCACCCTGAGCTCGACCGAGACGACAGAATCGGAGTTGCCCCTCATCGAGGAGACATCGGGTGCCCTTGTAGAGGTTCCACCCCCACCTCTGATGGGGATGAGGCAGGAACTTAGTGTTGTAGCTGAGGTGCCGAGCACCCAGATTCTGACGCTGTCGTCTTCTTCAGTCATGGTGGACACTGAGCTCTGGGCAGCAGTAGATAGCACTGTAGAGTTTAGCCTCCCCATAGTATCCCTAGTAGGCAACGTCACTTCAGATTTCCCAGTGAGGCAAAACCTAGCCGTGCTGTGGTCTATGGTGCTTGCTAACCCGAAGCTTACGTACTGAGGCCTGAAGGTCATTACGGAGAAGCTGGCGAAAGCACTACAAATGATGGGTTGCCCGTAGACAAGTGGTCACGTCGGGTGATACTATTACTGAAATATGTGAACCGCCGCAAGTTCCTCGAGGCATATGTCCCCAACCAGTCCGTCACATTCTGCCTACAGAAGGCTGAATATCTGCAAGCCTTGGAGGAGCGGGAAGTCCACAAGGACTAGCATTGGAGGGCCGTGGAGAAATGTCGCGAACACGCCCAGGCCTTGGCGATCCAAAGAGCACGGTTCAAAGAATGGCTTGCTTCGACAGAGTCCGAACTTGAGAGAGTGGAGGCGACTGAGGCCAGGGAAGCCGAACAATTGGCTATAGCTGAAGTCGAGGCAACTTCCGTGAGGACCCAACTGGAGTTTCTTCAAGAGTAGGAAGACCGACTAAATGAAATGGTGAACTTCCCTTGCGTCGGGATCCTTCCTCTTGAGGAGATTTTCGGGGGGGGGGGGTAGACTAGGTGCCAGGCTCCTTTCTTTTATCCCCCTTTTGAGATTGTAATGCAGGGGCATGCCCCAAAGTACATGTAACCCATGATTTGCAGGGAATGAATTATCACTTCCATGCATATGGTTCCTCGCCTGTGTGTCGACTCTTGGCCATCTTTCTTTTCTTTCTGCCTCTTCCCTCTTTCCAAGTCACTTCAGAGTGTGGCCAGAGGAGGGTGAGTATCCACAAACAGTCTGTCAGGGTGAGCCTGTCATGGATCCGCATGAGTGCACAGGGGAGTGCTCGCCCTTCCAGAGAAAGGATGAGGGGACCACTCCACCATGCCCTAATGGGAGATCCAAGTCAAAAGGCGTAGGTTTACCCTGACAGGATGGACAGAAGAGTTTGTTCATCAAACAATCCGAACGGGAGGCTCGAATCAGAAGAGGTTTGTTCCTCGCCCCAAAGGGACGGAGAGAAGAGTTTATTTCATCAAACTAATCTGGACGGGAGGTCCAAATCAGGAGAGGTTTATTCCCTACCCCAATGGGACAGAGAGAAGAGTTTGTTTGTTAAATTGATCGAGACGGGAGGTCCAAATTAGGAGAGGTTTATTCCTCGCCCTAAGGGATGGAGAGAAGAGTTTTTTCATCAAACTGATCTGGGTGGGAGGTCCAAATTAGGTGTGCATTTGTTGACGCCAACAAGGCATTGGGGGCCAACATGATTTCTTCGTCTCTTTGTGGGTTCGTCGACATGGGGTTAGTGTCAACTCAAGGAAAGTTTTTTTTTATCTCTTCCTGACCCTGGACGAAAGGTCCATGTCAGGTGTGTGTTTGCTTATGCCAATGGAGCATAGGGGGCCAACACAGTTTCTTCGTCTCTTTGTAGATTCGTCAACACGGGGTTAGTGTCAACGTAAGGAAAGTTTTTTTTTCTTCCTTACCTTGGACGGAAGGTCCGGGTTAGGTGTGTATTTGTCGATGCCGACAAAGTGTCGGAGACCAACACAGTTTGTTTGTCTCTTGGTGGATTCATCGACACGGGGCTAGTGTCAACGCAAGAAAAGGGTTTGTTCTCTCTTCCTAGCCCTGGATGGAAGGTCTGGGTCAGGTGTGTGTTTGTCGGTGGCGGCAAAGTGTTAGAGACCAACACAATTTCTTCGTCTCTTGGTGGATTCGTCGACACGAGGTTAGTGTCAACACAAAGAAAGGGTTTGTTCTCTCTTCCAGGCCCTAGACGAAAGGTCCAGGTCAGGTGTGTGTTTGTTGGTGCCGGCAAAGTGTCGGAGGCCAACATGGTTTCTTCGTCTCTTCATGGATTCATTAACATGGGGTTGGTGTCAACACAAGGGAATGGTTTATTCTCTCTTCCTGGCCCTGGACGGATGGTCCATGTCAGGGGTGTGTTTGTCGGTGCCGGTGAAGTGTTGGAGACCAACACAGTTTCTTCGTCTCTTCGTGGATTCATCAATATGGGGTTGGTGTCAACGCAAGGGAATGGTTTATTCTCTCTTCCTTGCCTTGGACAGAAGGCCGGTCAATGCCGGTTCTCAGACAACTGTAGTTCTACCCTGAGAATTCTGGAACAGCCCAACAGCAGCTTGTAAATTCAGTGAAGGCCAGCCACGTGCAGATCCGGCCCAGATGATATTCATTCACCCCCCCCCCTCTGAATCCATCACACCGAACACAGGTCAACACAAGTCAACATAAGTCAACATAAGTCAACACTGGTCAACACCACTATTTAAGAACTGACAACAGGTCAACTATTGAAAATTGTGTGTCAGCTCCTTGATAGGTAAGGTCTATGCACATCTAAGTCTTAGAAGGTCTGTGCACATCATTGTTCTGTCATATAAGGTTGATGCTTCTTTGCTCTCCAGCATAGTAAGGTCGATGCACATGCTTACAGGTGCATATCAAGGTCTACCTGTGTTACTGTTAGAGGTCGGTGCACATTGTGTTAGATAGCAACTAAGGTCGATGCACATTTGAACTTTAGTTAACTAAGGTCGATGCACATTTACCTTAGTCATTTATAAGGTCGATCCACATTTCTGACCATTGTATATAGGTTGATGCACAATTCAGTCTAAATGTAGGAAGAAGGTCAGAGCACATTTCGTTAGCACACAGCCAAGGTCGAAGCAACTTTCACTAGCACGTAGCCAAGGTCAGAGCACATCTTGCTAGCACAGAGCTAAGGTCGATGCAAGTTTTGAAAGTCTATGCAACTTTTCTAAGGTGCCAGTAATGTCGATGGACCTTAAGCAAATTCAAGAGGAAAGGTCGATGCATATGTCCAAGGACGATGCACATGAAGACTTTATGCTCAACAAAGGTTGACACACATGTCCAAGGTCGATGGACATTTGTATGAAAGGTCTGTGCAACTTCTTCTAAACTGCCACAAAGGTCGATGCACCTTAGCCATTTTTGGAAGAAAGGTGTGTGCAACCTTTTCCAGTATGCTATCATGGTCATTGCACATGAAGAGTTGATGCTATCAGGTCGATGCACATGGGACTGCCATGCACTCAAGGTCAATGCTACCTATTAAGGTCGGTGCACCTTTAGCCATTCAGCAAAGAAAGGTATGTACAATGTTTGCCTTCAACTCTACAAGGTCTGTGCACATAAGAACTCTGAGGTCTATGCAAGTTTGGTTTCAAGTTACAAAGTCAGTGCATAAATACACTCAATGCATAGAAGCCAACAAACAATGTCTTAGCATACTCTGAAGACAAAGAAAATGTTTGATGAAATGTCTGAGTGAGCACAATCCAACTGCATCGACCTCAATGAAGAAGAAAGGTCTACCCGCCTTACACAAAGTCTACCTTTGACCTTCCAGAGGCATTTCAAGCCATGTTTCCCACAGATCAAGTGGGCCATCTAGAGAGAGAAAATAGGTAACGCAAATGCCTAAATTCATAGATTCCGAGGTCTGGAAGATGCCCCCTTGGTTGACTTTTGTTCTAGTCATCATTATCCTACTAGTACAACATTGTTTGGTGATTGTTTCTATTAGAATCCATACCTGGGACTGACTCCTGTTAGGACCACTTCCTACTATCATTAAAAGAGATATGATCCCAGAATGGTACTATGTACAGAAAGCTGACCAGAGCCAACAGGTATGAAGAGCGCTAGTTATCCTTCTCTGGAGGTCATTACTTGCTCAGATTTTAGAGATCAAGAATGGTCTTTGTCAAAGCACTTTTTTGTCTACCGTCAGAAAAGATGGAGTCCAAAACACTCTTCCTTGTCCCTCTTGGACCAACTGAAGGACCGATTCTTAGAGGAAAAATCTCCTCTATTAGGCGCACATATCTAGGCAAAGTGCTACATCAAATGGCCTACTTCAATAGTATAAAAGGGGAAGGGTAGAGAGACATAGGGGACTACGGCAGGATGTGCTGATGTGATTAAGAAGAGGGCATCCTTGGAGAAAAAAAAGCCAGCAGTTGTATGAGATAGCAAGTGAGGAAAAAGAAGCAGAAGAAGATCATGGGGCCTACCTGAAGCTTTCTTCTTACCAGTTGCTTTATGAAGAAAAAGTCACAGTCAAAGAATAGCTGCAGATCTCCTCACGACAACTCTAGCACTCCTCATCTCAGAAAAATGACTTTTGCATCTTCCACTGAACATCGCTCTTTCTGTCTGAGTTTTTCAGTCCTATTTTTTTTGTTTGTCTTGTTCAAGAAACCTTAAACTATCCCTACTAGTGTGGGTAGGAAGATAGACGGAGGTGTTCTCTAGTCTGTGGTGTTTCTGACCCTACCTAGTTCTGTAGGAAGATAGACAGAGGGCTTCTCGTGTCTGTGATTGGCCGATTGTGCCGTTTGCTGTGTTTACTGCGGTGTAGTGCCGTGACACTAGTGAAGCCTCACTTGGTTTAAGTGAGGGGTGGACGTAGGACTCGGGCTTGAGTCTAAACCACCTTAAAACTCTTATTCAAATGGTTTGATTCTGTGATTCCCTTGTGATAGATGCTTGTTTAGGTCGCTACTCATCCTTATCCTTGCATCCTACATTTTTGGTCCTTGCCTTTTGTATAAGGTTCTTTTATTTCGCTGTAAGCCATTTGCATCTGGAAAAAGAGGGGCAGATCTATTCACCCCTCCCCTCTAAATCAGCCATTCCCACACAACAAATGAGTGACAAGACTAATACCCGGTGTTGAGAGGAGAAAGAATGAACAAAACTATTAGGGATGAGAGGCAACATTGGTATGAACGAAACTATTCAACATGGTTCATATGAGAAATTTCACTTGAGGGTAGAAATTGTGAAACACTCATCAATTTCCTTAAAGGCTAAGGTAAATGACCATATTGTTTTTAGTGGTTCAAGACATATAAGTCACAAATCTGAAGTTAAAAACCAAGAATAATTTCATTATAGAACATTTAATAGTGTTAAAACAACCTCTTCAAACTAGTTCCCTTCCAAGCTCTTTTGATCATCAAAATGATTTCATTAGACACCTCTAGGAAGGATTTTTACTAGTATTGAGGTTAAACCTGCACAAGTTTTGATATTTGCCTGGGGTTAACCATTTTTACAATTTATCTTTTTGTGTACTTGTGGACGCACTTTTTCTTCTAACTATTTATTTGTTTGTTCGTTGGGAATGGAGTTTTCCCGGGATTTTTATTGGTGGAATTATAGATTAAATACCTCACAGAGAAGGCGCTGTTTAATAAAATTATGGCACCTTCTAAGGCACCATTTACTTAATTCCCAGTTTTCTTCCCATTTTTTTTCCTGTGACCTATACCGAGGGTCTTCTGGCACTATATCTCAGTCCGTAGATGTAGTCCCATATTTTCACGATGATTCACGCTTACCCCACTAATTCTCGGTGATGATTGAGCCCTCCGCGAGATATTCCTTTCTTCGGACTGGTAATTTCATCATAGAGACCTCCGTAAGTCTACGTGAAGCCTTGGATTTCCTCAAGGCCGCCGGACAAGTTGTACCATTAAAACTCATTAACCCTTTTAAATATCATGTCACTCTAAAGGAACATAGTAGCATAGCCCTCACGGTGTGCTATTAGCCTCCGGGAGAATATCTTTTTGTGCAATTGGAATGGGCGACCATACCATTGCCACCAATTAAGGATTGAGTGCCCCTGCATACAGGTGCCAATTCTTTCTACCTTATCATGTCCACAGAACGAGCGACCTTCTGTAAGGGCGCTTATTCTAAAAATTCTGGCACCCACTAGGGCGCCAATTCCACCCAATTTTTTGATTGTGCAGTTTTGATCGTAGTATGTCCCTAAAAGAAAGTTCTATCCTTGAATTCTATTCCATAACATTTACCTTAAGTTCCTACAAGTTCATTCCTTTAGAACTCTATATTGGCTATAACTATAGTGGATGTCAAAATATACATGACTCAATACTTGCGCATATAGGGCCCGATCTGGTCCTGAGAGGAGCACCCGAAAGTACTTGTGTCCATGGGAGCTATTATTGATCACGATGTGGCATTGCATCGAATTGCATGACTTGCTTGATTGACATTCCACGACTCGTGCTTGAATTGTACATGACTTGACATGACATGATTTATGTGGCCCAGAACATGTATTTACTTGCTTGATAACATGATAGTCAATTCACATGACATGACTTGATATATTTACATGCTTGACCATCTTGATGCACTTACATGAAATCTTGAAGTCTTTCTAGTTCATTCTATTATCTCTTGCAATACTCTCTCTATTGTCGTTTCATGTGAACATGCATTGCTAAACTTGCATTCATGCAATATGTAATTTACTTAAAGCAAGCTAGCACTTGAGATATAATTCCTACTGAGTGTTTGCTCACCTAGTATTTTTCCCTATTTTTTAGGTAATTCTGATGTCGAAGATTATTTAGACAGGGATGGACATGAGTGAAGAGCTTAGAGCCATTCCAACCATCAATGATGTTATCTAGTCCTGTCTTTTCTATTTTCTTGAGTCATCCATTGTAATTTTCTTTTATTGAGTCTTAGTTCTCTCATTAAGAGTTTGTAATAGAAATACTTTGAAGTTTATGATGAATAAAGGACTTGGTTATCTCTACTTGTGCGTGCTCTGTCTTTGTGTCGAATACACATATGCTCTGATTGACATGATTGATATATAACTCGTCACGCATCTTCGGGTTCCTTCCGCGCTCGGGGCGTGACACTAAGTCACCCCACAGGAAGAGAAAATCAATCTCCTCCACCCGCACCAAGGCCTCGAACTCTGTGTGAACGTGTCACTTAAGCAATGTGAAAATATTGAAATGTATCAGTGAGTGTGTGATAGCATGTATGTGTTAACAGGATGAAGAAAAGAAGAAAGCATGTGGTGCTTAAGAGGAGTGTGATCGCCAGAGTAAGATCTCCTCAATATCAATGAAAGTATGATCGCGGGAAATACCTGGTGAAAGAGTGGGGTATAGGTTCTACTTCCTCCTCCAACTGGTCGGCCGGCTAAGGGGCGTCTTTTTCTTTTGATTACCCTGAAACAATCACACAAAAAAAGTAAAAGAACACACTGGATTAGGCCAAGGCCGTGCTGTATCAACTCTTAACAATGATAGATGTATGCATATGGAAAACGAACACACCTTGTGTGTCTTTTAAACCCCAAAGTGTAAGGGTGGGTGTGTGAATGTTGTGCAGTGAAGCGCACCAGGATCTAGGAAAGGCTAGAGGTAACGTCTAAGAGCAAATGCAATATGCAGACTAAATTAACAGAAAAGGAGAAGAAGGAGATCAGGGAAGAAACGGAGGAGATCCTCCACTCCAATATCACTGCAGGGAAGAAGAACAGAAAGCGGTGCAATAACAGCCCTGAGCGTTCTCTGTGAGTGAGTGTACTATGAGTATTCTCCTTGCTAATCTCTTTCTTCTCTCTAACCTCGCTAACCTCGCGCAGGCACAAAAAGAGTCCCATTTATAGAGAAACAGTCCTAGTTCAGGAAGAAATCCAATCAAGGAAGGGAGAAACTTCCCCAAACAATCCACCGAAGTGTGGCAATATCAAAATGGGCAATGAACGGTCTGGGAAAGGAGATCAGAAGTAAATGGAGGTGGAAGGAAAATGGGCGTCTATCCTTGCCGTCGCCAATCAAATATGAGTCCATCACGACAGACACTTATTCTTGAATGTAATTTTAGTAATTCTAGACTTTCCATGAGAATTAGCATCTTCCATAACAACCGTTAATTATTGGGCATCCAAATGAGTGGTCACTCTTAAATATAGCAATTAATATTAAAGAAACATGAATTAGCGTCTCTTATGGAAGTCGCTATTTACCAAAATTCAAAATAAGTCCAAAAATTAACTCAAGAATTGGCATCTGGTATGACGACCGCGCATAATAATTGGCGTCAACAGTGATTGACATAATTTCAAGAAAAATCTCAAAAGATAGAAGAACCTTCTTATTTAGCTCAAAATGTAATCCACTTTGGGGCATTACATTGTGATATGAGATTTACTCATATTTGTGTCAATTTTGGCATGTCTACTCACCCGTGGTTAGTGTAGCATACATGACAGTGAGATCATCTATGTGTTAGTACTTTTAGATCGTATGGTCTTGAGTTTGATTTGTCTTGGTAGATGAGCCTGCACGACTGAGTTGTCGTGACGTGTTCTGGCAATGTAGCTAGAGTTACACACGTCTTTTGACTAGCCTAATAAGATGAATACATACACACAAATACATGCAAATACGTGTATCACTCAATACACAGAAATATGCCGAGTCTTCAGGAAGTCGAATCTCCGAGCCACAAGCTCGGTGTCGGGGCAGTGCGGCGTCGGCTCCGAGTAGTGGACCCGGTAGTGGGTTCGGTGTCCCCACCACTCTCACACACACCCTTTCACTTTCTTCTCTTCTCTTTACTCTCCTAGTCTCCTTACTCTCCAAGTCTCCTTCACACACCTCTCTCTCTCTCTCCTCTCAATCTAGGCTCATTGTTGAAGGAAGATCATTGATCAAGGGTGATTGGTGTTGGAAGATTACTTCTAAACTCATCTAGGGTCATTTTCACCAAGAGATCTTCAAAGGTATGTCTATTTCTCTCTCTTGAAGCATTTTCCCTCTCCTCAGTGGCCTGAGTGGTGACCACTTCTTTAAAACCATCAACTAGCTTCTGTACTTGTGTTTGAACATGGTCCAGTTTTTCGTAAGTATTGCCAACCTATATCACAGTGCCATGCACTTCACCAAAAATGGCATTGATTCGCTGAGCCAGAGCCTGCTGTTCTTGTCTGAGCGAAGTTACCTGAAGTTTCAGATGCTCCAGCTCTATCTTGATATCAAAGGAGTGTACAAGAGTCTGAGTGAGTTTGATATAAGAAGTAGCCTGAGTGCTTTGCATTTTGCCCAATATTTCTCCTGCTCTCTGACAAACTATGATTAATGAATTCAAAAAGTCATGCAATCTCTCATCAGATTTGTATTTGTCATAGACAAATTTTTTCCATTGACTATTCACAGTCTGTTCCACATGGAGCATTCTTGCATCAAGTCTCTGAATGGCTGAGTATAAGTGCAAGAACTGAGCATTCATAATTCATCCTTGGTTCATAATGAGATTCACCAAAGTGGTGAACATTTCTGTCATTTGTGCTCCTAGGTTGGGTTCAGCTGAACTAGAAGCTTGAAATTCTGGTGGAATATATTGTTCTTCAGGTGATGAAGGAGGTTGTATCCCAAATACAATCACTGCCCCCTGATGAGGTCCATAGAGGGGAGCAGGACCTGGAAATACTTGTGGAGCTACAACCTCTACTTCTTGGATTTCCCGAGGTTGCTCTTCTAGAACCTCTTCCAGAGGTTGCTCTTCCAGAACCTCTTCCATTCTTTGTTCTTCCTGTACCTCTTCCATCCTTTCCTCTTCTTGAAAGTCTTCCATCCTTTCCTCTTCCTGAAAGTCTTCCTCTCCCTGATGCTCCTCTCTCTGTCCCTGGAATTGTTCTTCCTGTACAGTTTCCTTTCTTGGCTGCTCCTCTCTTAGTTCAGACTGATCTGCTGCTACTTGTTGCCGAGGCTGCTGTCCAAATTGATCAAAAAGCTCATGAATGTGCTGATCTAACTGTTGCATTAGTTGCTCGTCAGTCAAGTTCAGCTCATGAACTTCTTGTTCCAGCTGTAAATCTCTAATTTGCTGCACTGCAGGAACTTGATTTATGTCTTCTACCATTTCTTCTTGAATCACTTGGGGAGGCTGTTCTAAAGACTCTACTGGTTCAACTGCTTGTGGCAGTTCCTCCCCCTGACCATTCTGAGGATGTCTAGTATGTCCTTCAATATGTGGTGGCTGAAATTGTTCAACTTGCTATTGCTGTTATTGTCCTGTGACTTGTTCAGCTTGAAACTGACCTTTTTGGACTAATGGGACCTCTTGTTCTACTTGTTCCTTTACTTGACTTGTCGAAGATGGCTTCAACTTTATGAATGTAGATATAAAATCCATATTATAAACATTCACCTTGGGGATCTCCTTAAAAGTCTCATTCTCCAAGGAGATATTCATTTTCTTGAACATGGCAGTCAAATGGGCAGCATAGGGTAACCTTCTCCTAGCCTCTCTGTATGTCCCCATAATCTGAATCATTATGTCTGGCAGACATATCTTGATCCTTTTGAATAGACAAAACAGTATAAACCTTTGAGACTCAGTTACCCTTCCTCTTCCACCAATTTGAGGGGTTATCATTGTTGTGATAATGTGATGAATTAACCTCTTTAATGGAGGGAACTTGATTGCATTAAGCAGAGTTAGTTTTGCCTGATTTTTGTCTTTGGGATTACTAGGCAACCCTGTGAACAAGGAGTAGGCCTCATGATGATTATATTCAAATTGTCCTTCGACTACCCCTTCCCCTGGAATTCTAACTACTTTATGGAGGGAATGCCTAAAAACTTCAATTTTTGTCCCCTTGACATTGGTCCAAATTTTGAACTGTGTTGAATCAACGTTCAGATTATTGTAGAACTCTGCAACGAGTCTGGGGTAATAAACCCTGTGTTTACCCAATTTTTTTTATCATTTTTGAAAATTAAACAGCTCCAATAGTTTAGGAAATTTAGAAATCATTGCCTGGTCATTCAAGTCCACATACCGTGGAAACATTATCTTCCTGACTTCCAATGTTAATGCAACTTGCCTTGACGACCTAGCAGGTTCGTCTTCTTCTTCAAACTTATTAGGAATGGCTTCTGCAACAGGTGTCTAAAGCAGCTTGGAGGGAGTTCCCAATTCCTTTTCTTTCCCTTGGACTGACCTCTCTTCAAGCACTCCAGAGCTGATACCTTGATCATGTTTTATTTTTGATCTTTTCTCCTTTGGTTAGACCTCAGTAGCTTCGGCTAGCGTAGAATCCTCTGGATGCTGCTTCTCTATCCCCTTTCTCTTCCCCTTGCTCTCAGCGGCCGGTGATGACATTGAAGAGGCGGTGAAGAGAGGAAGATGAAGAGTAGAAGAATAAGTGGAAGAAATGTGGAAAGGGAAATCGGAGATGTCAAGCTTACGGTCTAGGCACGAGCGAGGGAATCGCAAATGCGGGAAGGAGCTCTGGCTTGAATAGAAGAAGGGTATGATAGACAATGTAAGTAGGGTTAAGTTTTTATAAGAAATTCTGCCAACTTTACCAAATTCAATAGTTAATACCCATAATACCCTTCGAATGGTATCGGATCTTCCCGGTATTCAGATCTTGAGTCGTTACAGACAGACCAACCGTGCTCCCATTAATAGAGAGCCTTTTATACCTCCAATCTCCCTCCTATAATCACGTTCGTAAATGTCAAAATTCAACCCTTGCAATCCCGAAGAAAAAGTACCCACCATTCAATTAAAGCCAAACATGCACCCACCGAAGAGGCAAGAGGCGTCGACCACACGCCGGCATGGGCTCCCCGCCAGTCTATCGTTCTTGCTTCCATGTTCCCTGTGCCGTCACGACACAGGTGGAGCGTGACACACCATCCGAGCATCTCTCCCTTTCGTAGACACGTAGCACGTGCTCATATGGGTAGGCAAGATTATTTTTTTAAAACTAAGAAAGGTGACATCTGTAACTGTATCCCTGTAACACGGCGGATTGAGATCTTCTACTTTATTTTCTCAGTATTATTTATAGTTTATCTTATGTCAATCAACAGCCACTAATCTGTGTTTTTCTACAATTTAAATAAAAACAATGTAAATGCCAAAATAGATGAACAAATGAGATGAAACGAAGTAACTTGATCAGATGATCTCAGTCCAATAATTCATGTGAAATTATTTATTATTAAAATATATCAAGATAACTCGAATTTAAACTTACTTCATTTAATAAGGGTAATAAATACTTACGAATAAGTGTTAAACACAAACAAGAGGCGGATTGTAACCGCGAGAACAGCCAATTATTTGCAGCCACTGTCTACAGAGGATATCCATAATTGGGCAATGCCTAGGCGAGCAGGCTGGCTTCTCGACCAGAAAGCCCGAGAAAGGAAGAAAGATCCATTCGGTGTACTCTCGTGATTTTACCGCTTCAAGATCATGGATTTTTAAAATTTATAAGTTATAATTCTCCATAATTTTATCAAATATTCTGTGAGTAATGAGTGTTCATGTAATTTTTATAACATTACAAACACAAGGGAAAACGTGAATTATGGACGTGAGGGATCTCCAAACTTGGTAGGATTCATAACCAAACAAATAATACTTGGTTGGAACAAGTTAAAAACGCTCACTCTGTTGATCTATCCAACACGGATGGGACGTAGTCACGTAGAGGGAAAGACGAGATTTACAGATCTACTGTACATCGGATGTAACACTGTGACGCAGTCGGCGTCGGTGGAAGGATCGACGATAACTCCGATATCACGAACAAGACGGATAACCACTGCCTCGCGTAGCTCGACTTCACACCGGGCGGTCTCTCACCGAGCGACACTCAGTTCTCACAAGGGAGGAGGGAAGGGAAAGCACAAAGGGGCAAGGCTCCTTATGTGATTGTAAAAACTCAAACTTTCTATCATGTCTTAAACTATTACATTAACCTCCTTTATATAGGAAAGGCCAAATCCCACTAGGACAAGAGTGCCCCTAGCCTTTTCAACTAAAGACTTCTATATCCCAACCTAATAAAATAAAACTCAACTACCAACACTTGACTTGTACCAAATAAAATACTTTGACTTTTGGTGGTTAATAATACAAATACTACCATAGTAAAATACACACAAATAAAATACAGACGCAATACATACAGATACGTACTCAGGACGCCGAGTCTTCAAAGGAATCTTCGAGTCACAAGATCGGTGCGGTCGGGGCGATGCGACGTCGGCTTCGAGTAGTGGGTCTGGTAGTGGGCCCAGTGTCCTCACCAACCCTCCCGGGACGGCTGGAACTCGACTCTGTCGAGTAAGGGAGGATATCGCTCTGGTAGTGCTCCAGCAGATCTGGATCGAGGCGCTGGAGATCTTCCCGGCTGATCCAGGAATCATCAGACGGTAGACGGTCCCGCTAGCAGATAAGGTAGTGCTGGTACACCCTGCTCCGTGTAGCTGTCACCTGCTCATCCAGTATCCTCTCAATTTGCTCACGCAGTGCTCTCGAGGCTGTTGGACACACATGGGTGGACTCACTCTTAATGGGAGGAGAAGGCTCGAAAGGGTCACTAGGAATCGCTGTGGGTTCCTTGTAGGCCACTAGGTCTGTCACATTAAAAGTAGAGCTAATCCCATATTGGGGAGGTAAGTCCACAACATAAGCATTGGAGCCAATCTTCCGCAGTATCGGGAAGGGACCATCGCTACGAACTTGTAACTTTCTAACGGCTCCCGAGGGGAGTCGTTCGGGATGGATCTTACCATAACCAAGTCACCTTCGTGGAAGTCATGGTGATGCCTATGCGAATCAGCCAGTCATTTGTAAGTCTCATTACTGAGGCTTATTTGCTTGCTAATTGACCCATGGAGACTGTTGATGTGTTGTGCAAACTCCTCAGCTGACTTGAATGTCCTAGACTCGAGTGGGAGGGGAATGAGATCCACAGATTTTCTAGGTTTGTAGCCATGCACGACCTCAAATGGACTCATACCTATGGACCTATTGATCGAGCTGTTGTATGTAAATTCGGCCCTGGGCAAGAGGAGGTCCCAAGTGTCAGAATGATCTCCTACGAGATACCTCAAGAGATTCCCTAAACTCCTATTGACGACCTCTATTTGTCCGTCAGTTTGTCGATGATAGGCAGTGGAGAATTTGAGCTTCGTGCCAACTAGGTGCCAAAGTGTCTTCCAAAAATAACTAATGAACCGGACATCTCGGTCAGACACTATGGTTTGGGGGAGACCATGCAGACACATGACTTCATCAAAGAACAGGTGGGCTACTCTACATGCATCAGATGTTTTGCTACATGCAACGAAATGGGCCATCTTAGAGAACCGATCAACGACAACAAGGATGGAGTCATGCTTATGAGAGGTGTGAGGTAAACCTAGGATGAAATCCATGTTTACATCAACCCATGGTTGATCAGGAACGAGGAGAGGAGCGTAGAGACTAGTGTTATGTTTGGCATGTTTGGCCATTGTGCATGTCCTACACTGGGCTACAATCTTGGCCACATCCTTCTTCAGGCCATGCCAATAAAAATACTCCTCCATAGAATGGATAGTCTTGTTGCGGCCATAAAGTCTAGCCCAAACACATCTCGTTATTGGGCCACTCTCACTTTAAGAGGCCAAGGGCTAATGGGATGGGCGGCCAAACCAGTAGCCGCCCATCCCCCTAGAAGGCAAGGGCGATGGCCGCCCTCTTCCCCTAGGAGGCCACTCTGCAAGTCGCCCTCCAAACCAAGAAGGCCACTAGGTTGGCCGCCCAGGTTGCTAGAAGGCCCAAGTATTGGCCACCCTTACCCATCTAGAAGGCCACTACATTGGCCGCCTAGGCCCCTGAAAGGCCACATGTGTGGCCACCTACCCCTTTCATAGAAGGCAAGTACCTTGGCTGCCTTTTGGCAACTACTGGTCAAAGAACGTGGCCCATTCTCCCATCCCGCTCGGCACCATCCTCCCTCGTCGTCCATGATCGATCCTATGACCCATTTGAGACTTCTAGATGGAGCCTCAAAGTACAAAACTCCTCAGTGGATGACAGAGGAGGGGGGTTGGCAGGTTGGAGTTGGTTGCTCTCTCTAGGAAGTTGGTCTCTTTGAGGCTCGGTTCCACGCAGACTCACTGGGGAGAAGAGAGTAGGTGTTGGGAGAGCTCAAGAGTTAGAGTTTTCCTTGTCCTCTCATGTTGTTTTGTAGGTTTGACGAGGGTGGTGAGAGATTCCCTGGTAAGGAACAGTGGAGGCTTAGAAGCAAGGCTCTGAAGTGATTGCTCTTCACCTTCCTCGAACCACGCGTTGGTCAGCTGTGAGCTTGGCCACCCTCTGGGTTTGATCTCTCTGCCTTATTGTTTCCCGTTTCATTTTGCAACCCCCGTCTTGTTTGCATTCATAGCATATTAGCACCACCTAGAATCATATCCAGAGGTTTCCGTTAAAACAAAAGGGAAGGCGGGTGGTCCAAAGTCTCAACCACCCCCCTTCCCACCACCCCCAGGTAATCACGCCCCATATCCCTTATTGCAGTGGTCATTAGAACTTTTACTACACTGCATGAGACTAATGTCATTCTTTTCTTTGTCTCTGTGAGCTTTCGTCATTGTTTGCAGGATTTTTGGCACTTCGGGATGTAGTAGGACTCTCCGCCCTTGGCCGACTGAGGATGGAGAAGTTGGGACCCTATGTCCTCCCTACTTGAGGCATTTCCAAGAGATCACTCTGCTCCTATGTGGTTCAGGTAAACACCTCTAGCAATCACATTGTGGTATATGTTCTAACCCCTTCTGTTATAGAAACGTGGACGTGAGCCACGCCAGGAGGGAGAGGAGTGTAAGAGAAAGGACCCATCCGCCCTCTCTCTTCACTTCAGTCCATTTCCCACGGCATTCCCTGGCGCCTACAGTGCAAGCTGGCAATCACGGTGGGACCGACTACTGCCTACTGTGAGTCCCGATGGTAAAAATCTAAGAAATGAAGGCTCCCGTACTTGTCTTTTACATTTCTAGTTAGTCTCTGTTTTCATAGTTTTCAGAGAACGGCCAAACTCTTGGCCTCCTAGATCCCTGGGTGTCCAAATTAGTGGCCGCCTAGGCCACTTGCAAGGGGCCACCAGGGTGGCCGCCCACGGGGGTAGACGGCCCAGGCTTTGGCCACCCACCCCACCTCAAACAACCTGCACCTTGGCCGTCCAACTCTCCTGAGCGACCGTCGACCTGGCTACCCAGACATCTGAACGGCCACTGTCTTGGCCTCCTTCTGCTTATGTCTTGTTTTCGATTCTATATTTTGTTGGTAGCTTGTTTATCTTGCATGCACTTGTGTGTTTGATATTCTCTGCAGGTCTACGCGTGGGTGGGCTTAGGAGTAGCCGGCATCACACCTTGTAGGAACACCCTCCTGTTGGAATTGGGCCCTTCACCTGAGGATTCCCAATCAGGTGCAACTGGCTCATTTCAATCGGGAACCTCTGTGAGTCCTCGTGAACCATGGATTCCCACACGATCGCCAAGCAGGTTGCACCCTTTGTAGACCCATGTAGTTGACCTTTGGGTTTGAGTGAGCTCTCACTAGATCCTCAGAGAAAACCTTTCACACGAGTAGTTCTGCTCTCGTCCTAAGAGAAACAAACAAAAAAAAGGAAAAGGAAAAAAATCAAAAAACTTGTGGGCATTACTGTGTATAAGCTGTGTGCTTAACTTACATATCTCATCCTTCTTTTCTCCTTTCACATCGGGCAAGCTCGGCGGAAATGGAGAAGGTTTTTAGCAATCCAGCCTATGAAGAGGAGTTTGCTCCTCAATATGAGTTCAAGATTACGAGCCACCCACTTGCCTTTATAGGCATGTTCTTAGCTTCGCCAAATGAGGTGATTCATGCCGATTTGACATCCTCCCACAGTGAACACGATCACATTAGCCCTCGGGATCCTACTTTGTCACCACACGAGGATCAAGAATTGATCAATGTGCTATACTGCTATGCTCCCAAGGAGCTGGTAACGATGGCTTCGTGGGGTAAAGCCCCTGTCGCTCCTCATGTCTCCCCACATGTTACGCCTCCTTGAGTCCAAACCCCCTTCCAAGGGTTTTCTAGCCGACCCATACAAAAGATTCCATTCCTATCTAGCCATTTCATGGCTCCTCAAGGGACTTCTCAACCCCCAATTCCTCCAATCTCAGTCACTCCATCAAAGGGGGTGGATCCCACATTTAAGCAGGAAATCCAAAGCTACATTCGGCAAGTGGTGGCCGAAAGCATGCCGACATCCCTCCCTCATTCCTTGGCACAGTATTGTAAGCCACCTAATGCTTACTTCCCACCAGGTTTCAAGGATCCCAAGTACAGGAGGTATGATGGTACCACCAACTCTCACCATCATCTCTCGGATTTCCTTATGGACTCCCACTAGTGGCTATATGATCGGGTATTATTGGTCCATCATTTCTAAAAATCCCTCGAGGGCGAGGCCCTACTTTAGTTCTCCTCGCTTCCAGCTATGGATCTCCTAAATTTTGACATAGTCTCTGAGCGATTCCTTGCTCATTTTGGCCACATGTCCTCAATTGCTCCTACTTTGTTTGATTTGGCTATGGAGAAGGCCTAATGCTTGATCGACGGATTGGTAACTCTTGACTCTGTGAGATTAGGGTTCACCCTTTTGTAGTCGTTTGGAGTAGCTTAGGGAGCCGTGCATTGTCCAGCGGCCGTATTTCTATTCTTTACAGCTCTTTCCCTTTTCTTTTAGCTATTCCTACTCCTCCTTTTATAGCTTTCCTTTACAACTTTACTGTTGTAGTTTAGCTCTGCTGTTACTACTTTCCTTCTTACTTTACGGCTTTCCTATTTAGCTATTGTTTAGCGTGTTACTGTGTTGTTTCTAGTGGGGATCCGCGTGACCCCTACTGAGCCAGTGACACGAGGCTCACCCCTACTTTTCAGGTGTAGTCGTGCTTCTTCCTCGTGGTCCCTGGGCGGTGTCGATTCATAGTCGCCAGCATTGCCAGCGTTACCTGCATCGGGCTTCCCCCGACTTCAGTGTACGTTCTCTTTCCTGTTAGACTATACTTATCTTTATTTTGGACTGGACTCTATTGTTAACTTAAATTGTTAATTAAAAAAAGTAATTTTATTTCTGCTATTTTAGCAAACCTAATTTATGAAATATTATTGCATACTGTTATATCTGGGACTTCAATGTACTCCACACATTCCTTTTCATCACTTCGGAGCTTTTATCGCTCTTGGGAGGCTTCACAGATTCCAAGTGGTATCGAGTCTACTCGATAATCCTATCAGGTATATCCGGTGTCCGGAGTCTGGGTCGTCACAGGTGGTATCAGAGCTCTATTGTGTGAAAGTATATGGAAATTTGAGATATTATAGTATTCAGAGTCCTTAAGGTCCAGTACAGTCGGCAGCTGGCGTAGGTTTTGTGATTGTTTATCACTTTGTTTTCGTGTGAGGCCTTGTGCGTGCTGTGTTGGCGCTGTACGAGATGGTTTTGCTCTCGTCAGAATGTGACAGGATGCTCTTTTTCGTCTTGGTGTTTGTCTCGGTTATGCTATACTTGGCAGAGTTCATCGGCAGGTGTGAATCTGCAATGCATCGTTCGAGGTTTTTTTCGTGGCTTTTTCAGGTGGCTAATAAATTGTTGGTGATGGCCGTGCATGTTCTCCTGTGGAGATTAATGTCGTTTTGGCCTTCCCAGCTTGTGATTTGATCGGCTTCTGAGGTGTTGAGGTTGTGTTGAAGTGGTCAATTAGATGCCTTGGTTGAGAAGATGCTCAAGAGAACCTTGGATTTTCCTTCCTGGTGAGCTACTGTTAGTGAGCTTCATTCTTCTCATCCTGTTGGCGGCGTCTTTTTGAGGTAAGCTTTGGAAGTGCTGTCTTGGCGAAGCCTTTGTCCAGTGTCTGCTTAAGTGTGGACTGTGCTAATTCTGAGCCTGATCCGCTTCTTTGCTCTACGGTTGCTTGGCTTTGGACCTAGTTTTGTGTTAAGAGCCATTGTGCACCATGTTCGTCGTGCCATGTCTGGCGGCCAATGTGTTATGAAGGTTCAATAATTATTTCAGGATGTAAGGATAAGCTGAGATTAGCACCTTCTTTATGCTTTGTGCTGAAGCTAGTACTCTTCCTGGTTTGCACTTTGGCGACTTGTGATCGGTTGTTAGCAGAATCAGTGCTCGTGGCGTGTTAAATTACAGTTTCATGAATTATGATGGCACTGGGTGTGTACTGAGATGCGGATTCTGAGGTATTTCTGATGTTTATGTGCGTTATTTGAGTGCTCAATGGAAGTGTGTGGGCTAGTGACCCACGGGTTCAGGATCGTGAAGTTGGAAGATTCTGGCCGGTCGAGAGAATTATTTTCCTCGATGTAACTTCATCTTGGCTTCTTGTTCCTTGATGTTGTTGTTGCCGTGTCGTTGTTATTGGAGGCATTCTAGTGCTGGTATCGGCATTTGAGAGTGTTGGGGAATCTGTCGGCATATCTGCTAGTTGAGTACCCTCTGCTTCTCTGTAACTTTCTCTTGGGTGTTGTGTTCTCAGGACGTGATCGTGGTCCTTGAGATGCATTTCCCCAAGATTGATGTTGTTATTGCTGTTGTGGGTCTTTTCCTGGTGACATGCTCGATCCATGACTAGTCCCTCATAGTCGTGTGCTCAGCTGTTCTTGTGCCTTGATGTGACCCAGCTTGCAGTTGTGTCCTGTAGTTCTGTGGTCAGTACGGAACTGGGATTCTGCAAGTGCTGTTGTTGCTGTTGTTGTAGTTTGGCCATTGTTTCCCTGTGGATCTATCTTGGCACTGTGTGGACTGAGGTCTTGTCAGTTGATTTTACTGTACTCTTCTCTCCTGATAGGGTTAGCATGCGACTCCAATCAGATGTAATATCTGAGTGAGGGCTGACTTGATTGTGCTTGTGGTCCAGTGTTGTCGTTGATGTCCTGTGTGCCAGGCTTTCGTCATTGCCTTTGGCACTAGAGCCGATGATGTGGAGCTGTCAGCTGAGAGGACTATGCTTCCTTGTTTAAGCTGATGCTTGTTGTGTCTGTCATTTGCTTTATCGGTAATTATTTTCGTGGCATGGGTCGTGTCTCCTTCCTTGTGAGACGTAAGCGACGTTGCCCTGTTTCAGAGGTATCAGACTTGCATTCACTGGTGTGCCATGCTCGTTCTGTGGATCAATTTGCCTTGAGATCCTGAGCGTGTGTTGGTGATTGTGGTCTGGCAGTGTTCCCCTGAATTATGTTTTTCAAGGTTTGTGTGGTTTCAAGTTAATGTTAGGGTTTGTTCTTCCCTGCTTTCCCTTGTTAGCTCCTTAAGTTTCGAGGATAAAATTTCTTAAAAGAGGGGAGGCTGTAATACCCTAGATTCTTATTGGATCTTTCGGATCCTGATCGCAGAGCTTTCGGATCGCTTTTATGGGTCCTGAGTTAAGTTTTATGATCCACATAGATTTTTCTCTCGTACAAGTTACAGAACCTTGTGGTGAGTTTATTTCTCAGTTCATCGACTCGAGGACGCTACAGTTCTGATGTACTCTTCTCGAGGATCGTTTTGCTTATTTTTACATATTTTTATGAATTAGTAGATTTTTGAAGGAAAAATTAAAGTGGCGTTGACGACGCCCCGACTATTCTTCGGGTTGATTACACTGCCGGATTTGCCACGATTTATAGCGATTTCGTCTGCTTCAACCATCAAGGGTATGCTCGAAAAAAGGCGGAACAGTGGTGGTTGTTGCGGTCGAAAGACCCGATTCCTGAGACGTCCGAAGATGCACTAGAGGCAGTCTACGCCGGGTCAATCGCAAGCACTGAGGAGATCATCGTAAGGCATGTGGCCGGTGAGCGATTCCCCAAAATCATCAACTATAAATTGGGGCCTGTGCCGGAATCTGAAGTTGATGACTGGTTCCGGCTCAATCGAAAATTGACGGCGGATGAACTCGCCGAAATCCCATTCTAAGCAGGGAAAAATAGATGGAACTGTTAGACGCTGCGATCAGGTATGCGGAACTCGGATATGCGGTGTTCCCCTGCGCCCCTGGTGGACAAGTCCCAATCACGCAACGGGGCCTGCTGGACGCGACCACCGACACCGACGTTATCGAACAGTGGTGGAGGGAGAATCAGTACGCAAACATCGGCCTGAGGACCGATGGGCTGCTGGTTGTCGACATCGACACGAGTGATAATCCGTGGTTGCGAGACGACCCGGAGAAAATGCTATCGTTGTCGTCGGGCCCGATAGCAATCACTCCCCGGGGCGGTTCTCATCGGGTTTTCCGCTGCCCGGAAAACAAAAACTATCGCAACACTGCCAGCAAGCTAGCTCCATCTGTCGACACGAGAGCAGCGGGTGGATATATCGTCGTCAGCCCATCGTCTCGCCCGGACGGCATGTATCAGTGGCTCGATGGGTCTGAGCTCGATTGCCCGTTATTGCAGCTTCCCGAGCCCCCACATTGGTTGCAGGATCTGCTCGATACGCAGTCTGCGCCACGTCAGTTTCCCGCCGACGCGAACATGATCCCGGACGGTCAGCGGAACGCAACGCTGGCCAGCCTTGGCGGTGCAATGCGGCGGGTTGGAATGTCGCAGTCCGAAATATTTTCAGCGATCTGGACTGCGAACAACGACAGATGCAACCCGCCATTGCCACGGCCTGAAGTCGAAAAGATTGCGTGGTCAGTGGCTCGATATGAGCCAGACCAAACATCTGTTGCGGTCACTGAGCATCATTACGAGCAAGATTTCAACGACCAGCCGGCAGAAAGCAGAATCACTGATCCGGGCCCGTTTCCTGAGCATTTGCTGCAGGTGCCCGGATTCATTGGCCAGGTGATGGAACATAACTTGGCGACTGCGCCGAAGCCGCAGCCGATTCTTGCGTTAGCGAGCGCTCTTTGCCTGTTGTCATTATTGACCGGACGCAAGGTGAAATCTGACAGCGGAATCAGAACAAATATTTATGCAATTGGTGTTGCGACATCCGGGGCAGGGAAAGACCACGCACGTAGATTGACAGAAGAAATCCTTAACCTTGCTGGCCTGGGGAGCATGATGGGTGCCCCCAAGGCTGCCAGTGCTTCCGGGCTGATGAATGCTGTTGCTGCCAGCCCCTCAATCCTCTGGCAGTGGGATGAGGTTGGGCGAATCCTTCATTCAATTTCATCAAGTGGTGCCGGAAATCCTCATGACTACCACATCATCACTAAACTGATGCAGCTATACACATCGTCCGGCAGCATCGTCAGGACGGATGAATATGCTGACCAAAAGAATAAAAAGGTGATTGACCAGCCTCATGCGGTCTTATACGGGACTACTGTTCCGCAGTCTCTATATGAATCATTCACCAACGAAAATATGATCGACGGGTTTATGTCTCGCCTGATGATTTTCGATACCAACGGGCACGATCCGTTGGCCGAACTGGTCAGGGAAAAAGCGCCTACTCTGCAAATCATAGACATGGCCAGATGGTGGGGAGAGTTCTCGCCTGGGGGAAACCTTAGCCAGGAGCATCCGCAACCAATAACCATTGAATTCACTGATGATGCCCGAGAAATCTCCAGACGGATGAACGTGTTTTCCCATGAAAAGAAACAGGAGACGACATCAGAAGCAGTAAAAACAATCTGGAGTAGATACTACGAGCAATCTGTCAAGTTGGCGTTGCTGTGGGCCTGCAGCGTCAACCCTGATGCCCCTGAGATTGACGCTACGGCGATGACTTGGGGAAAAGAGATGATGGACTATCAGATTGCCAAGAGGCTGCATATCGGCGAAGTGTGGGTATCTGACAACGCTTATGAGGCGACGCTAAAGCGGGTTCTCCGGGAGATTGAAAAACACCCGGAGGGGGTCGGACGGTTGCAACTGCTGAGGAAGTTCCGGAGCATAAAGTCAAAAGATATGACGGAAATTATCAATCAGATGAAAGAATGCGGAAACGTGCGGGAAGAGGTTCAACAATCCGGCGGAAGGCCTATGACCAAGTATTATTCACTGTCGATCTGAAAGGATAGAGGATGACAAACGACGAACTGAAAACGCTGTCTACGCTGCTGGCGAAGCTGGCAAAAGAGGTCCGGAATATTTCACGGACTTCTCCAGATAGCGACAGCAGGGGGCAACCTGTTGCGACTGGAAGCATTACTTCAATGACCAAGATGGAAAGAGTCTTGCACGAGATCGAGAGCTATGACCCAGGCCTGCGAACTGAACACCTACTAAGGAAGTTTAGGGCGATCGATGCCGCAGAACTGAATGACATACTCACAAGGCTTGTCGGTTCTGGGAAAGTGCGAAACTACAAGCAATCGTCTGGCAAGGGGCGTCCATCGAATTGGTATCAGGCGATATAGTAGATCACCCAGGTCAAGCATCCCAACAGCCCGGCAAACCATCAGCGGTTACCGGGCTGTTTTCGTGCGCGGGAGTAAAGCCCCCCTTGGGAGCAATGTCGGGAGCAAAGATATGCTATACAGTACGCTCCAAATGGCCATAGGGGGGGCTTTACTCCTTTGCTCCCGCCCTATCCCCCAGCCAAGGCCATCTGCCTCACAGAAGCTACACGGGGAACATCCCCCGGGAGCAAAGGAGTAAAGGGTAGAATCGATGCTTCTCTATTCATGACCATCTTTCACACATTTAGAAGTATTTAAGAAGGAAGTAGATTAATGCTCTAGTAATGGTTTAGTCTAAATTTTCATTTCTGTTATGAATAGTTCAGAATTGTTTTAAGGTCATACCACTCTAGTGGAATTGACTAGACCGATCACACTTATTTTCCGCATGGTTTGCTAGCCTAAATTTCTTGGGCAATGAATGCCTCTCCATCGGATACTCCGTCCGTCGGACTAGGTATTCTTATTTCAAGGCCTCTGTAAGTCCCTGCGAGCCTGAGATTCCCACTAGGACGCCAGACAGGTTGTACCATTAAAGCCTGTACCATCGACTCATGATTTCATGTTGGGCAGACCAAGTTTGCATGGCCTGTTGTCTGGGCCTGCATGCGGTCGTGCCCTGGGCCGCAAACCAACGCTTGCGGTCATTACATTGACCTTTGTACTCTGTCTTTGGGCTTGTTAGTCAATTCAACCCAATAAGTTTCAGGTCGAGTTAACTCGATTTGTAGTGGACTAGGACCTCTCACTTGACCCTGGGATCGAGGACCATATCCTAACTTGGTCCAGATATGCCTCTGGTCGAGTTAGGACCTAGTTCAAGTCGACTTTTAATCTCCTGTGGTCTGGCTTTTTAGCAGTCTCCATGGGACCATTTTCATCCTTCGTGCAGTCCAACGATAGACCGCTAGGCGGTTTCTGGCTTGACCCACTGGGACAAGCGTGGGCATGGTATAAGCGGCCCTGCATTAGACCGTTTATTATCCCCTTGTGGTTCCTAATTGACCATAAGTAATCCCTGACCTAATTTTCTTCGTGGTTCTTGTGGTAAAGCTAATTGGTTGTGGTAGTCCTCCGAGGGTACATTCTTGTCCTATTATCTTTTGATTTGGGCTATTGAGCCTATTCTATCTCTTTCTTCCAAATTTATTTGGGAGAATCATGATATTAGAAGTTAGGTTACGTGAGCTTAACCTTGGAACTTCATGGCCGAATTACTTGAATGTCTAGACAATTACTTAGGATCGTTGATCCACTAAATCAGTACCAAGGCATCATTAAGGGCCCAGTCTGGTCCTGAGAGGAGCGCCTGAAAGTACTTGTGCCCTCGGGAGTTTGTAATGACTAGGTGTGGCATGGCACCGAGTGCTTGTAAATGCATCGTCTATGACATTCATTAAATATTCATTCTTGCTTGAAAAACTCTTGATCAGGACTTGTTATACTTGTATGCTTTTCGGCCAGTCACGAAAGTGGTTACTTGACCCTACTTGTTATTTCTGCAATTCGCTCTTGAATTATCATGTTCAGTTATTTATTCCGTTGTGATCCATTCTTATATTATTGTACATGTTTAAATTAGTTAATTACTTAAACTTTGCCTGATGATAGAGTGTAAATCTTACTGAGCTTTCGCTCACCCCCCTTTCTTTCCAATCCTTTTCAGGTAGCACGGATGAGGATATGCACATCAATGGGGATGAGAATGAGTAAATGGAGCGAGCCTTCTAGTTATGTTATGAATCAATGTCCTAGTTAGTTGTCGAGTCATGTTAATTCAGGGTCTATGTAAATTTTCCTTTCTTTTAGTCATTGTAAGAGTTAGTAAAGTCCACAAGAGTCGGTTGTATTAAGTTTTGACTTTTGGTTATTAAATAAAAGTTGGTTTTACTTTAAATTATTTTGTTGGAAATCTTGATGTAAGTTATCTTGTGGCATGAACGCTCTGGTTGACATGAATGTTATAACTGGCGCGTTCCGACTTTCCGCATTGGTGCGTGATAAGATAGACCCCAACAAAGCTAAGGCAATCAGGGATATGCCACCTCTGAAAAAATTTGAGGGAAGTTCGAGGTTTAATTGGGCGGTTACAATTCATTCGCCGGTTTGTGTCTCAGCACTCACAAAGGTGTAAATCTTTCTATGAGTTGACCAAGCCAGAAGTAGAATTCCATTGGTATTCTAAGTGCCAAAAAGCTTTTGAATGATTTATGGAATATATGGCTAATCCACCCATTCTCATTCCACCCATGCCAGGTAAACCTTTGATCCATTATGTCTCGATCCTGGATGACTCCGTGGGAGCCGTTCTAGTACAAGCCGACGAAGAGGGCAAAGAAAGGGTAACATATTACTTGTCCAAACTTCTAAACCCCTATGAGTAGAAATACACAACTATGGAAAAAACCTGCACCGCTCTTGTTTGGGTGGTGCAAAAATTGAAACATTACTTTCTGGCTCACGGAGCTCCTCTGATTGCCCATATGAATCCTGTCAAATTTCTTTGGAAAAATCTGTCCTCACTAATAGGCTAGCACGCTAGCAAAGCTTCCTCTCCCAATTTGACATCACCTACATCCAGCAAAAGGCGATTAAAGGCTGTGCCATAGCCAAGCATCTCGCTCACCACCCCCTCCCCAAATTTGATCATGTTCAATCTGAGTTTTCAAATGAGAAACTAATGCCCATCAACCAGTCGGATGATCGCATGTGGACATTAAATTTGATGGAGCTTTGAATTCCCAAGGGAGAGGTGTTGGAATTACTCTCCTATTGCCCGAAGCTGTCACCATCCCACAGGCATATCAGCTCGCATTCTCAGTCACCAACAATATAGCTGAATATCAGGCTCTTATGTCACCGAGCTATGAATTGTAGGTGATAGTCAACTTATTCTCCGCCAAGTGCTTACCAAGTATGGCACCCTTGATCCTAAGCTCAAGCCTTATCAAGAGCTAGTTTCCGTGTATGCCAAATTGTTCACCAAGATGATCTTTGTCAATGTCCCTCGTGACCAGAATATTCTGGCCGATGCCCTCACCTTATTGGTATCATCCTTAAGGTTCCCTCTAGGAAGGTGGTTCGAGTTTATCACCATTTATAAGCGTCTCACCGCTGCTGTCCAAGACGCTTCCCTCCTGAGGGTTAAGGAAGAAATATCAAGGAAGGTCCGGGAGGGAGAAATCATTGAGAAGAGGGAAATCATGTTGGCAAAATTGAAAGAAGAACTGGTCGACGTTGAAGATTTGTGGATATCAAATTTTCTATTAATTAAAAAATAAAACTTATATGTAGAAAATGTACAGTAATAGTTCTCTTGCAATGTACTTAATTATAAAAACTAGACTTCGTCCAAGAGCCTTTCCTTGTCGCCTAAGCAGTAAGGCGATGGTCGCCTTGGACGTCTTGACAATCATGAGCTTAATGGGCCAGCACTTGAACTTCTGGGCTAGTCCGTGTTATTGGGCCTCATTTTGGAGAAGAAAATCCCCGTCTACAAAAATATAACCGGGTACCAAACGAAATGTGTATGGTTGAAGACCGCAAGCAAAAGTCCGCAAGGACCTCTGCCTGCAAGTATATTAATTTTGAACCAGGTTCAAAAACTAATATGTGAGCACCCAATCTACAGACCCTAAACAAGTGGAAACCTCTTCGCGTCCCGAGGTAATATAAGCTAAGATCACAAAAGTAACAAAGGAATGTGTGGATCGAGTGGGAAAATAGTATGGCCCGCAGGAACAAAATCACCAACAAAAAAATTTAAAGGAATGAGACCAGCAAGGCATGCAGGCGCTAGTTGCACACAATCGACGTAGTCGACACATATTCCACTGCCCCCCACACCCCACCCGAAAAGAAAGAACCTGGTCTCCAAATCAACAGCAGATGACGGGAAACCATGCGAAGCGGGTAACCTGAAAAAGAAAAACCTACGCCCTACTCCATACACCGTCAGGAAAGAAAAGCGAATACGAGGGTAACACCGAATACCTCGTCGGCCTCTGAATCAGCCACGGATGATGAAGAACCATGCGAAGAGATTTCCTCCTCCTCCACCTCAGGGCAAGCGCTGGATCCACCGCATTCTTCCAGATCGGAGTCCTTGATCAATTCCAGAGCCCTCCGGCACTGCTCCAACACCTCCACCAGCGTCCGCCTCTTGACCCTCCTCGCCACCTGCACCTCCTGCTCGACGACGACGCCGCCGCCTTCTCCTTCCGGGGAGGACACAACCTCCCCGCAGGACTTCGCGGCTGACGCCGAGGGAGGAGCCTTCCCCACGGCCGCCTCCATGCTCTATGCCCAGGAACAGATCGACAGGCCTCCGATCGACAACCCTCTCCCCCACCTATGCCCCAATTCCTGCAGCAGCGACGACGGCGGAGCAGAACGGGGTTGGGGAAGAAGGATGGTAGGAAGAGCAAACGTGTGGTGGGTGCGGAAGTACAGCCGCCGCAGGCTCCACGGCCTTGGCTCGCCGTTTCCGCCTGGGCGCGGGAGAGGGGTGGGGGGCAGCACGGCCGGTCCCCGGCTTCGCTTGTGCTTCACTTTTCCCTCGTCGCCGTCTCGCGTCCTATCCGTCTCGTCTCTTTCCGTAAAATAATTGATTGATTTATCATTTATTTTAGATTAAAGGTTGCTTGTCGGCTTTGAGAACCTCGAGCGACAGCAATAATAATACTAATAATAAGAGCCCCCACGCCACGCACGTTGGCATTCTCGGCGCAGCGACACGGCGGCACGTCACGCACGTCCTTCCCCGAGCGCCCATGGCAAAGAGCTGCTGCCCGCACGAAATTCTGTGACCGCAGTATGGGGTCACTTGCCCGGCCGGACCGTTGATACGCCCTTGTTCGTCCTTTTTTTATTTATTTTACATCACAAATTATCAAAGTTTGGTTCTCAATATATTTTACTTTACTTTTGGTGATAGTTAGTTGTAAAATAAACGTACAGTGTGACACTTAGGGCGCGTTTGGCGGCACTCTTTCTTATGCCCTTCCTCCATAATCTCAACACCGTACACATGTGCAGTTATTGTTAGATTTTTTATCATTTAAAATCTTCCGAATTCACTTCGAGGTTGTTTTGAAAGATTTTGAAGAGGGCTCATTTTTGTGTGGAGTTCTCTCTTCCCTGCCATAATTTGCTTTGCACCTAAGTCAATAACCGTTGGCACATTTGGTCGGGATTAAATGCTGTCGGCAGATTATATGTAGAAAGCAACGCCCCATTGTGCTGCCAAATACAGCCTTAGAATTTACCGAGAGAAAATAGAGTGAGAGTAGACGTGAATGAAACTTATGGTAGAAGAGTTGATTATTGAGATGAGGAACAATGTTAGGTCCACGTTGGTAGGACGTCATCGAGGCAAAAGGGATTCTGCCCATTGGGTCAGACATTGACGTCAAGTGTTCTCCTGCACAGAAGAAGAAGAAGAAGAAAAGTTTTAACCAGGATGGGACTACCTTGGAAGAATCCTATGATGCTTAAATCAACAGCAACAGTGGAAAAAAGAACTCAAGGGAGTAGAGGAGCAATTGTTGTGCATATTGCGACATTGATGTATTGTACTTTTTATAGCCCTTGAAGGCCAGAGGCGTGCGCCGCCGAGGATTTTATCTTGGTCGCCATCATGGGCAGAATAGGAGACGGGTCCTAGGTGGACTCGACTATAATTATGGAAATGTAAAGAGTCCCACGCGGTTACGAAATCAACTAAGATCTAGAGGGAGATCTAGGAGGGCAACAAACAAAAGGTTGCATTGGATTTGGCTGCGCATAGATCCCATGCCTGTTATCTAATCGAGTTCAGTCTTGAATTAGGAAGGCCATAGGAAGCGCTCACGTCACTTGCCCCAACCCTTGGTGCGAATTGCACGGGTTGGTACGCAACAAGGATGATTCGACAAAGGACTGTGGCCACCGTGTCTTCCGAGAATGTTGCATTCGGAGTGTTGGCGTCAAAGGATAACCGAGGCTAAGGCCTTTGGACCGGTCAGGCCTAAAGTTATAAAGTGGAAGGTTCTTAAGGCTATTGCTATGGTGTGGCCGAGTAGGGAGGACAAAGAGAGGCATTTGTGATTGCGGCCTTGATGAGTGTCATATTTCATGTTATAATTTGCATCACATGTATCATTTTCAAACACTTAATGAGCATAGTTGTACATTAAAATGATCAAATCTCATTCTCACAATTAATTTGAGTCTACATGTAATTTACCATCATTTTGAGTCAAATGGTAATGGAGAGTTTCAAGCGGTGTTTTGAAGATCAGCGACGATCTATCACGTTTCGGGTGACCCCGAGGTAGGGTGACGAATCCCTAGCTCTGTAGTTTCCTTCCCCGCGATTTCTAGGCCGACGGGAGGTCGAGAGGGGTCCATTTGAGCTCGGGATGAAAAATCCATGATTTGGGATTTTGAGCGTCGATCTAGTGTTTTACCGCATTAATCAGTGGTTTGAGGGAACCATTGGGTGCCTAGGATCATGGGGACAAGCTTCCCCCTTGTTTCCCCATCACCCGGAGGTGTTTGGGGCGTGAAATGGCGATTTTCAGCTAGGTTCGCCGTTCTCGGGTTGCCGGGATAGAAATGGTCCTAACAGAAATCGTTTCTACCCTTGCGTGGCCCAGCGATGGACCGTCTACCAACCCAGGAGTGTCGATAGAGTATGCGGTCCATCATTCGACCATTTCACACTTGGACGGCCCTTGTGCCGACCGTTTGCCCCGTGGAGTCAGCGTGACTCCCGAGGCATTTCTGACTGTTGGGTTTTGACGGTTGCACAGTTTTAGGGCTACATGGTCAATGGTATGGCCGTTTAGTTCTTTGGCGCGGTCCCTAGTTGGACCGCTTGGGTTTCCAATGATCCTGAGAGGACCGTTTGGCTTTTGTGCTGTTGGGTGGCTGAGCAGCCCCATGGGGTACGTTTGGCTCCTCCAGCGGCCTAGCTTTGGACCGCTTAGCTCTTGAGCGGTCTGAGGATGACCATCTTGCTTTCCGTGCCATTGGGTGGCTTAGCGGCCCAAGGTGGACCGCTTAGTTCCTCAAGCGGCCTATCATTGGACCGTTTATGCCTTGAACAGTCTGAGTATGACCGTTTGTGTTGCCGTTCAGTCCAGAGGTTGGATGGCCCCATGGGAGACCGTTTACCATCTAGAGCAGTCCCAAGAGGGACCGTATATGTCTCACACGGTCCAAGGCAGACCATGTATGTCTGTTGAGGGGCGGTTAGTAGGTGACCATCCCATCTTGCCAAACGGCCTATGGAGAACCGTTTGAGTTCTGAGGTGGTCCATCGATTGTCCGTTTACCCAGGAATGGCCCAGGTTGGACCGTTTACTGTATGTTGTCTTACCGGTAGCTTTCTACGTGCCGATTCGAGTCCCAGGTTAGTGGATCTCGATCCACGTGTTGACCCGTGACGTGACTGATACTGGGCATCATGTGGGGGCCATGTGTTAGGGTGCCATGGGGTCCTGGGAGGTGGTGTTCTCGGATTGTGTCACCGTGAGTCGGTGTCGGTACGAGGAGTGGTCCTTGTACTCATCCGGCTCAGGCATTATTTTTCGCTGACTAGAGAGTCTACTCCTTCAGCAACCCTCCACTCATCGTAGCCTTCCGATACGCGTGTGGTCCCACTAGGGAGTGGTGGGGAGGCTACCCCGAGAGATAATTTCTAGACTGGTTACCGTAGGGCCCCACATCTTGCAGTTAGAGTCCGACTGAGGGAAAAACTAGTTAGAGGCCTGACCTAGGACGCATGGTCAGTGTGTGCACATATGGTTGGGGGCAGTGGACATGCACTGACGAGCGCGATCCCAACTAGTTCTTGTTCCATGGTTACTTGCACGGTGTCCTTGGCTCCGCCTGGGGCATTACAACGAGACACCTGAGGCATGGTCTAAGACATCAGGGGACGCATCCAGCCTTACTTCTAGTGGGTGGCACACCTGTCTTGTCAGGTAGCGACTCTTGATCCTGTCACTGTGGCATGTGTCTCGATTTTTGCATTGTGAGACCGGTCTCAGTAGTAGTAGGGCTTTTTCGTTTATTATTTTCCTATTGTACTCACCTTCACTGCTTTGCATTGTAGCTTCTCATTTTACGAGGTAGGGATTCGAGTGATCCCTATTGAGCCTTTTGTTATGAGGCTCATCCCTGCGTGTTTTCACTGTGTTTCAGGTGAGGCGAGGCTTCAGAGGAGCGCTTCTGAGACTCAGCGTGGTTCTAGTGCCCAGGGTTAGTTGCCAGTTGCTAGAGCTGAGGTATGCCATGTGTAGTTATACTTTCCTTTTCGTCACTGTACTAGTTGTGGACTACTGTTGTATTATTTTAATGTCATTATATTGTGAACCATGTAACTTGTTTAATGTTAATTAAAATTCTTGGTTATTCATATAAACTATTTAATTCTGTAATTATTTGTGATGCTTGTGTATCTCCACAGCATTCCTTTAACCCTTCCGAGCCTTCGGGCTCGTGGGTGGCGGTTCGCGATTCGGATTATCGGGCCTTCCCAGCATTCGGATCCCGGGTCGTTACACCCACACTGGCCACGTGGTGAAGTTGCAGCTACAAGCTACTAGACTCATTCGTCATGAACCGCAGCATCACAATAGACGGTGATGGCACGTCGGAGAAGGAGCTGGGAACACTGGGGACGGAGACATTGGGGAATTGGTGCATCATCTTCTGCTTCTAGGACCCTAGGACCCCCTCTATTTTTGCTTCCCCTCTCTCCCCCTCCCCCTCCTCGCTGATGAACACCGAGATGCACAAGGAGTTATGGTTTATGGAGGAAGATGGAGAAGGCAGTTGGGGTTTTAGATTGTGCCTGACGGTGATGAAGGCGATGACAATGGAGGCCCCGTCCACAACAGTAGAGACAAAGGTGGCGTCGTCAGGATCCAGGGAGAATAGAGGAGAAGGGGTAGGGGAGGAAGAGAAAGAGGGAGAGAATGGATGGGATTTGGGAGAAATCGAGTGTTAGATGGGAAATAAATGAAAAATATCAGACGTCAGTTGTCCGCCATCGAGATCAACTCAATTCCTACATTTTTATTTTTTTTATTTTTTTATTTGAAGTGACTTATTCCCACTCTTAGTTAAAAGTGAAAGAATATCTATGACCTATTCTCACATTTACTCACAAAGTGTAGGACTAGATAAACTTTTCCTACGTTTCTCAAATAACCATCGGAATAAGATGATCATATAGCTACGCTATAATAAAACATAGAAAATTTATTTACGCAGTTTCAAAAACAAATGGATGGTACCACTGATTGTAAAAAGTATAAAAAGAGAATGTTTAAGTATAAAGTATAAAAAAATTGTTCCAGTCTTCCAGACTAATAAACTGATAAAGTAGCTGAATTGTACATAAAATCACAAACCTGTGCAAACATGTGACAAGGTGGGAGGGCCATTAATTTGATATCGGAAGGATTCCAAGCTGAAAGAATGATTCGGCGATCATCTGGTTTATTCTTTATCTTGTCGATTACATCCAACAGCTGGTCAAATCCTTTTCCAGAGTAGTCGGCATGCATTCCAATGTATCTGCAAGTTATACATGTTATTACACACCATAACATATAAGATGACACAATACTCTCAAATATTATGTGCCTACTTTGCACCAAAGTGCCTCCATTGAAATCCATATATTGGTCCTAGATCACCTTCTTCCCTTTCTGTCAAACCAACACTGACAATCCAAAACAGGAGAGAAAATGGAAAAAATAAAGCATCACATTCACAAGGAAGAACAATTTGTAATGTTTCACATTTAAAAAAAAAACATTCATAAGGGATGATCAAAAGCCATGAGAATGCCTGTGAAGGTAGTCCCTGGAAGCATTGCCATCCCAAATATGTATCCCTTTTTCCTGTAGAACCTGGTGGATAAAGCAAACCTTAGACCAACACAAGCACCCTCTATATATTTAGCTAAATCAGATTATTTTGGGATAGATGTCCAAGTAAAAAATTAGCAGTCAACTCTAGCATCTGAGGATAAACTTAATTCAAGCAATTGACTATCTAGTAAGAATTCTTTTGGTTATACAAGAAAGATACTTTTTCCCTTAATTTATCTTTAAGTGCATATAACTATGAAAGCATACAGCATAATCAATTCCTCTTCCCATTTTCATGTGCCCATCCGCATGTGCATGCATAATATAAATAAAAAAATAAGAAGGGACACAAAGTCAGTTGAATGGGGGCATCAACAATGTGCTTCCAGATTTGAAACATTTTCACACTATCATAAGTTCAGATATGCAAACAATGTCCTAAGGTCACCCAAGAAAATGACATTTCTCATTTGAAGAGTGGACTGAAACACAAGGAGATCTGGTCCAAGTCCAAAAAGATAATTAGAGTTCTCGATAGTGCGTTCTGATAACCATAATTCCAAATCAAATAATCCACCATACAGTGTCCCTTGCAGCAATGGAAATGTTTCTCCTCTTTCGTGCAGAAGATAAGTAAAAACCTGGAAAAAAACTATTCAGATTCATACCAATGCAAAACTCCCTGTTTGTTACACACTCTAGATGAGTTTGGATGATCAAAATGAGGAAGTTTTCTTTTGGGCCTTACATAAGAGAATTGTAATAGAAACAGGAGTTTTGTTATGCTGGACTTTCAAATTGAGAAGCTTACCTTTTGGCGTTTCATAGGAGAATTATATTAGGAGTAGGAGTTTTGTTTGTATTATGTTTCTGATTTCTCAATCATATATACCTCTATTCAAAGTTTTTAGGCAGTAATTTGGTCCTTTTTTTCATGCTACGATTACTGCAACTTACAGGTCACTTCTCTTCCTCTTTAATCTAGTGTCCTCTTAAGGAGGCCATAAGGCCCCAAGAAATTGAAGAAAAGAAAGATATTATATTTACATTTTCAAGCATTTGTCAATTGGATTATTGATTCACTAGCACCTGATCCTGCAATCTGGGAACATAATATGTTTTGTTTCAGTGTTGCTTACACTCACACACTATGCTTTTTGTTCCTTTTCATCTTGAAACTAAGGGTAGTTCTCTTCAACTGGTATATGAAAAGTTGCCAAAGCTCATGGTTGCAATCATGACTAATAAGTAAACCAATCCATCTCATAATTGAAGCTACAATACCCCTCATGGTCAAAAGACTCGGCCACAGTGACAACTGACAAAAATAACAATGCTCCAGCATGAAGACATTGATCTCTAGAGCATATGGAGAAAACAGAAAGCAATTTTATGACCATATGTGGAGATGGTTCTGCATCAAAGAAACATAAGGCATAGAAATACAAAATCCCTAAGGTTAAACTTATCTTCAATCTATCCAAAACGACAAATGTGCAGAGAGTTGATCTACCTATCAATCAAATTAGTAGATGAATCATAAAGATTTGCCTCAGAGCAAAAACAGTAGTGAAGGATAATGGTTAAAGAATTGTTACCTTTGCATTTGTTGAACCACTGATGAACCACAGGAGTTCTTCAACAACACCACGCCAAAATACTTTCTGTGAAAATGCAAACTACTAATGCTCAACAGGTGCAAATAGAACCAACAAGGATTAAAATCAACATTCTTACATGAAAAGAAACATGAAATCAGATGACTGTATCATGTATAGCAATGCATACCACACCCAGAAAAAAAAATAAAGCAAAAGAGGGTTGGGCTTTCACAAAGCTAACATATATGAGGAATAAGAATGACTCAGTTAAGATATAAAATGCATTGAACAAAAAGGTCCAACGAAATGAGAAAAGAAAATACAGCATTCTGATGCAAGAGATATATCATCATATACTCAAACTATTTCCAGCTGCAATTCAAACAAAACAATGCTTGGTTTCTAATAGAAGGATGATTACCTTAGTTGTGAGTAATGGAAAAGATCTGCGCAAATTGAATCGCATCTGCAGAGCAGGCGGCATATGGTAAGAAAGGTAATGCCCTATATATGTCACAACCTAGGAAAAGATCTAGCAACATGATCTGGTATTGATTATAGAATCTAATCAATTTCACATACTACTAAGTAGTACCTGACAACCAAAAAGTGACAGAGTTCCCGTTCCAGTCCTGTCATTCTTCTGAACACCATTGGATATTATATCTTGCACAAGTCTTAGATACTCATACTCTCCATGTCTTTCAAAGATCATTTTTGGAAGAAATAAGAACCTCTCCACCTCAAACTTATCAATGTCCAAATTACCATCAGTGGGTTCTCCATTTTGCAGAGAATGAGACTCCGTAGCAACACTTCGGACGAGCCAGCAGAATCATGATCGATGTCGTTCGCCCTAATACCACCAGCGTGGCCGGCAAGAAGACGATTTTCGGCTGGGAAGCTGATCAGGTCTACCTGTCCCCTTTCTCGGCCGACGTTGCCGGCCGTCCTCGCAATGCTTACGAGAGCCGTGCCTTGGCCGAGGCTGAGGCCGCGCGCCGCAATTCTGTTATTCAGTGGGAAAATTGAGGTGGTAACTGCCATCATCCCAGTTTCGGCCGGTCAGCCTCTCGTCAATAAGGGGGGCGGCGTAACGGATGTGTGGTATAACTTTTTCGCCCTGCTTTATCAGCGAACCGGCGGCCCGACGGGTGACGTGTCGGCTATCCTCGATCAATTGGGTACGACCCAGGGCACGATGATTGCCCGGTTTGCAAACAACTGGGAGGCGTTCGGGACTTTGGTACCAGGATCGATTCTGGTCATGAACCCCGGCGCCGACGTGTCGTTTACGAACATACAGGAATTACTAGACGATATCGGCGCAGTTCATGGTGACATATTGTACCGGGGTGCAGCTGGATGGCAGGCGCTATCACCTGTCAATAATGGCTATCTCAAAAGTCAAGGCCCCGGCGCGGATCCGGTATTCACGGTCGTCCCGCCTACCGGGGCATCGGTAGCGACGGGGCTTACGGCCACCGGTACGACCCAGGGCGACGCGCTCCAATTGGCCGCGCAATGGAACGAGATAACCACGGTGCCGGCCAATTCGGGGGTCGTCCTTGATGCCTTCGGCGCGGGCTATGACAACGTGGTATGGAACGAAGGGATCAATACTCTCAAGGTTTACCCGCCTGTCGGGGGCGAAATTGACGCGTTAGGAACCAACAACCCCTATTCGCTCGTTACGCTCAAGTCCCAGAGCTTTTATCAGTTGACCGCCACGCAATGGCGCTCGACTCAACTAGGGTGACGGATGAAACACTTCTTTAAGCTGGTCGAGGGCATACCGGTCCTTCCCGTCATGAACGCCATCATGACGAACGGCCAGCTATGGGATCGGGATAAGACGCGCACTCAATTTGAGGGTACGCCTCATGCCCAGGTCAGTGACATCCTGTTGCGCTTCGGCGAACCAGATGGGGACAGCCTGGAGGCGTGGGACCGGCCGGCGATGAAGACGCTGGGCGCAAAGGGTCTGTGCCTGGACGTGATGAAGATCGTCGGGGGTTCGCGCCTGGGGCGCGTCGTAGTAACCCGGCTCGAACCCGGCAAATCGATCCTACCCCACGCCGACGTGCGGGGTGAATATTCGTCGTATTACACGCGCTATCATCTGGCGCTGCAAGGCAAGCCCGGCTCAATTTTCATGTGTGGCGACGAGAACGTAACGATGCGGACCGGGGAATTGTGGTGGTTTCAAGCCCACGAAGTGCACGAAGTCAAGAACAATTCTGATGATGACCGCGTGCACCTGTTGATTGATGTCAGGATTGACCCGTGATTACCGTCCAGGTCGAGCCTTTCTACGAGATCATGCCGGAACTGATCGAGATCTTTCCTCGTCATTGGGAGGAACTCGGCCTGCACCGGGACAAGATGCCGTTGGCCCCGCAACACGGCGAATATATCCGGCGCGAAGCGGCAGGCAACTTGTTCGTGGTAATTATTCGACGCGATGGTAAAATTGTGGCTTATTATTCAGTCCAGATGGCGCCGGGATTTCACTATGAAACGACCATCACGGCTACTATGGACATGATGTACATCGTGCCGGAACAACGCAACAAGGGCCTGGCGTTCCCGTTGTTCAGAGCCGTTGAACGTGAATTGAAACGACGCGGCGTGCAGCTGTGGTATAGTGGGTGGAAATCCGGAAACCCACTCGGCATGCCAAACCTATTACAGGCGTTGGGATTCAGGCCCGCTGACTCGTACATGGCTAAGTGGATAGGGACGTGACATGGTAGCAGCAGCAATCATCGGGGCGGGAGCGCTCGGCGCAGGGGCCTCGATCTACGGGTCCAGCAACGCGGCCAGTGCTCAAACAGCGGCGTCGCAGCAGTCCATCGCCGCCCAAAAGAAGATGTTTGAAGAGGCCAAGACGGCGCTACAGCCCTTCATCACTGGTGGCTCGAATGCGCTGCCCGGCCTTAGTAAGTTCATCGATCCCAACGACGCCAGTTCACCGCTGAATGCCCTTCTAAAGCTTGTCATGCCGGGGTCAAACCAGAGTGAGACGCTGGCCCAGACCCCCGGGTTTCAGTTTGCGGAGGATCGGGGACTCAGGGCCATCAATAACGCGCTGGCGGCACGGGGGTTGGCTGGGTCGGGCGGCGCGGTGGCGAAGGGTGCAGCCGACTACACCACTGGCCTGGCACAACAGACTTGGCAGAGCGTCATTAACAATCTCCTCAACACGTTTTCTCAGGGGGCCGGCGCGCAGCAGGGTCTGGTTAGCACCGGCGCCAACGCAGCCGGTAATCTGGCCGGGGGCGCCATTTCCAGCGGCAAAGGCATCGGTGACGCGCTGGTGGGAATCGGCAACGCGCAGGCTGGGGCCAACATCGCAACCGGTAATGCAATCGGCAGCGCCGGCAACGCGGCATCGCAGGCCTACCTGTGGAACCAGCTGGTGGGCGGCGGATCCGGGGGCAATGCCGGTGGCAGCATGTATGGTTCTTCAGGGGTGGGTAACGCTCTCGGTGCGGGCGCCTATGGCGCGGCAGGATAACAGGAGGCTTGAATGCCCGTTGACACTAGTATCTACAAGCAGGCCCAGCCCGCCAACCCGCTGCAAGGTATCCTTCAGCTGGGGCAACTGGCTGACGTGGCCGGCAATTTTGCGGTTGGAAAGGGCGTCCAGCAGTCCCTGGACCCCAGCACCGGCCAGATAGATAGGAACGCATTGGCCGGCATCCTGAAACAGAGCCCGGCCGGCGCGATGAAGGCCATCCCGACGCTGAATGCCCTCGAACAGCTTAAATCGGCCGGGTATGCGGCGGACCAGGCTGGGCTTGAAGCGTTCCAGAAACGTATGGCCATCACACACCACTCTCCCCCCTTTTAAGACTTTTATCCTTGTTGTATTTTTTTTATTTATGGTCATTGACCACATGGGAGAGTTAATTCTTCTCTCCCCCATTTGGACCTCCCTAACCCTAGATCTGAGGGTAGCTTAGGTCATTTTTATTTCATATATAATTCTTATTTTTTTCATTTTGTGAGAATTAATGGAAGAAAAATTAGAATTTCCTCTTGGAATGCCTTGGGCGCCCCTACCTTGTCTCTCTCCTCTCTTCCCCCTTCAGCTGTGAAAGATGTGAATTTCTTGAGGTGTGAAGTCTCCATATTTCCCCCCCTCTGAGTGAGAAGCTCAGCACCGCCGTCGCCGCCGCCATCGAGCCGCCGTCGCACCGCCACCGCTGCTTCTTCGGAGTTCTGTCCAACTCAAGATAGAAGCTTGAATCTGAAATTCTATCTCCCTACCCTGTTATCTGTTTGACCTCAAATTTTGAGGGTTTGTTCCTCCAGTCATCCCCCATCTCTAGTTCAAATTTCGTGCCATTTCACCTTCGTTTGGCATTTTTTCATGAATTTTAATTCCACCCTTGTCAATCTACCAATCAGTAGATCTACAGGATAGTAGTCTGTTGTGGTATTTTTCCCACCCCTTTAGCCATCTCTAAAAAATCCCAAAAACTTCCTACGTGATCCTCACATCCCCCCTTCTACCCATAATTTTCCCAGATCCCAGATCTACCATCTTATCCCTGGTCGAAATTCGTTCTCAAGCAGATCCATATCTGTCCTGACAGTCCTGTAACCAAACCTAAAGAAAACACATAGTTTGCAGAGGTTCTCATTTCTAATCTCGTCTCTGGATGGTCCTAAAAAAAATATATGCTCTAGCCATTTGAGTCCTCTTTCCAACGGCACCAGTCTCGCCTCAATCAGACACCGGCTCTGGCCAGAACAATTCTCGTCATGGAAGCACACAGTTCTGGCAAGAGACAAGGTTGCGAAAAGGTGTTGGAAAATAATTCTCAATTAATTATCTCTGCTCAGTGTCAGGAACCGCCACTCCAGGGAGTCGACTAGGGACACCCCGCCATCGTCCCAGCCAAGCGCCACCTTCAGAAGACTCAAGGAGGATGTCATCCCTTTGGAGGCCCGTGCTTCCTGTCCTGTAGGCCAGAACTGAGTCCGCGCAGTGCCGAGTGGACCAAGTTCGCGCAGTGCCGAGTCGGGCCAGCACCCATCTCCAACCCGAGAGCCCTTCCAGCTTGCTGTCCGTCAACCCAAGATCAGCCCTCCCGGGCCCCACTTGTAGCCCTTTACCTCCCTGCATGGAGTGGGCAGTAAATTAACTTTTGTAATTATTGATTAATTATTTTTATCAATAGTTACCATACTTGGCCGGGGTCGTCTTCCCCACGCCCGAGAGCGTGGAAGTATCGTGTCCGCTCCCCTCTTATCGCATTTGCTTAGCTCGTATATCTTTTAATGCCGCTGCATGAGAGGTTGATAGGAATCTAGCTTGATAAATTATTTCAATCACCGCTGCGAGAGAGAGCGAGACGTCCAGTGACCCGATCCGGGCACGAAAGTGAGAGTTGACCACCCTAGCTCACTGTCGCTTTCTCAACCGAGCATGTCCAAATGCTTCCCTCGCTAAGGGAGCAGTCGCGAGCTTGCTAGAGTCCCAGGTTCGCTGTTCATCCCGCATCAACCCAGCCTGGGACTGTGGCTTCTAGGAAGGTTGGGTGGCTGTTCTCCAGGCCGCGACTGATAACCTGGGCATCCCAGTGCCGACCATGCCTCCTCCACTGACGCCATTCGAGCTAGAAGGCAGCAATGGCGGTGAGGAGCTTGGCGAGGAGGAGCTGAGCATAGGGGAGTAGGCTGTCGGGGCCGATCCGTCAGCGGAGAAAGAGCTGATCATGCCGACCGATGATCTGCCACCTCTCGAGGTCCAAAACCATGGGCCAAGTGATACTGTTGCTGGGGCGAGCTCTTGAGGGAGTGCTCGCCATTTTCTCCTTCTTTTTGTTTTCTTTGTACTGTATTTATTCCCTTTTCACTCTGTTGGAGTGCACCGGGGCAATCATCCCCCTGTTTTGTATGCCTTTTTAGTTTTGAAATGAAGACTTTCTTTTCTTTCGTAAAATCTAGAACTCTTGGCGTCTGCCACGTAGCTTGCCTTCTTTTTTGCTTTAAATCTTTCTAGGGATACGAAGCGGCGGCAAGGGACTCACTCTGAGGAGGCATGTTCTTTGGGGTCAGTCGCTTCAATTTTTGTGAAGTCTGAGAGGCGGTAAGAGTCCTCCCCCCTTCTGGGGACTTCGCTTCTTTTCTATAAAAAGCATCCCGTGGGGGGGCTCTAAGGTCATCCTGGGTTCGCTGTTTGGCTTGGTAGGTGTTTCTGAAGATGTCATCAGGAAAGTCAGGCTCCTCTTCTGATGAGGCCCCCATCAAACGCATGTGCTTCCAGAAGGAAGCATTATAGGAGCCGAAGTCGGCAATGGGGAAGAGTAGCGGCAGTGGCGAATCAGAGGACTTCAAGCGGGGGTATCTCCAGGGATGGCGGGATGCCTTGGTGAAGGTGAACCGCCTTTATAGTAACAAGGGGGTCATGAGCGTCCAACCAGACAAGTTTCATCCCGAGGAGGATGAGTAACCTCTTTGTACTCCCCCTGTTCATTAATAAAACTTTCCCTTTTGCAGTCTTCTCTTTGCTTTGTAGGGTGTGATTTCCTTTCAATGATCTCCCTTCCTTCCTCTGATACGTGTGTGGGTAAAGGGATGCTTTTCGCCATTGGTAATGGAGACGAGGCATCCCTCGTCTACAAATAGTAGGGCTCGTGGGCATGCATGTTATTTATCGTCATCTTCGTTATGCCATCACGATGGTTCAGAGTTCTCCCGAGGTTGTGGTAACTGGAGAGAAGGTTCCAAGTCCTTCTCCTGGCATAGGTGCAAAGGCGGGCAATACTCTAGTGGTTTCTACCCTGCCTGCTATAGTGACAGAAGAGAAAAAGGTCACCGTCAACTCCACTCCCCTCGTCATTGACGAACCGTTCGATTGGGGTAGTGATTACGCGCAAGGCTGGATGGCCAGATACTAGGATGGCTATGATGCTACCATGGCCTTGGTTTGCCCTACTTCCTTTCGTAACCGTGTACGGCGACCACATTAGGATGCTATCTTGGAGTTCGGTAGTTCGTATTATGAATAAAAGTAGAGATTCCTCGATCCATGTTTGTGTTGTATGCATTTCTGTTGAAGAATCTCCATGTGTGGTGAGGTTGTTAGAGCAGATAGGTTCGTCATTCAAATCCATCCATCCCTATTGTGCGTACATGTCTCATTCCTAGGGTTTTACTCATCTCATCTTTTGTGAAGACTGGGACTTTCCTTGCGCTACTTGTGATTGGTTTTGGGAGAGAGCGTATGTCTTCCCTTGGTGGGAAAAGACTGTTGCTCATTGTTTCTGGGGGAAGTGCGAATGCTCGCCCCTTGAGAGCTTAAGTGCTACTATCATTTTCAAAGGAGCAGGAGTGCTCACTTCTTGGGAGCTCGAAAGCTGCCATCATTTTTAAGGGAGTTGAAATACTTGCCTCTTGGGGGCTTAGAAGCCACCATGATTTTTGAGAGAGCCATGGTGCTTACCTCTTGGGAACTTGGAAGCTACCATGATTTCTGAGGGAGCATGAGTGCTCGCCTCTTGGAAGCTTAGAAGCCACCATGATTTCTGAGGGATCCTGGGTGCTCACCTCTTGGGAGCTTGGAAGCTACCATTATTTTTGAGGGAGCATGAGTGCTCACCTCTTGAAGGCTTAGAAGCCGCCATGATTTTGAAGGGAGCTTGGGTGCTTACCTCTTGGGAGCTTGGAAGCTACCATGATTTCTGAGGGAGCACGAGTGCTCGCCTCTTGGGGGCTTAGAAGTCACCAAAGTTGAGCTCAACTGGCGATACTTTCGTTAGACCGATGAGGTAATATCTCAAAAAATGATTTATTGATAAATTTTTTTGAGATTTACAGAATTACATATCCTCGGTACCTCTCGCCCCTCTAGCGTTGTTAGCTCGTATGCTTGTTTGTCAAGCACTTTCGTTACCCTGTATGGGCCTTCCCAGTTTCGCGCTAACTTTCCCATGGCTGCTCTAGGGTCCTGTTGACATGCAAATTATGAACAAAAGCCAGATGAGACCAAAGAGAAGATCAAGACAGAAATGAAGATCCAGAAGACTCTTACAAAGTCAGAACTGAAGAAGAGCCGTTGTTACCAACACCGCATCCAGCTAAAGCCCTTTTATGGCCAAGCTGCTGTCCGACATTGCCGTCACCCTGACGACATTGCTGATTAAACTATACCAACTACTATCCAGTCAACTGACTGATGAGACCGGCCTTTGAAAGACTCTGAACGGACGTAAGAAGCCAGAGTACGTGTGACAGTCAACGCAATGAGACAAGCTGAATCAGTCAACACCATAAGACAATGAGAATGGGTCAACATGATGAGGCAATGTGTGTTATTCGACACAAATGAACACAAAAGCCCTAAATGTGTCAAATGGGCATGGCGCCGATAACAACTGGAGAAGCCCAATATCAGTGTGCGCGTTGGGAAGCCCTCTCTACCATTGAGGCGCGCCGGGAACCTCAATGGGCGCGCTGACTACCAACCCTCCGAGAAGAATAAGTGAAGGGGATATAAAACCCCTTTACTCCATAAAAAAATAGGAACAATGGGAGAAAAACAAAAAAAAGAGAGAGAAGAGATCAACAACAGAGAGAGATCAAACATCCTACACCTGAGAATACAAGAGAGAAGAGACCGAGACAGAGAGGGAGATCGAAGAGGCAGGAGAAGATCAAGAGGTGAGCTCCGGGGAGGGAATGGAGTCAATGCTCCTCCCTCCCCCTCTCCATCCATTCTCTCTCCTTTCTTACGCTCATTTTGCTCTCGAAATAGATAGATAGACGTATCTTTGATGTCCCGTTTACGAGGAGTAATATTAGCTCTCTCTCTACCCCCCCATGTATGCTTCTCTTTTACTGTTTTCTCCTATAAGTGATGCCAGCAGTAAGCTGATGAATACATGACCGTCGTTAGTGTTGTTTTGAAAAGGGTGAAATGAGAAATGATCGCCCCCCCTTTTCACTGTCTACTTCATGTACGTCTATACACCGTGTGTGGTTTGATCGTTCTTCACCGGTTTTTCATCAGCACCTCAGGAGGAATGGCCAGGGAGGAGCCCCAATCCTATTCCATGGGTTATTGGGCTCTTTCCCTTTCCCCCTCCGATGATCTGCGCAATCGTAGGGTCTATATGTCCCTCTATCTCTTTCTCTCTAAGCCACAGAGTCGTCCTAGGGATCAGAGACATGCATCTCTTGATCTCCTGGACGGCAGGCAATAGAACAGATCCCCTGGGATTATTCTGTGACCAGTGGAGACCTTGATCCCTTAATCTGCTCCCTAATCAGCCCTACCTCCTAATAATCCCTCCTCACAGCCTGTAGATACCCCATCATAATCCATATTTGATCCCAAAATCCTTGGAACCGATGGCTACTCACACTGAGAAACAAAAAAAAAACCCAAAACAGAGGGCCGGATTGCCCTAGAGCCTCCCGGCGCCGAAACCTCCTGGCACGGTGAATAGCCCACAACGCGGGGGTTCGCGCACCGAGAGTCACCCGCATCGGGAGCTCGTTCAGCCAAGCTTCCCCGCGCGCCGAGATACCCCTGATTGCCATGTCGCGTCGAGAACCTTCACACATCCCAGGTCCCTTGCGCCGAGAACCCTCTTTACACCCCGTTCCAACCTCTTCCAGCCATGTTAGATTTTTCCGGGGATGCTCATGGGTCTCCATTGAAATCCCATGGAATAAATTAATGGGGAATGACCTCCCCTACATTATGTTGTCCCGAACCGGGCCTACACATGCAATCCCGTAAGTTCGGAGGGCTCTGCCTCTGCATGAGTCCCGTCGACTTCCAAAGGAGAATATCAAGCGTTGCTGTAAGGCGATCACATCGTTTAGGAGCCTCAGTGCTCTCCCATTCTGGCCATCACCCCGGCACTCCGTGGGTGACGGTCTATCTCTTCCTTGGCACGACCCAAAGAGAGGGGAGATGCTGCCGGATTTGATCCGTGCGCTTAAATAAACACATCATTTGTCGGCTCAATTATTATATGCACATTAGTCTTTCCAATGCCCTTCGAGGCCTTCCAGTTTGGCGTTTAATCAAGGTTTATCCTTCTTAGGAAGGACATAATTAATGTCATGGCCTTTACGGTATGGCAGACTTTTGGTCCCGACACGATCACCTATGATCGTCTGATCTGTCAGATGAGCGCATAATAAATCTGTCAAGGGGTCGACCCTTGGGGTCGACTCTCGTGAGGGTTTTATGCAGTGTAGAGATGCCTGGAACTATGGGTCGACCCTTGGGGTCGACCCTCGGGCAACCAGAAACTCAAACCCGCGGGTAAAAAATAATCTGACACAGGGGTCGACCCTTGGGGTCGACCCTCGGGGGCTGGAAAGACAAGGGCAGCAGGCTGGAAGAAATGGGTCGTCCCTTGGGGTCGACCCTTACAGTCGTGGAACAAGGGGGTCGACCCTTGGGGTCGACCCTCGGGGGCTTTCCTGAAGCAAAGGCGCTTAATGCTATAACCTGATGCGTTAACGCAGCTGGGACACTGCGTTGACGCACAGGGCGTTCCAGAACCAAAGCAGCCAAGCCTATGCATTGATGCGTCGACGCTGCCAGCCCTATTGCGTTGACGCAGAGGTACTCCAGAAACAAAACGACCAAGTCGTTTCACCGATGCGTTAACGCAGCTTGGGCAGTGCGTTGACGCACAGGCTCTTCCAGGAGTAAAAGCAGACAAGCCTTTACACTGGTGCGTTAACCCATGCCAGCCCAGATGCGTTGACGCAGCGTAGACGCTGCGTTGACGCAGTGAAGAAGAAACAAGACAGAAATAAGACTGCTGGTTGTAGGCTTGCGTTGACGCAGGGTAGACACTGCGTTGACGCAGTGAAGAAGAAACAGGACAGAAATAAGACTGCTGGTTGTAGGCCTGCGTTGACGCAGGGTGGACACTGCGTTGACGCAGTGAAGAAGAAAAACCATAAGGGCTCGTTGTAAGGCATCCAAGGGCTGCGTTGACGCAGCGCACACAGGGCGTGGACGCATTGCCTCATCCAGAACCACTGAAGGCCTGCTGCGTAGACGCAGCAACTGGCCTGCGTTAACCCTTTGAAGAAGTTGGAGGCCTGCTGCGTAGACGCACTGCTTTTGCCTTGTTTCCAGCCATTTCCGAACTCATTCCATTCTCACTAACTTATTTCTTTGAATTCCAAAACATGAACCGTAGATGTGATCAGCCGTCTTTAAGTTCCATGGGTACTTAGAAAGTTCCTTGCCCTGCAAAGACATACATTGGAATTAGACCTTGGTGATCATCAAAACCATATCATCACACATGAAGCTTGGTTATCATCAAAACCACCATATCATCACACATGAAGTTTAGTTATCATCAAAATCATAGTTCAACAATGCTATTGTTACCTCTCGCTCGATTGCTATTCAGTTCACTGGCCAAGGAGGGTTATCTACCTGGATCGTGCTAACTCATACGGCTACCAAGCAGATTATGGATTCTATGCTCAAGGGCTATCTTTGGCTGGCATATTCTTCACTGTGCTGTTTCTGTTGATGAATGCATTGTGAATTGTGGTATTAGCATGGCCTCAAGGTGCTCCTGCTGCCAATCCCCTCAAACTAAAGAGCTTAACCACCTGTTCATCTCGGGCGACCTTGCTTGCCAGCTTTGGAGCTAGTTTCTGCCCTTTGTGGGTAACCAGACTATGCTGCACACGCAGGTTACCACCAGGCTCTGGTCTTTTATTACTACCTGCAACCCACAGTCACCCCATGGCTTTATATCACTATACAGCTGCTTTCTCCTGCTTTGGGAGATCTGGAAAGCCAGATGGTCGTTGCGATACCAGTCGACCAGTGTGCCGGTCATGAGAATCATTAGCAACATCCAAGCCTCCATCCACTTTGCCTTGAGCAAAACTTCCTTCAAGCTCCTACCTTCTGCCCAAGAGCTCGCTATTATATCCTCCTTCGGCTACCACCCGACCATGAAGAACAAGGTGTTGAAGTTTATGCGATGGATTCCTTCGCTTGGAGGATATTGCCTCAATGTCGATGGCGCCAGCAAGGGTAATCCTGGTATGTGTGGGGGAGGAGGATGCATCAGAGACACTAATGGGAACCTGGTCATTGCATTCGCACATTACTATAGTCTGGGCAATAGTCTCATTACCGAGGTTCGTGCCCTGTATGATGGCCTCTGTCTGGCTACGGACCATGGTATCACCTTGGATAGCATCCAGTCGGACTCGAGTCTGCTGGTGGATTCCCTTCGTAGTAACACCCCCCTCTCTTGGGATACCATCCGGTGGTGGCGGATGGTGGTGGACCTCCTTAAGCCCCTCTTCACCATGAGTAATCATGTTTATAGGGAGGGCAATCAGCTTGCTGATAGATTAGCCTCCTATGCCTGCTCCTCTAACACAAACACTATCTTTCTTTCAGTCGCTGACTTGCCTCACGCCTGTAGGGGGAATTTTGCCCTTGACAAAGCCTGGCTATCTAGTGTTCGGTTGGTCTAGTTTTCCTCCTTTGTTTGTTTTAGTTCGGGGTATGCCCCGTCCGACTCCCATGTAATCCTTTATTGATTAGAAATATACCTCTGATGATAGTTGGTCGCCTGGGGGAGCGGTTTGCTCTCCTCCTTTGGAGGAGGGTGCACTCGACTGGTGCCGTCCCTATCATCTTTTGATTAAAAAAAAGATTCTATGCTCAAGGGGCAATTCGCCATATCTTCTGCATTCTCCAAAGACATTCTACACATTTCATGCAATCTCTCTTAGTTTATCAATATGCCGGCCGCGTCAATGCCGTGTATTACTCTCCCTCAGCTTCATCCTTTTGTTCTAGTAAGGGAGCTGTGCTTCAAAATCGATTTTCGGGTGAAGTTGCCAAACCTCATGCTGCTTGTGCCAAGAAATAAGACTTTGTGGTTCCATGATGTTCAACATTGTGAGGGATTATCTGTCCAAGAATGTCCGCATATCGTTAGCACTAGGTGTCTAGGGACAACCACCCCAATGAAGCCACATGTTCATGATCGGGCCACTCGTCTACTAGATGGGCCCATTATTTGAGAAAATATTACAGATTGGGAAGCGCGAAGGTCCGAGCCCGCACCAGACGGGTCTATTTTCAAGATGTTTCTGCCAAGAAGAGGCGGCGGTACAAGTATAAGGGCCACATATGGTGCATTCAGGGGTCCACCTCTTCCTCGTAGATTTTTTAATATCTTCATGTGTCCACTTATCCTCATCCGTAGGAAGGTCATAAGGACCCTTATCCACCACCCTCCAGATCTCGTACTCTTGGGCTCTAAGAAAGACATGGATTCTATTTTTATAGTATGAGTAGTTTGAGCCGTCAAAGAAGAGAGGACGGTGGATAGAGTGGCCCTCAACCGTCATCCCCTTGTTGGCCATTGATCTGGATCTATCTCTACATCGTTAAATCTATCTGAATTAGAGCCTTAGCACTAATACCAATTGAAGTCCCGCAATCAATGACACCTGGAGAGGGGAGAAAATCCACCGCTCGAGAGCACGGCCCAACTAGGTCCAATTTGACCAAACCAAGCCCAGCTCCCCAAAGTGACAGCCCCATTTTTGGGCTCACTTACTCTAAGCCCAAAACTCACTCAGACCAGCACTTCCTAGGCGACCCTCAGGTCCAGAAGTCCAAGTGACGGATCGGTCGAGAAGGCCCCTTTGGGGACCCAATGCATCTTGCCCGAGCTACGCACCCATCGCTTGGGAGGACTCCAAGCAAGCACCCCAAGCTCAAATCGACTGTCGGAAGCTTATCCATGCATCCGTTATGCACCCATAAGGAACAGGAAACCCCAAGGGATAGGGGAGAGCAAGATTCCTTATGCCATAAAGAGCCTACCACGAGGACGTAACCCCCTCGAATCCCCTCGACTCCCTAGACTCCTACGTTAAACCGATCGCTATATAAACTCTAGGGGGACTCTACAAGGAGGCAAGTAACAATCCTGAGTGAGAACCACCACACTTTTTGGTGGAGAGCAATCTCGTGCCCCCTTCCTCTCCTACCATCTCCTCTCATACCTATGCTCTATCATATTTACTAACTTAAGCATTAGAGGGTTTTCCCTAGGGATTCATCCTTGGGGACCCCTGATCTATTTCCTACCTTATAGTTCATATACATGTGGTAATCATGATCAAGGATTCCTCCAAGATCTCACGACTCAGGATAAGCGCGAGATTATGCCTCTTCATCTAGCGCCGTCTGTGGGAAACGAGCGAAGAGCCATAATGGTGCAAAGAAATTCTAGTAGGAGGACCTCCGACAGTAAGGGAAGGGCCGTGGGGGGAGGGGAAGGAGAGCCTGTGCCTCCCCACTCCACGGGAAGCCCTCCCTCTGAAGGTAACAACCAAGCTAATGAGCCTCCTCTACCAACCACGGGGGTGCAACCCCCCAACGGGAGTTCTGACGCTCTCCAAATCCTCAATGTAAAACTGGATATCCTCATACTATTAATGAGGACCCAGGCGGCTAGGGAGGAGAAGTCACGACTTTCCTGGGAAAGTCCCCCCCCCCCAAGTGGAGAAGCTTCCCAGCAAACAGCTGGAGGCCGCTTGATCCTCCGGGGACTACGGCTTATACGTAACAGGTCAGGAGGACCTTCGCAAGCCCCTCCTCCAAAACAAGACGTCTCCTCCACCCCGAGGAGAGAAAGCCTCGGGATGCGCCAGCAGGTCTCGAAGGCTGACGCCCCCGAGGGACGATGAGGTAGCTAGCAAGGACACCCTCATAGCCCCTCGGCCCAGCGGTAATCAGAGTTATCCCTCCACCTGCGAGACTTCAAGCGACATTTCACGAAATAGGAGCGCGCCCTCAGTGCCTTACAGAAGACTTCCACTAAGGAGGACGAGGAGCAATCACCATTCTTCGACCAAATCTTGAAGGCTGAGATCTCCCCCAGAGTCTCACTACCATCCTTTAAGTCATATGACGGCCAAGGAGACCCGGCAGACCACTATGATAGCTTTGATGCCCTGATGACCCTTCGCGGGGCCTCTGACACTATCAAGTGCCGAGCGTTCGTAACCACCTTGGTGTAGGGCACTCAAGCCTCATTCCGAGCACTCGCCCCTGGCAGTATCCACGACCCCAGATAGTTTAGGTGAATTTTTAAGAAAAGCTTCACCGACAGCGGCCCTCCAAGCTTAGTAGCGGGGCTGTTGGCACAAAAGCAGGCATAGGGGGAAAAGCTTTGGGCTTATATCAACTGATTTAAATTGGAAGCCCTGCATATCCCTCGCCTGGATGTCACCTCAACCATCACTTCATTGATCGGAGGCACCCATGATGAGAACCTCTGGTGAGAGCTAGTCCTCCATCCCCGTACCTCTCTCGCCAATCTGGTGACCCTAGCCCTACATCACGCTGAGTGCGAAGAAGTCCTCAGTGCTTGCAGCAGCATAATGGGCTTGGGTCGAGAAGGGGATAGGAAGCGACCATCCGACCAAGGCTCGCACTAGGGGAAAAGGTGGAATCTAGATAGAGACCACAGGGAGCCCCATCAGAAATTCGAGCGGTACACGCCCCTATTCGCCCCCGTCTATGAGATTTACGAAGACATTAAGGACTCGGGCCTTCTCTGCCAACCCGAACCTATGAAGGCCAACCCAAAGCGTCGCAGCCGCCGCAAGCATTGTCAGTTTCACAACGACCACGGATACCATACTAGAGATTGTCATCAGCTCAAGGATGAGATCGTGTGTAACACCCTCAAATATAGCTAAGTTGTACTCTATATCACGTAGGTGCCTTTTGAAGTATCGGCTCAGTTATTATTAAGAACTCCGAAGTTAAGCATGCTTAATGGGGAGTAGTACTGGGATGGGTGACCTGCCCGGGAAGTCCTCTATTCTGGAGCCGATCACTATCAGAAAGGGATAAAATCGTGAGCCTGATAGGCCAAAGCGGACAATACCTCGACGGTATAGAGTACAGGGCGTGACAGAATGGTATCAGAGCGCCACGGTTGAGATTTTACATAAATGGTCATCAGCTTGATCCACATTTTGAAACACTTAAACTAGTAGGGAGTTAATATGAAAACTTAACTGTATAATTGTATTGTCAGATTATGGCGGGAGGAGGTCGTCGTGCAGTTCAAAATGATGATGCTCAGGACGAGCCGAGAGGACCCCCATCTCCACCCCCACCACCTTTGGTGGATTATGGAATGTTCATGCAAGGCTAGATCATGAAAGATCCGACCCAGATCAGACCCATTTACACCCATAGGTATAAGGGCTAGAATTTATCGGAGGATAAGATCACTTGGTGGCTCATTCTGAATGCCACCCATTGGTTAGTGAGCACATTGCATCTGGCTAAAGACGTAAAACTTAGCGCTTCTTGGGAGATAACCCAAAATTTTAGTAATTTTCTTCTAATAATAAATGACTTCTTGGGAGGCAACCTAAGTTTTTATTGTGATTTTATTTTTATTTTATAAGTTTGAATAAAGGATAAGTTGGGGGGAGAGAGGAGATTGCTTACGCCTCTACCAAGTCGTCAAAAGCCAAGCCCATTGAAGTTCACCTCCATCAGGTTGTCCCGTTCTTTCCCAACAATATCATGTTTACATTGTTCATTATTCCATCTTGTATATGCCATTGAGGACAATGTCATTTAAGTTGGGGGGAGAGAATTCATGATTCTACTTACAACCTATTTTTTACCAAAAAAAAATAATGCTCAACTAAACTCCCAACTGAGTTTTCTTTATTCATACTCTCACCAAAGAAAATCTAGAATGAATTAGGCTATGGAGAGGGATGATGGAGATATTTTGTAATCTAGTCAAGAGAAACTGACTTAGAATCTTCTAAAAGTCCATTAGCACTGATAAAAAGATAATCAATTACACACTAATGAAGCAAGCAGGACAAGTCTTCTGTTATTTAATTATGGTGTCTGATTATTTACATTTTTAGTGAAGAAATCTTTTTGGGAAAAGCTACCTGCCAAGTGTGAAAATCACACAATAAAAAAAATAAAAAGTATGAAAAAAAACCCATGAAAAATGCCCTGGATCTTAGTAACCAGGCCTGCTTCTCCTAAGGCAAGAGTTGAGGTTCACGTAAAACGGTGAAAAGATGTGCAGCACCATGTGTTTGAAAAAAAAATAAAAATAAAAATAAAATAAGGCAGAGTGAAAGCTACCATGCTCAATGTTCCACACTGAAACCTATAAAGTTGAATGACACCTATCGAGAATAACAATATGAGGGATGCAATTGTCTGGCTGTGGAGTTAGAATGCACGCGCACGAGTGCTATTGAACTTTGGGTGTATTCTCGATTATGTCCCTTAAATATCTCATTTAAGGCTAATGCTTAAATGATCTGGAAATCCTGCTCCTAAGTCAACTCTATGAAAGATGATCTAGAAATGACGCATGAATCTTTTTCAAACTCTTGTTGGTCCTAAATTTTCAACATGTTTGCATTGCTAAGGGACTAGTAATGAGTAAGTTGGGGGGTGTGATAAGTGTGCATTTTGACATGTTAATTTATGATATACACACTTTTTATGAGCTTTAATATGATTAATTATGCACTTCTCACACTTAATTACACTTTTAGATCTTAATGATGAGTTGATAATTTTTAATTATATTTTGATAAATATTTTGCAGGCGCTCAACAAGACCTCCACAAGTCTGCGTAAGAATGGGCCTAATATCATTAAGCAAGAAAAGAAATAAAAATAAGAAAATAATAAATAATAAGACAAACACCTATATAGATATTATGATATCTAATATATATACATACCATATAATATCCTTATATATAATTACCACCTTATTTATATATCCAATATATATATATATATCAATATATAACGCTGGATGGCTGGCGGGTCACAAAAGCCCATTCGCAGGGCACGGTCGACAATGCATGCAGGGCGACTCATTCACGCGAAGGCGGGCTCCATGCAGCCAACCGCCCAAGGCCAACCGCTCCAACAGCTGGCGGTTTCCACGCGAGCAGTTCACGTTCGAGGAGGTGCAACCGGTCTTCTCCACACGCGGGGCACGGGCTGGGCTCCACGCGGCCAAAGCAACAGCGCAGGAGGCTTGCAGGCATCTTCCACGCGAACCACATGCAACGCGGGGCGACCCCCCTTCGAAGGCGTTCACGCGGGCACGGTTCACGCGTGGGCTCCCTTCCACGCAAGGCGTCTTCAGCGGGCCGGCCATGGACTCCACGCACCCGGGCTTCAAGCCATGAACGGAGGCGGGGCAGGCTTCACGCAACCAAGGCGGATTCCACGCATCCATGCGGCCGGTCGGCAACGCGGTTCTCCACGCAGCAAGCTTCCCACACGGGCAGGTGTGTGCACACCAAACGCGGCCAAGAGAAAAACGCAGGAAGAGAGGTCAGCAAGCAAGGCAGAAATAGAGAGACAAAGGCCTATAAAAGGAGGGGAGAGAAGGTTTTGAGGGGGGAGTCACCTAGATTTTCTTTTAAGATGTTTTGGGTTTGTATGTTGATGTTGTTGTACGTTATTGATAGCTTAGTTATTATTTAACCCTTTACATGAGTTTGTGATCTCCATTTCAATTTTATGTCTTCTACAAATTTATTCATTTTTATGTGCTCTTCGTTTTATCTTTCTACCATTTCTTCTAAATCTATCCCGTTTGTAAGTTATTACACGTTTTTCTGTTTGTTGTCTTGGCGGGTTACTGTTTATACGAATTGATATCTTATGCCATTTCTCTATTTTCATGCCCTTCCAATCCTCTTTTCTATTTGAGTTCTTCATAAACGTTGTTACTCTCTTTTGGATCTACATTTTCTTCTTCTACCACCTCCTCTAATTCTTTCCCGTTTTTAAGTTATAGTCAGTTTTTAAAAGTGCTATCTTTTACGATTTTACTGTTCATCCGCGCCGATAGCTTCCGTGTTTCCCCAGTTTTCACCTCCTTCCTCTCATTTTCTCTCCCTGCACTCTTCATGAAAGTTCTTCTTAACCCTCCAATATTCAACTTTGTCTTCTGTCACTTCTTCTAATTCTCGACGGTTTCAAAGTTATGGTAATTTTAAAGTCACCTTAGTTTCATTATAATTTTCCTTCCGTAGTTCTTCCATCCATCATTCTATTTTCTTCTAAATCTCCCCACTGCGGAGTTCTCTCTCGGTCCTCTCACGGTGTCGACTTCCAAAGCAGGGTGATCCACTCAAAGGCTCGGCGAGGAGACTAACAAAATTTCGGGAGCATCTCCCCTTGACCTGAGCGTAAGGGAGATACAGGGAATGCGCCCACATGGAGTGGCGGAACCCGACAGTTGGAGGTAGGCGCCCAAGAGCGGCAACACCTTCGGTAAAATCTCGGAGAACCCGGAGAAATGACGAGTAGAAGACGACTATGGGACCGGCTGCAGGTGCTATGGGATGAGGCACAGGGGCTGGTGTGCCGGCCAAAGGCGCTCAAGGGTGTACCGGACTAGCAAGCTGGGGTTAGGCTGTACCAGTGAGGGGTCGTGCCAGTGAAAGGGTGGCGGAAGATGTGTACCTACAAAGAGAGTGTGCCGGCGAAGGATGGGTTAAGGGTGTACCGGCCAGGGAGCTGAGAGGCTATGTGCCATTGAAGGAGGCATATCGATAGAGGTTAGCTCAGAGGTATGAAGGCCAGGGACTGGCTAAGTTGGACGAAGCTGGAGAGAGGAAGAAGCCCATGGGGTATCTAGGCTTGGCCTAGCTAACAGGGAAGCTTCAGTCAGGAAAAGGGCAGGTGGGGATTGGGTGCTCGGGGAGGCTATGAAGGCATTGTCCTGGCCACAAAGAGGATGGGGACAGAAGGACCACTACCCATGATCAAGAGGCTGCTGGGGGGAGAGAGAAGGGGACGTCGAGGAGGAAAGGGAGAGGCCATTAGGTGCAGACAAGAACCAAACCATCAGAAACAATGGGGGACCCAAGGAGCAAATATTCCATTCATAATGAAAAGGGCTGTGAGAGGGTCGTGTGCATTACAAACACCGGAACAAGTAGGAGTTACAGCCAGGGGAGGAGGAAGAGAACAAGGAAGAAGAAAAGGGAGGAACTGGGGGTTGAGCATGGGAGACGACTCCCTGCTCTCCCTCCACTCCCTTTCACTACATGGAGGACCTCCTTCTCACTCACTTTCTCTCCTACTCTCTCTCTTTGGGTGGTCGTCGGGGAAGGGATGTCACGGCAGAGCTCCTCTCTCCTTCTTCTTCTCTTCCTCTCTACTTCTTCTTCTCTATGTGTGTATGTCATCTCTGGTGTCTTCTTTTTCTGTGTCTGTTCGTCGGAGAAGAGGGGATTTTTATACCCCAACGACAGCAAACTTGGTCGAAGGCGGGAAGCGATGGGCCTTCAATGTTAATTTGACTTTGGTCATCCTCGGTGGCAGGGGCTAGCTTGCGTGCGTCCTCCACTGGCCGACACATCAAGTGGGCCACTGCGCGCCAAGAATCCATAGGGGAATGGCGTGATATCTGGTCTGCCGGACCCATCGCTGGAGGGGTGAAGTGTTGTGCCATTGGAGAGCCAGAATGGGCACCATTGAAGGCGTTTTGTAGGTGTGCCACCGAAGACCTCTGCCTGGCGTGCCGTCGAAGACACCCAACTGGGTGTGCCAGTGGAGACCCAGCAGGTGTGCCATCGAAGACACCCAACTAGGTGTGCGGGTGGAGACCGACGTAGGGTGTGCCGTTGGGCGGGCCTGCGGACGTGCCGCTGGAGGGTGAAGAGGTGCGTCGCTGAAGAGCCCAAGTTGGGCGTGCCGTTGAATGGCATTGGGGGGGTGTATCGATGGACGCTGCAGTGTGTGCCGTTGAGGAGCCCAAAGGGGCGTACCGGCAAAGCTACCCCGCAGGGGGGTGTGCCGGTGAAGATGCCCCCAGTCTGTGTGCCGGCGAAGGCGCATGCAAGGTGTGCCGGTGAAGGCCCTTGCAGGGCGTACCGTTGAAGGAAGTCCACAGGGGGTGTGTCGGCGAAGGGGCCATTGGAAGCGTGCTGCTGAAGGGCGCATTGTGAGCGTGCCGCTGAAAGGGCACGAGGATGCGTGCCGGTGAAGGACCCAAGGGGTGTGCTGGCAAAGGTCTTGGATGGAGTGTGCCGCTGGAGGGCTTGAACGAGTGTGCCGGCGAAGGCGCGCCAGCGGGTGTTCCAGAGAAGGCGCCTGCAGGGTGTGTCGGAGAAGGGCCAACACAAGTGTTCCACTGAGGAGCCCGGAAGGGGCGTGCCGACGATGGGGGAACGCTGGGAGTGTGCCACTGGGGCTTCACGGGGGTGTGCCGCTGAGGGCACCCTAGGGGTGTCCCGGCGAAGGAGCGCACCACTGAGTGACTAGTTGGGGGGGCATACCGTTGAACTCTCGCCAGCGGGTGTGCCGCTGAAAGGGGCACTAGAGCATGCCGTTGAGGACTTGAAAGTGCACCGTTGGGGCACGTTTGAGCCCGTCACGAGCACGAGTCATGATTTACTTGATTTTTCTTCGAGGCCCATGCATTGTGAGCCTCCCGGGGGTTGGTTTCTCTTCAATGTCGTGACTCCGGAGATGGCTTCACGGCAGCATGTGTATATTCAGAGAGTCTGGGTGGCCCATCTTCTCTGCAGTTTCTTCAGCTGAGGTTGTTTGTCGTACTGGACTGGACGGGACATATGGGCATGCAATTTTACACGTCCACACACAGTATCATCCGTACTTTATTTAAGGGGCCTTGAAGCTGGGACATTGGCGGCAATGGCCACCAAAGTTTGACAGATAACTTCATCAATATTTTTAGCCCCCTACACTCCCTCTCCAGGGGCTGCCTGCGGTGGCATGGTATCATCTGTCACCTATTTGACGGGCCTAGGAGGTGCTGCATCAGCGATAATGCCCGCCAAAGTTTGACAGATATTTTTCTCAACATCTTCAGCCCCCTACACTTCCTCTCCAAGGGCAACCTGCGGTAGCATGGCATCATCCATCACCTGTTCGACAGGCCTAGGAGGTGCTGCATCAGCGGCAATGTTTTCCAAACTAGGATGCATATGTTCCGCAACACTGTGAGCCCCTTCCACCCTAGTCAGAAAGAAGGGCCTCATTTCCTCAAGTAGCCGCTGCTGGATCTTCAATGTAGCGGCAATATCCTGTAGGACAGGCATGTATGGAGCTGATGAGGACGTCTCCTCATGACTGGGTCGGGTCATCATCTGACCACCGTACACCATCACCCTTTCACTTGGCTCAACAAGGAGCTCTAACATAAGCCACCCATGTGTGAACAAACAACGGAGTTTAACAATTGGAACAACGATAATAAAAAAAATGCTATAACCGCGCATACCTTGGGACCATCGCTTCCCTGGACTGTGTGCAATGAGAAAAGCAATGGTGCCCCATGGCATCAGACGTGGACCTCGGGAGCCCCCGATATGGCCATGATTCGAACTCATCTCGGGCCAATAGTTCGTTAACTCGACCCGCCTCTATCGGGATCCAATCCCACCTCCGCACTAAACTTCCCACGTACGTGGCAGACATTCGTATGATTTTATCGCCATCTTCGATGCTATAATTGTGGACTTCCGTCCGAACAAGGAATGGCCCACGAGTGACCGACATATAAGTATGTATGAATGTTTATGCCCCAATGCAGGGTTTATCTAAATGCAATTCGAGATTTAGCTCTCGCTTCATTATTATGAATTTCAGGCCATAGGGCCCCTTTTCCTTGCAATCAATCAAGGATTTTTCCCTCTCCGAGAGGATGTAATTAACGTCATGACCTTCATGGCATGACGGGTCTTCTGTCCTGACACGATACACACAATCGTCTGACTACTCAGATCGAGAGCACCTGGGGCTTCCTCGAAGCCCGAATGAATCATCACCTAGGTGACTGGCACGCCCTCGCACTAATAAATCAAATGAACCAATGAATGGATAAACTAATAAATAAACAAAAGAAGTGTTCCAAAAGTTCATCCACTGGTATCCATTCACTTGGAGAAAGTATTCGGGCCAACTATAATATACACCGGGTTCGCGACCAACCCACACTACATAGCATTTATACCTTCTCATTTTCTGAACCTCAATTCCCTGCACTTTCAGAATAAAAAAATGACAATTTGATTGGCAGGAAGCAGGATTAATAAAAACAGAATGCAGAGAATAATTGCGGAGGAGCCTCGGGAGTAGAAAAAAGGGGAACATGGGGAACCCTAGTCGAACGATCATCGCTCGATCAAAGCATATTGCAGAGGTAATTGGACAAGGGAAGGTGTAGGCATAATTAAGTTCCCCAACCACCCTTCTGACCTTGCAATCTACCGTGACGGTCACCGTTGACATTGGCCCCAGGAACGCACATCCACTGTGACGACGAAGGCAACAAGCTACACCAAGACTGGCACAGTGAAGCGGTAGCGAGAGTGCGAGGGCGGAGCACGGCATCAAGGGTTTCATGAGTGGAGAAAGGAGGACGATTATAATTGGTAAACCTCGTAATGGCTTCGGGCCTCAGAAATCCTTCTATTTAATATCATGGGAAAATCGGTGTTACGCAACCCACATAGGGTACCTCGGTTTATAGCACAGTTTGACGACAGGTCAGTGGCAACGGCAAGTATAAGGGTGACAAATAGTTGCCTAGTGCTGACAAATGCCCGATAGCCGTGACAAATAGCTACCTAAGTCTAAAAAATAGCTTGCAACGTTAAAATTGTGAAAACCTAAGAACATCGACGCATGAAGCAAAGGCAGTGGGTAAGGGTAAAAAATACCCTATTAGTGACGACACCTAGATTGCAGAGTAGATAAATACACTGGTAAGGGTGAAAAATAGATCCTAGAGCTAACAAATGAACAGTCTTGAAGTCTCCTGCCAAGCTCAAGTTTTTGTTGAACAGTCATGAAGTCCCAATCAAAGTAACACTACTATAGTACATTATTTCCCTATGAGTACATTATTTGCGTAGTCTGCTGGCGTAGTGCCTGGTTGAATCATAGTCAGGGCCAGGCCTTTCCTGTAGTTGAGGATGATGCTACTATTGAGGAAGTGGAACCATCTTCCCTTGCTTGACGGGGCACATTGGAGCAACAAGAAGGGAAAACTCATCCGTCTTGAACCATCTTCCCTTGATCGGCGTAAAGGCTAGCCAGCCAACTGGCGTAAAGGCCGCACCAACTAGCCAGACGGCCACGCCCGCAAAGTGGAAGAAGGGTACATCAGGCATCACGGCTGGGCCAATAGGGGCAGCTCTTCAACCTGGTGGATGCCTCTTCGTAGATAGGCAGTTAGGCTGTTGTCGGCGTATCTGCCTTTGGACTGGTTCGTTCTGCTACCTTTGTCTTCAATACTACTCCCATCCCGCCAGCCAAGGCGGGGAGCACCTCGTCGCGCGCCAGCCATGTTTGCAGACTGGATAGTAGGATAGCAGGGTCTACTACCCCGTCCACCGCCCTCTTTGGGCAGGATAGCACACTCCTCAACTCGGGGAGGCTCCTCATCACATACCTACAATCACGAAAGGTAGTCACAACAATGCAACAAGAAGACGGCGAGAGAAGTAGTATTGAAGACAAAGGTAGCAAAATGAACCAATCCAAAGGTAGATACGCCGACAATAGCCTAATTGCCCGTCTGCGAAGAGGCCTCCACTAGGTTGAAGAGCTGCCCCTATTGGCCCAGTCATGATGCCCGATGTACCCTTCCCTCCTGCCTCCCCTCGCTTCTACCTCCCTCCTAAGGTAGTGTCGATGGTCATACGCTGGTCACCGATTGCTAATAGTTCTCATACACTGGCCACCGATTGCTAACAATTCTCCTACTCCGAGGTTGCGGGAACACAGAGCAACCCTACAACCGCCTGCGCCTTCCTCCTCTGAGTCGCCCTCCATGCCACCCCACAGAAAAGGAGAGGGAAGAAGTCGCGAGGGAAGATTTGAGTAGTAAAGACACCCTTCGGGACCTTTTTATAGGCCGGAAGGAGAGCCCAACTCCAATTGAACCTTATTCTTCAAAGAATGAAGTGACAAGTCGGGACACGTGAGGGAAGTACTCGATGGCCCTCTCGTCGGGACGCGCGTGGTGACAAGTCATACCAAGCATGAAAAAATGAGAAGATGTCAGTGCCGGGCCAACTATAATATACACCGGGTTCACGACCAACTAGTTGCCTAGTGCTGACAGATGCCAGATAGCAGTGAGAAATAGCTGCCTAAGTCTGGAAAATAGCTTGCAGTGCTAAAATTGTAAAAACCTAATAACGTCGAAAAAAACCTATGAAACAAGAGCGAAAGGAGCAATTGCCACCGCGAAGAGTCTCAGAAAAGACTCTTCTAAGGTGAAGTCACCACACCATCTGTCTATCCAAAATCGACACCTATCTTCCCTGTCCAATCGGTCCCGAATGTCAGTCGCCACGATGTCCCTACAAGATAAGATGCCTCTCCAGATGGGGGAAACATTATGTTGTGATGCTAGAATCAAATCCCAATCCCTAAATCTGCCATAGTACCTCTGCCTAATCACAAGAGCCTACAAGCCATCCACTCCAACCCCCAACCTCCAGAACTACTTACATAGAAGAGCCTAGGTAACGTCTCTAATATTTTTGATACCAACACCCCCCAAATCCTTGCCCTTACAAACTCTATCCCAAGAGATATCATGCCAACCTTTGCTTCTCTTATCACCGTCCTGTCAAAAGAATCTCACCTGCATAGACTCCAACTTCTTGGCCACCGTACTTAGGATCCGAAAAATAGAAAGGAAATAAATAGGCAAATTGTGCAACACCGATCTACAAAGCACAACTCTCCCCCCCATAGGAGAGTAGCCTCGCCTTCCAACCTGCAAGTCTAGACTCAAGCCTCTATACTAGAACCTGCCAATCACCACAAAGAAGAGACCTCAGGGCAAGCGATAGGCCCAAATAAAATAAAAGGAAGGCTCCTATTTGACAACCGACGATGAGAGTCACCTTGTGAAGCACCCAATCCTCCATATTCACTCTCACCAAGAGACTCTTACTGAAATTCACCTTCAAATCACTAACCTCCTCCAACAGCTTTAACCTTAATCTGACTACAAACAATTGGGACTCCTCCTTTATTAAGAACAATATGGTGTCGTCTGCATACAACAAGTGAGTGATGGAGGTGCCACCTGGGCCAGAGAGGAAACCTCTGATCAGCCCAGCCTCCTCTACTCTCAACCACATCTTAGTCAAAATACGTGCTACTAAGATAAAGAGAAGGGGAGACAAAAGGGCCCCCATGCCGAAGGCCCCTACCACTGTGAAAGAGTGATGAGGGCTTCCTAATAGTCACAATTGCAAACGTGGTTGAAGAGATACAAGCACGAATCCATCCCATCCAAGTATCACCAAAGCCCATCCTGTCCAACATCATAAAGAGATACTTCCAGTTGACCCTATCATAAGTTTTCTCAAAGTCCAACTTGAGGACCGCCCTTTTCTTCCTCTGTGTCTTCATATGAAAAAGACACTCATAAGCCACCAAAAAGTTATCATGAATGTGCCTGCCCTTAATGAAAGCCCCTAGGAATCCACTGACCAGTCTATGCATAACATTGTCTCGTCATCTCAGACGTAGTTTAGTGATGATTTTGTAAGTGCTACTTAATAGACTAATGGGCTTGAAATCTTGAAAGCCCAGAAAGGTTCTATTGGTGCCTCTCAGGTGAGTTCTCCCCTCCTGGAACTCCCTAATAACATTGAGTAGGTCATCCTTAACAACCTCCTAGTAGCTCTGAAAGAAGGGAAGTGGGAATCCATTAGGCCCCGGTGCTTTGTCACCAACAAAAGAAAAAATAATCTAGTGAACGTCTTCCTCTGAGAAAGGCAATGAGAGAGCTTCCCTATCCTCTTGAGAAAGGCGAGGAAGTAGATCAGAGGCAATCCCTGGTCTACTGGCATCCTCCTCAGTGAAAAGTCTAGAGTAGAAGATCCTCGCATGTCCCCTAATGTCCTCATCCCTGAAAAGGAGTTGGTCTCTCACTTTGATACAAGCAATGGAATTGACTCTTCTTCTCCCAAAAGTAATACGTTGAAAGTACGCAATATGCCTATCTACCTCCTTAATTCATCTCTCTCTCGAACTCTGCTTCTAATAAATCTCTTCCTTGGCTACAATCTTCTCAAAGTCCACCCTGAGAATGTCCCTAGCAATTTTGTCTGCATTATCTAAGAGCCCTACCTCCTCCAAGCAATCCAACCCCTTAATGTGCTGTGATATCCTATCCTTGGCCTCCTTGCCAGATAGAGTATTGTCCAGAACCCATGCTCTAAGAGTGTGTGCCACCTGCCTAAATTTGCCCGCCAACTTAGCCATCATGGAGGACTTGCTCCTCTACACAAGCCAAGCACTCCTCGCATGTCCAGGAAGTCAACTTCCCTGAGCTAGAATCTCTCAAGTCTGAAAATCTATCTACCCATATGAGAATGTCTGGTCTTTAGCAACAAGGATTTGTGGTCTAACTCTGTTCTGGCAAGAGAAGATACCTGCACATGAGGATAGTGGTCCTCCCAATTAACTAAAACTAAAAACATATCCAGCCTAGAGTAGGTAGGAATTTCCCTTTGATTAGACCAAGTGTACTAAGTATCGAACATCCCAACATCAATTAGAGCAGCCCCTTGGATAAAGTCGACGAAGTCCTTCATCTCCCCTACTAGAGAGTGCATCCCCATTCTCTCCCATGCAGTTGCAATGGCATTGAAGTCTCTACATACCATGGCCGATCTGAAGAGTGATGAAACATGGACAATTCATGTCATAGCATCCTCTTCCCCTCCCTACTCTGCAGACCATACGCCCCTGAGGAATCTTAAGAGAAATCATCATGAACATTACGGAAGTGAAGAGACATGATCCCTTGGCTAACCTGCCTATCTTGCTCCACCTCCTTAACATAAAAATGATTTCACAAGAACATGACTCCTCTAGATCTACCTGTCGCCGGTGAGGCAATCCCCTTAGTAAGCCACACACCCCTGATATCCCCCATAAGAGACTCCCCATCCCCTTCACACTTGCTCTCTTGCAGGCACAAGATATCAATTGTACATCTTCTAGCCAACTCCTTAACTGCCCTCCTATTCTCCCCAACATATCTCCCTCACATTCCACATGACCATCCTTATGGTGGTAAAAGCTATAGCACCCCCCAGCCTGCTACAGCCCACTCCTCACCTCCCCTCCTCCCTCACTTCCCCTAGACTCCCTCATCTGAGACTTCGCACCCTTGGCCACCCTTGCCAACCCCGCCACTTCTCCAAAAATATAATCTCACCCAAGGACACAGCTTCCAACACAAAAACTGGGTACTCATGTGACAACCTCGCCAGCACGTTTCCCCAATTCTCAATCCAGCTAGTGCCACAAACCACAATACCTCAAGTAACGGCACGGCAACAACACGTCTCACGTAACCCGAGACAAACTCACACTGAGGAACCAATCCTCCGACGCTCAACACATCCTCAAAAATCCACCTATAGCATCCAACGCTACGACCTTCCGCTACGCACTCAGATCCACGTGCACAGCCACCACAACGACAACTCAGGATCCTCCATCCCGACAATCCTCTGTGACCCCGTAGGCTCCGATTCACGACACCTCGAAAAACACAACACCAGCCACAAGTTCTCACGAACACCGCCCAGCTGGCACGCATCCTTCTGGAGCAGCGCCAACAACCTTACACATCAGCGAATGGGCAACGCTTCTCACTGGCAACTGCCTTGTCAACACAGGATTCGTCTCGCACGGACTTCGTGGCACAGGCCAACCAATCCGGACACATGATGCAAGACGACGAACCTTAACCCAGCGCGATCTCCTCCAACCAATGGAAAAACTCAATACTTCTCCGACCAACGGAAGGTCCCCATGCTTGACCTAACCTCGAACCTTGCACACGCTGGGAATAGCACCTTCAGCAGCGAAAAAACCATTACTCCCGTCAGGTCAGCGCCTCCGAGACACTCACCAAGTGACTTGTCGGACCACGATCACAACACCTCTCGATGCACCATCGCTGCGACTCCTCGAACAGCAACACACCATGCCTCAAGCCGAAGCACGAGCCATAATCTGCACCCGACAACACTCATCCTCGAGCCGCAAGCTCGCCACTGAGCCTTCACATCTCGAACCATATCCAGGGCAACTATAGCCCAATCCAAGAAGATCCTCCGCTCATCCAAGCACATCTCGGCCAGAGCGCCCACTCTGCCACCTCGAACCACGATCTCAACGTCTCAGGGGTTAGATAAATCTCGAATGGGAATGGCCAAATGACAACATTAGCTCCCTCAGAGCACGCTCACGGCCAGTTAACCACGGACAATCCGCACCAGCCACTTGACCCTGCTACAGATCCCTCGAACACAGCACCGCAGTAATGCACCTGTCGACAACCTCTGCCCAACGCAGCACAACCGGAGCCACCACCAATGAGGGAGAAGGCTCTCGACCCCGATCCTAGGCCCCCACACCGGCACTCCGACGATGACAACAACCACCTTCAAAGTGCCAACGCCGCGCACTCACGTTCTCACGTGAGAAACCAAGCGAAAAATAAGCACGAAACTCCATGTCAGCTGTCGATTGTACTGGACCTTACGGACTCTGATCAATGTAATATCTTGAATTTCCATTTACTCACCACAATCATGGCTCTGATACCAGCTGTGGCGACCCGGGATCCGAGTACTGGAAAGGAACCGGCACGACTCGAACCTCGGCCCGCTTCCCACAAGCCCGAAGACTCGAAAGGGTTAAAAGGATAGGTGTGGTGTACATAGAAATAAGAAATAAAGCAGGACAACAGATATAATAACAGAAATAAACAATCTAACTACAATAGAGTCTAGTCCAATAGGAAGTACAGTCTAAAGCAGTAAAACGTATCACTCGCCAAGTGAACACTCGGCCCGACAGGCTGGCAACTAGGAACCTTTACGCCGCTCCCTCGAACCTCGAGGAAGAACCACCGCACCTGAAAACTAGGGATGAGCCTCCTATCACTGGCTCAGTAGGGATCCCGTGGAACCCCAACCGAGAAAAGAACGACGGAAAGAAAAGCTACGCTAGCCATGGAAGGAACAACAGTAACGGTAGGAACAGCAAACTGGTGGCCGGTCAAAACTCGGCACTACAGCTACTCCTATTGGCAACAGAAAACATGACCTGGTCTCCCGTCGGGGGACAACCAAGTCACACACCCGATATCTCGATTCCACGATCGAGAGACTACCGGACACGAACCGCCCTAGCCACGCTGCCAGGAAAATGACACGACGCCTCGGTCAGGAAAACCTGCCCTCGCAGCAGGGCCTGAACCGAAACCACACAGTCCAGAAACACAGTCATGACGTCGCTGTCGTGAACTTCACGCTGTCTAGGGAAAGCTCTCGGTGACGCTCACCGAAAATCCCAGACCTCGGCTACGGGAACACTCCCGAAAATAACACTGAAAACCCCATCTCGCAGATGAGAAACGGAAACCCAGGACACGACAACTCACGTCACGTGACGAGAGCACCACCCACTAGAAGAACGACCAGATGCGTCCCCTGACGTCTTACACCGTGTCACAAGTGTCTACCTTCCACGCCCCGGGCGCGAGACTCAGACACACACAGTAACCAGAAGTACCACAAAATAATGACTAGCTGAGGTCGCGCTCGTCAGCATGGGTTCAAAACCCTCAGCCTTGTATCCACACTCAGACCATACGCCCTAGTCCTATCCTCTAGCTACTATTTCCCCCTAAGCCCCGACTCGACTGTACGTGGGGGCCCTACGGTAACCAGTCTACTCACCGTCTAACTCGGGTATGCCGCTCTACCACTCCCCGGTGGGTCAGCACGCGCGTGTCGTAAGAAGGCTGGGACTAGTGGAGGGTCACTAACGTGAACACAGAAAGCCACACATGCACCCATCGCGAGCGACACGAAGTAACCGGTGGCTCGGGGCCACCAAACTCTGGACAGCCCACTAGACCTTTTAACCCAACGGTCCTTGAGTCGCGAGACTCGGGGTCAAGACCGTTGAATGTGACGGTACTAAGATGTCGATCTGGCCTATTCCCTAGATCTGAAACCACGATAACACGGAACCCACTGACACCTCAAAACACGGACACGAAACCTCCGGGGTGTTCGGGACACTCACGAGACCGAAAGTCGACTACTGGGTCACAACTGGGTCGACTGGAGTCCAACACGACACTCAAACGGTCACGGGACAACCCACTAAAGCAAACCAATAACACACAAAATTACTTTTTAATTAACAGTTTAAATTTAACAATTATAGCCCAGAGTCAAGCCCAAAGGAAAGACAACAAGTGCCAAGTACAGTCGACAGAAAACTAAAGAAGTACCGGGAAGTCGGGGGAAGCCCGACGAAGGTGCCAGTTGGCCACAACAACATGCTACGAGCACGCGCAACAGGAACCACACGGAAGCCAAACGAACGACCACCACCTGAAAAGAAGGGGTGAGCCTCGTGTCACTAGCTCAGTAGGGGTCACGCGGATCCCCACTGGAAAATACGTAGTAACACGCTAAAACAGCAGGTAAACAACAAGTAACAACAACAGGTGTAGTAAAGTAGGAAACTAAACTACAAAGCTGTAAAGAAAGGGGTAGTAGGAGTAGGGAACAAGCTAGGAACAAAGGGAGCTAAAAGGAAAGGGAAGAAGTCATACCAGACGAGCACGACTACCGAACTAACCTCGGCCCCCGAAACTACTCCAAGTCGACACTACACCAAGCAAAGATAGAAGGGTGAACTTTAAACTAGGAAAAGTTAGAAGCTTACCGAACTGTCGACAAGACGCCAAGCTCCAAACGAAGACCTGCAAGAACAACCGACAAAGTCTAGGAAAACCTAGACAAACTCAGACCCAGATGATACGACTAGAACGTCATGCACACTGCCCCATGCATGATCGAAACATCGTGCAGGTGACAGAACATCGACCTCGGGAAAAGCCAAGAGAAGGCTAACCCGAAAAGGTCACGACGTGCGAGGAACGCGAAGAGAACCACGAAGAGGCACGTGCCACGTGACTAGAGTGTCTCACCACCAGAAGAACAGCCAGATGTGTCCACTGACGTCTTATGCTACGCCTACTAGTGTCTTGTCTACATCACCTACCGCAAGGACTAGGCGGAGACAAAGACACTGCTAGAACCAGAATAGTACCATAACGCGAGCAACTAGTTAGGGTCACATCTGACGACGTAAGTCCAAAGCCCCTGACCACGTGTGCATACACTGGCTATCATCGAAGCCAGGCCTCTAGCTAGTATTCCCCCTCCGTAGGACACTATAGTTGATGAGGGACCGACGGAACTAGCCTAAGAACTGTAAACTTGGAAAGTGCCCTGCTACAAGAGCCGTCATGCCGAAGCGTGCCGTAAGGCTATGACTATTGGAGGCTCACAAGACACAGAGACTCAAGACACGAGTGTGAAAGTACAGACAGGCAAGAGAGCACTGTCGCACGTACTCTGAAGCACCAATGGCAGCACAACCACTACTGACAACTCAGGACAAGGCAACTAGACCTACTCACGTAACAATCCTTGAGTCAGATGACTCAAAGGCAAGATCATCACAGACAGCGGAATAAGCCACCAATCGGTCTACTCCTAAGCCAGAGGAAACGACGCTCCGCAGAAAATGGCTCACGGAGACCCGAGGGAACACCGAGGACTCTCAACACATCTAGATACGTAAACTGTGGTAGAACGATACCTCGACGGATCCAAAAATACAGTCTCGAATTGGAAAAAGTTACCGAGACACATACAAGGTCACATGTCAACCCCTGGTCTCACCGGGTTGACCGAAACCTGACACAACACAAACACACAGAGACACACACAGCATGCACAAGCACTCCTGACCCTCCCATCATGGTCATTGCCCTCATAGGATGTCAACAGACACCCACGGGTCACAGGCAAACCACGAGATCAAGCCGAGATAAGCAGAAATCGGAGCGGTGGACAACGACAACACTCTGGGCAAAATGAACCATCACTCAATCGCTAGGCGAACCCAATAGTCAAGAGGCAGTCGCTACGCATCCAGAGACAATGACATTGGTAGTTCTAGATTGAGTCGTTAGGGTACTGTCGTAGTCAAAGAAAAGACCACACCTAGTCACCTAAACCGATTGATCCAGAAACCACCGACACACAGACACCGTCCTAAAACACAAACCTAAGATAGACAGACACACGAACAGACATAGAACCGAACAATGGCCATCATGGCCACAACAGGACTATAACGCACCTCTATAGGGGCGTTACACTATTCTGACGCACCAGGGTAGGGGCGTCAGGACAACCGGACCTGAAATCCAATGCAGACCATGTGACGCACCAGGACCGATGCGTCACATCAGCATAACGCACCAGGACAGGGGCGTTATGGCCAACGGACCAAAACTCAAATAAAAGGGTATGTAACTGACCTATATAGGTGCGTTACACCAGCCTAACGCACTAGGACAGAGGCGTTAAAGCCAACAGACCCAAAATACTAACATGGACAAGAGGCATATAATAGACCAGGCTGAGTCCGCCATAGCCACATGGCGCATAGGGGTAGGCGCGTTACACCAACCACCATAGCCAGACAAATGCCAGTCAAGCATGGTATAACGGTCTCACACTGGTGCGTTACCTAAACTATAACACACAGGGACAGACCCGTTAAATGAACCGATAGACCCGATCTTCAAGGAAGCACGGTCGTTGAGGGTCTGACACAGCAGCAGGCCTTGAAAACCACAGCACGTAGCGGACCAAGCTAGGCGCGTTATAGGCATGTGATGGTCCTACTATGGTCCATCACACCAAGGGCGTAATGCACCACCATAGGCGCATTACAGTCATGTGACGGTCCAGTACTGGTCCATCACACGACCCCTACCTCGAGGAACGTGAAATGACCCATGGACGTAACTGTCTATCGAGGGACCGTCACACAGTGTGACGGTCACTGGAGGGACCGTTACATAAATCTGGCGACCAAAATAGGGGAATAGTAGAATCGGCCCATTCCACGCCCCATTCACGCCGAAGTGCAGGGGAAACAATGCCACGCGATGAAAAATAACCCTTGGAGGCTAAAAACACCACATGTATGCACTAAAACGTGAGATCGGGGTGTTTCCAACGAATCGACCCTAAACGAGTCACCGGGGTTCCCGGACTCCTACCGGCCCCAAATGACAACCGATCGACACGAAACTGGTGGGGTTGGGATCCTTCTCCAAAAAGTGGTTTTTCGAGTGGGTCATGTGTGTGGCCTCAGACTGTGAGTCCAGTTAACTAGCCTGGGACTGGAAGTTTTTCGTGCGTCCCTAGATGAGGGATTAACTCGAAGCTCGTGAGCTATCTTGGGAATCATGCTTTCGTGATTTCAGACTTAGGGATTTGGCCAGATTGTCGGTGTCGTGCCGTCACGTACAACAGTCTTGACCTAAGTCTCGTGACTCAAGGACCATTGGGTTTATTAGGTCTAGTGGTTGTCCAGAGTCCGGTGGCCTTGTGCCACCTATTACTTCGCATTACTCGCGATGGGTGTGTGATTGGTTTTCGGAGTTCACGTTAGTGACCCGCCACTAGACGTCGCCTTCTTACGGCACGCGTGTGCTAACCCACCTAGGAGTGGTGGAGTGACTTAGGCTGGTTACCGTAGGGCCCTTTGCCTTTGCAGCCTGAGTCCAGGCTGGGGGGAAAACCAGCTAGAGGATCCGACCTAGAGCACATGGTCTATGTGTGCACACGTGGCTAGGGGCGTCAGACCCGCACTGACGAGCGTGACCCTAGTCAGTCCTTATTCTGTGTTCCTGGTTACTGTACGGTGTCTCAATCTTTGCCTGGGGCATCGTAGGGAGACACCTGAGGCTGCAGGCTAAGTCGTCAATGGACACATCTGGCCTTGCTTCTGGTTGGCAGGTACTCCCGTCACGTGACGTGAGCTTGTCGTGACTCGAGTTTTCGTTTCTCATCTACGAGACATGATTTCATGTGTAGTTTTCGAGTGTTTTCCCAGAGCTGAGGTCTAGGGGTCTGGCGAGTGATTTCACGGTGTAGGGTTCACGACGGTGAGGTCCTGACTATGTTTCCAGACCGTGTGATTTCGGTGTGGGCCTTTGTGTGTGTGCACAGGCCTCCAAGACAGAGGTGCCGTGACATTTTCCTAGCAGCGTGACTAGGGCGGTTAGTAGTCTGGTGGTCCCCTGACCAAGGCTCCGGGGTGTTGTTGGCTTCCTTTTTGGTAGGGTTATAGAGCTGTGATTTTATCGACAGTCATGTTTTGGGGATTCGTGTACGATCGCACTTTCCATCGTTGTTATTGTAGCTACTCCTACTGTTGTTGTTCTTGCTGTTGCTGCTTTCCATATTGTCATTATTTTTAGCTTAGGGTTTCGTGGGACCCATACTGAGCTAGTGATAAGAGGCTCACCCCGATTTTCAGGTGTTGTGGATCTTCCTCAAGGTTCGAGGGTGCTGCGTTGAGGTTCTTAGTTGTCAGCTCGCCAGACTGAGTGTTCACTTGGCATTTGGTACACTTTTCTACTTTAGACTGTACTTTTGTTGGACTGGACTCTGTTATAGTTAGATTATTTATTTCTGTTAATTGTTGCATTATCCTGCTTTATTTCCTATTTCTATGTACACCACACCTATCTTTTTAGCCCTTCTGAGCCCTCTATCTCGTGGGTGGCGAGCTAGGATTCGAATGGTATTGGGTCATTCCCGATATCTGAATCTTAGGTCATTACAGTTGGTATCAGAGCTGTGGTTGTAGAAGTACATGAGAATTTGAGATATTACAGTGATCAGCATCCGTAAGGTCCAGCACAGTCAATAATAAATAGTTGGCATAGGGTTTCATGCTTGTTTTCCACTTAGTTTCTCGCGTAAGAGCCTGTGTGCGTTGTTTGTGTTGGCACTGTGAAGGTGGTTGTTGTGATCATCGAAGTGCTGACGTGGGGTCTGAGGATCGAGGTCGAGAGCTTTCTCCCTCTTCGATGGTGGCCCCAGTTATGCCGCATTGGGCAGAGTTGTCGGTAAGTGCGTTGCTGCGGTACTACTTTCGAGGAGTCTGTAGCGAGGTTAGGTGGCTGGTGAGGATTGTTCATGGGTAAGTGGCCGTGAGTGTGCTCTGAGGGAGTTATTGTCATTTTGGCCACTCGTTTGGTATTTGACCAGCCCCTGAGGCGCTGAGAACGTGGTTTGAGGTTGCAGAGCTGGTGCTCTGGTTGAGAATCATGCTCAGATGAGCGAAGGATCTTCTTGGATTGGGCTGTGGCCGCCCTGGATTTGGTTCGAGGTCGTATGGCAGTGGTAAGTTCGAGACTTGAGGATGAGCGTTGGCGGGTGCCGATTATGGTTTGCGTTATGGCTCCTGGCGTGGTGAGTCATGGTTCGAGGAATTGTGATGGTGGCGCATTGAGAGATATTGTGAGTGTGGTCCGACGAGACACTTGGCGAGTGTTGTCGAAGGTGCTGACCTGACGGTGGTATTGATTTTGCTGGAAGGTGCGGTTTCTAGCATGCTCGAGGTTTCAGGTCAGGTCAAGCGTGGAGTTCTCTCCCGATTGGTCGGAGGCATGAGTGGGTTCTCCTCGGTTGGAGAGGGTCTTGCTTTTATCAAGCTTTGTCATCTTGCATCGCGTGATTGGATGGGTTGGCCTCTCTTGTGTGCCATGAAGCCCGTGCGAGACGCATCCTGTGCTTTGGCAGTGTGGCTGTCTGTGAGAAGCGCTGCCCATTTTCTGATGTGTAAGCGTGTTGGCGCTGCTCCGGAAGGATGAGTACCAGTTGGGCATTGTTCGCAACAACTCGTGGCTAGTGTTGCAATTTCTGAGGTGTTGTGAATCGAAGCTTGCGGAGTTATAGAGGATGAGTTGAGCATCAGAGGATTGGTTCCTCGGAGTGAGATTATCTAGGGTTACGTGAGACGTGTTGTTATCGTGCCATTGCTTGAGGCATTGTGGTTTGTGGCACTAGCTACATTGAGAGTTGGGGAAAATTGTGGGCAAGTGTGCCACATAAGTACCCTGTCCCTGTGTTGGAAGTTGTGTCCTCAGACGAGATCGTGTTCTGGAGGAGTGATCTCTGATAGATTATGGGGTCCCTATTAGTTGTCGTGAGCGGCTAGTAGGGTTGACCGAGTGGTCGACCATGATAAGATGTGTATTGTCTGGGGACCCGTGTGCATTGATCGCAGCGTTATCGACCAGCTTACTGTGGTAGTAGGTAGCACTTGTCAATTGAGCTTCTCCTTCATACACAAATCGAAGAGCATCTTAGTGTGCTCTTTCTTGAAGGAATAAGGCGTCTTCATGCGCTTTGCTAAGAGAGACGCATTAGCCTTGTTATCGGGCTTCTTGCCATTGCCCTTGGATTTTCCTTCCCCCTTGTTTCAATTCGTGGGGGAGAAGTCCACTGCGTTCCCCTCCTTGCCGCTGGCCGGACGGTCCTTGGAGGATTTACCTTTGGCAGAAGCTTGTACAGGGTAATCGACGAAGAACATTTCAATCTCTGCCACCACTGTATTCAACTGGTCAAAGCTCCTGATATTGGAGCCCAGAAGCTTCTCACTACCCTCCGCCGATAGGCCCCTACGGCAGATGGTAATCACGTCTTCGGGCGTCAGAGGATTATTGCAGCGCATGCTGACGTCCCTTCATCGCTCGATGAAGTCCAACGCGGTTTCACCTTTCTTCTGTCGGAGGGAACAGAGCTCTACTAGGGAGATTTTGTGTTCGACCGTTTGGAAACAGTCAACGAACTTCTTCTGCATATCAGCCCAATCAGCAACAGAATTGGGCTTAAACCTTGAATACCACTGGAAGGCGGTGCCTGTCAGGGACGTGGCGAAGTACCACAGCAAATATGCCTCTTCCAGTGCCAAGTCACCCATGGCCATCATGTAGTAGGCCAGGTGTTCATGTGGGGAGCCCTGCCTGTTGAACTTCTGGAGTTTCGGGGATTTTGGGTAGTCAGGCGGAAGCTTCTTGAATTGATGGTGGCGGGGATAAGGCACGCTGTACAAATCAACGGTGGCCACACCCTCCCTATGCTGTGCAAACTTCGCCTCCACGATGCACTCGATCATCTGCCTCTGCAGCATAAGGCTTTCTGCAGCAGGAGTGGTAGATGACCGCGCATTAACTTCATGTTGCGGAACTTCAAAGTCCACTGCCAGTGGCAATTTTGCCGCAGTGACGGAGGCGTTGGCTGTGACTGGAATGGGAGGAGGCTGCTGTTCCACTCCAGTGGGTGCCACTTGAGGTTGGACAGGAACCTCTTTTTCACGCAATAGCGTCTACAAGAGATTCTTGAGTTCTTGGTTCTCGCGTCGGAGTTGTCCCAACGCGGGAGTATGTGTCTCTTCCCTCGGATCTTCCTCATGCTGGGGGTGGCTTCCCCATCGACACTGTGGACGTCCTCTTGGCGCTCTTCTTGTCGCGCCTGTTCCGGCTGAGATGTCCCAACAGTCGGCGCCTGTTGTGTTTGCGTCAAGATCCAGGACACGGGTCTTGACCTCCTCAAATATTGAAGAGGCTGATTGAGCTCTCCCGAGGTGTCCTCTGACTACTTGTCGACGGAGGTGGCGTAACAGGTGAACACTTTGACAGAATCATCAGTCACCTGAACCACCCGCTTTTTCCGGGCGGTTGTCTACTCGGCTTGGGTGGCATCCCAATTCTGTCAAAAATAGATACGCGGGACGTGGAAGCCTGGGTAGAGCAATCCTCGTCCGTGTGTGTTGAACTAGCCCACGGGGAGGTCGGCCGCACCTTCTTGCCGGCTCCTCTGCGCTTTTGCCTACGTGGGGGCTGAGGTGTAGGCCTCAGGGATGCCGAGGTTTCAATGCTTGTCGGGCTCCGCATTTCTTGCAGTTTCGACATGCGGCAAGGCGCTTCCGCCCTTGCTCGCCTTATAATTCGGGCCTCCTCTTTGGTGACCCAAATTTTCTTCAATTGGAGCTGGTGCTCCTCTACTGGGTTGTCCCTTGTCCTTGACCGGGGAGCTCGTGGCTTGGGCCGCTGTAGGGGGCCCTGAGTTGCCGCCGGTACGGCGGGCTTCTTCATTTTCATTCCGTTTTCCTGGACTTGCCGAAGGAGCTCGAAGCGGTTGGAGGTAGAGATGGCCGGGACGTGTCGATCCCGAGGCAAAATCGGTTCGCCTCCATCGAGCTGAATGTGGAGGTCTCCCACAGTTATAGTCTTGCCAGAGCGGGATGTAGCTGTCGCAGGCTTTGTGCCCTGATGGCTAGGGCGTTGCCCCTGTTGAGCAAGAGCAACCTTGGTGATGCCCGCCGTAGGCGTGACGTCATCGTGGCGGCGACGCTGCCCCCGTTGAACAGGAGCAGTATCTCTGAGGGTTGCTGCAGAAGAACTGGTGCCGTGGCGGCGACGGCGCTGCCCCCGTTGAACAGGAGCAACGTCAGCAGTGACTTGATTGACTGAGAAGACTTGGCCATTTGCTAGGGTAGAAGGCCTGACACCTTCGGCCCTCATCATGAGAGTCGAGCGAACTCGGCCAGTTGCTGGGACAGAGGGCCTGACACCCCCGGTCTGCGAAAAGACGGCCGGGCGAACCTGACCGATTGCTGAGGCAGAGGGCCTACACCCCCATTGGTGGTCTTGTTGACCGGGATGACCCGGCCAGTTGCTGGGGCCGAGGGCCTGACACCCCCGATAGTTGTCTTCTTGACCAGGCGGACCTAGTCGATTGATGCAGTCAAGGGCCTAACACCCCCGATAGTTGGCTTGTTGGCCAAGCGGACCCGGCCAGTTGCTGAAGTGGAGGGCCTGACGCCCTTAGTGGTTGCTGCAGCAGACGTGGGTGAGCTGGCCTTAACCATAGGCACCACGCCCAAGAAGAAGGGCGAGCCGACGACTTGTGGGAAGTCGTCGAACACAAGTGGGGTCGCCAGGTATCCGAACCTAGCGTGGTTGGCGATGATTTGAGGGCCATAGGTGACGGCGGCCATCGCTGTTGTTACTGTTGTTAGTGGTGGTGGTGCATAGCACGAATGAAGAAACGTGCAGATGCACGAAGAGCTCTCGGATGAACAGAGAGATGTGTGCCCTCCTCTTCCCATCCTGTAAGAGGAAGAGGGGCAATCAGAACCTTGAAGAAGGTTTGGGGATTTTCTTTGACAGAAAGAAGAGAGGCGGGAAAGGTCCCACCGGGCGTGCCAGTCTGTTGGACCATAAAATTTTTCACATAGGAAAAATAAACAAGTCATGTTCCTTTTGAAAAGAAACATTCTTCTGTATGATCATCTGGCGTTATGCCATGAGGCTTTCTGGCACCGGTGTGTTGGACGGCCGTGGTTGAGCTTCGGCCAAGGGCATGCCGAACCTGGTTACTATAGGGGTTCAGACAGTTGTAGCTAAGGTGTTGGCGCCATTTTGCCCACCTGGCAGGACCGGCGTCTTCGTCGAAGGCCCAGTAGGCAACTGAGGGTGGAGGTTACGTTCCTACAACAGGTCTTGTAGGAGGGCCTTTAAGCGCTGGTTCTCTTTCATAAGAATCTCAAGAGTCACCTCTTGGACTTTATTGGTTGGAGGGTCATTGTTGACCAGTTTTGCATTAACGGGAGCAGCACGGTCCTCGACAGGAACTTCCTCTGCTCGCGTCGATGCCTAAGGTCTAGCAGAAGTGCCGACGTGGCCGGCAGGAGCCGACTGTTGGGTCGGGTGACGCGGCCTCCTGAGTTGAGATATAGGCTGGTTTAGGTCATCAGTCTGAACCTCAGGCTGGTGCCCGGTGGCATAACACGTGAACACCTTGACCACGTCAATGAGGAGCTGGACCGTCCGCTTCTTCTGGGAGCGCCTCTTGGGGCGGACGGGTGTCCCCAGCCTGTCAAAGATCGAGGTGCATTGTAGAGGAGTCTCCATCACGGCATCTGCCTGAGGAGGACTCGAGGCTAGATGTCAGTGGGGCCTGGAACGAGCCCGTCTCTGCCTTCGCCTATCTGAACGAGAGGCACCGAATGGCTGGGTGCCGTCTGATGATGCGACTACAGAATCAGTCGCATCTTGCTTGGCGCAGTGTCCTAGTGCCCGAAAGGGGTTGCTAAGACGAGCTTTTCGGATGGCTTGAGCTTCCTCTGGTTTAACCCAGATTCTTCTCAAGTGAGACTGTTGGTCTCCCTTGTCACTGTCTCTTCGACAGGTTTGGGAGCTCAGACACCAAACCGACGGTGGTGTCTCTGGGCCACTACGGGAGGGTCTACCCTTCTGAGTTTCGCTTTGTCTTCTCGCGTTTGACGCAGAAGGCTAAAGCGGTTGGTAGTAGGGATCGTAGAGACGATCCACTCTGGGGGTATAATGGGTTCGCCCCCATCCATGCGAATATGTAGATTTCTGACAAGGATGGTCTTGCCGGAGTTACTGGTGGCAGCGGCAGGTCACTTGCCTTTACGGCCGCGACGATGCTTCTTCTGGGGAGCCGAAGACGATTCTGCTCAAAGGTGGTAGATAGATAAAATTCAATCCGTAACTACTGGTGGCACAAGGCCATCGACCGGCAACACTGGAATCACCCCCCAAGACCTGAAGTCCGTAATGGAGGCTGGCGGCTGGGTGGCTCGAGTGTAAGCCCTCGCCTGACTTGATAACAGTGTTGCAGATGCCCGCAATGAGGTGCTTGTACTCAGAGTTGACACTGCAGGGGGTGCCGAGATGCCGGCAACCTGAGGCCTTGAGCCTGTACTGGGGACTGGCGGGACTGGAAGGTGGGATAAAGGGCCTTCAGTCCACACCGGGCCCTCCACGTCCCATAGAGGCAGACCCGTACTGGGAGTCGGTGTCGTCGAGTTGTAGGCAACGTGCCCCCATGACGGAGCCAAGGGATGTGAAACCTGACGCAGATCACTTACGCCAGGCGTCGTCCACGGGAGACCCTGGGGTTGCATGCCCGGTCTGCATGTTGAGCAGCCACGAACCAGGGGTTGATGACCCAGGTGAGGCGATTACACTTCAGAGATTCGGGTCGAAAGGCCCGAGCGAGATGCTGTGGATCCCTGCCCCCGGGTCAAGAGACCTGTGCGAGGAGCTGGCTCGACTGAGGCTCGGGGCTGACGGCCCGAGTAAGGTGGTAAGGAGCCGGGCACCTTAGAGTGGAGACCCACACCAGATGCTGACTCAACCGAGGCTGGGGGCTGGAAGCCCGAGTGAACTGCAGTAGTAGGGGCTGGGACTCGTGGCACCAAGCTCGCATCAGGAGTCGGCCAAAACTTGGCCCGGGGGCTGGTGTTAGCCCTGGCAGGAGCTGGTCCAAAACCCCTACGGGGGCCGACAATGGGAGACCCGAGTCTGACACTCGATTTGACCACTAAGACTGGCGACGGGCATGGCGCGTTGACAGCGCCAGAAGAGACGAGAGCTGAGGGTGGTGGTGGAGCCGCCATAGGGACCACACCCAAAAAGTAGGGCAATCCGATGACTGGGGTGAAACTGTCGAAAGTAATCGACACTGCCAAGTAGCCCACCCACGCATGGGTGGCGATGACGATGGGACCGTAGGTGACGGTCGCCATAGCTGTTCATAAGCCAGACAAGCAGAGGCAATGGCCGCTGACAGTCGTCGGATGTGATCCAGCAACTGGAAGGCGAACTGGAAGCTGTTGAGAAGTGGGAGCAGGTGCTCTCCTCCTACCTCTCCTACAAGGACAGGAAAAGGGCACCAGGACTTCAAGGCTAGCACAGGCTTTCTCTTCAGCAGAAAGAAGGAAGGCGAGAGATGTCCCACCGGGCGTGCCATCCTTTTGTTCATGCATGGTGGGGTCTCGCCAGCGCGGTGTGTGTGCAGTGACTGGAGTGAGGAGTAGGATATAGCTACGGGAGAGATGTTGAAATATAGTGTGCTTCAGGCACTCCCTCTCATGGTCATATCTTTCTCAAAGCGGCACCATGCACTCGCCTTTTATGAAAAGTCGAGGGGAGACTGAGTGGCATGGAAGGTTTTCGGGTTTTAAGGGAAACGTAACTGGGATGCGAGCGTGTCAGTTAATTTCTTGAGAATCACCCGTGGAACCGAGAGTGGACCGGGGAAGTGCCGCTAGGGCGCTGCACGTGGACTTGAGAGGTGAGATACACATGGAGGGAAGGTCGATTCCATAGGTACGAATGCACAGGTGATTGTAGGGAGTCGTATACAGGACGTCTTTCCCCACCGACCGCAAGCAATCGGTGTTTATTTACATCGAATTGAATCCAAACACCTTTGTTTCGCACTGAAGAGAGGTCTGTATGTGCTTGAAGTCCTAGGTGGAGAGCAGGGAGCA
>JANBPO010009293.1:0-12072 GCA_024336825.1 Amorphophallus titanum
CTTTGGGCTTGACTTCGTTGACTATGTTGATTTTGATTGGGTCAAATTGACTAGAAACTTGACTAAATCACTATAGCCGATCTTGAGGTTGACTAGAGCTGACTTTTACTAGTCAACTTTGACTAGTGTTGCATTGATTGGAGTCAACTTTGACTTTAGTCAACTCCAACTCCAGATGGAGTCAGTTCTTCTTCTTTAAACTTCTTCTACTTGGCCTCTTCACCCATTTGTCAGCCAAGTATGTATTTTTCACCATTAGTGGTCATTTGTTAGCCTTGTTGATGTTGGACGCCCTGAGACTGCTAGATAGTAGAGATACAGATAGGATCTAGAAGGGGGGATGAATAGATCCTTTCAAAGGGAAATAAAAACGCACACCCCAAAATATTTCGGATTAAGAGTAATTTAGATCAAATAGGAAATGGAACACACACACTCAATATCAAAGGTCTCCTAAGACCTTCCACAGATAAGCTCAACACGATATCTGACATCACATACTGAAAGACTATCTGATGGAATGAAATGCTAATTCACGTAAACCATCAAGCACTTAGCGCACAAAGATAGAATGATGAAATGACGTACACAACAACTTGAAGAGACGACAAGAACAATCAGACATTCACAAGCGCAATCATACAATGAGACACTCAGATTTTTAGGTGGTTTAGCTGACACAGAGTCAGCCTACGTCCACCCCTCGCTCCCACCGAGCGATGATTCCACTAGCACAAGCTAGAACACAAAGTAGACTCAGTCTACAATAGGATGCTGCCTAACAGCTTGCCCTGAGGGAGACAAATCCCTCAACACCGATCCTGCAACCCACATGATCTGAGACCTAACCTTGCCACCTGCAAGATCAAAACCAGAGGACCAATCCTCCCTTCCTCCAAACCGGAGGGGAACCCAAGAGTAGCACATCACCACTCATGATTGGAGATACAGTCTCCCTTCCTCTGACACCCAGAGGGAAACCAGAGATAAATCTCTCTTCTCCTGCTATCGCAGAGGGAAACCGTGAGCAACACCCCGTTGCCCACCAACCAGAGGACATGTCCTCTCTTCCTCTGAGTCCACAGAGGGAAAACCAGAGATACACTCTCCCTTCTCCTAAATCCACAGAAGGAACCCAACCTCAAAGCAGAGAATCGAAAGAATAAAGTGGAAAATAAAAAATAACAAAAGAAAATCAAACTGAAAATAGATATAGCTCACGCAAGAGCATAACTGTTCTGGATTTGATCCAAGAACAGATGAAAACAGATCTTCAATAGACGTCCTCTTCTCTCTTCTTCTTCTTCCAGCTCTCACTCTCTGGCGGCTCCACTAGCTTCTCTGGCACTCCTAGCTCTCTGTTTCTCTTCCTTCCCTGTTGCTCACTCTCTACCGGCTTCTACTTCACACCTTTCTTTCGGAGGAAGATACCTCCTATTTATACCCAAAACAAGGGCTCCAAAAAATCTCTTTGGATAAGGTGATTTTATTCCATTTCTTTCCTATTGGACCACATGGCAGGGATGAGAAGGTTCCTTTTGATAGAGTATCCTCGAATCACATGCCCACCATATGCTCCCTGGGTCCACGTGTCAGCTTTCTGCCATTTTGGGATCATGTTCCTACCATTAGTTGACTTGGGAACACGTGCCTCTTATCTAGTTCGAGCTCATGTGCTTGCCTGCAATGTGTTCGCCCGTTGGTCAAACTCAGCTGCACCGACCTTGATTGAACATGCCATAACATGTGCATCGACCTGAGGCAGCACTAACAACGGAGCTACATCGACCTTGAATAATAGTTGCATCAACCTTTCTTTGCTGAATGGCTAAAGGTGCACTGACCTTGTTGCCATGAAGTTTAGTAGCATCGACCTTCCTTTAGAAACTACATCGACCTTCAATAGTAGCTGCATCGACCTTTCTTCAGAGGCAGCTGATGTGCATCGACCTTTGCTGGGTCACAAGCATCAACCCTCAAACATGCATCGACCTTGGTTAGGTCACTAGCATTAACCCTCAAAAGATGCATCGACCTTCACTTGCACATGTGCACAGACCTCAGCAGTGTGCATCGACCTTTCTTCTACCATAGCTGAGGTAGCTTCGACCTTGGGAGCTGTTATGGTTCATGTGCATCGACCTTGGGAGCTGATTGGAAAAAGTTGCACAGACCTTTCCTCTAAAATGGCTAAGGTGCATCGACCTTGCCAGTAGTTTAGAAAAAGTTGCTTAGACCTTTCATACAAATGTGCATCGACCCTTGTTCTGCACTCACCAGATGTGCATCAACCTTTCCTCTTCATGTGCATTGACTGGATGCCATGACTGCTAGTATGCACTGACCTTGCTTCTTATCTAAAGGCGATATGCATCGACCTTACTCCTTAACTAAAGGCGATATGCATCGACCTTGCTTCTTAGCTAAAGGCAATTTGGATCGACCTTACTATGCATATGTTCTACATCAGCATCGACCTTACTATGCTATCTAACAGAATGTCCACCGACCTATATGAAGGTGTGAACAGGGATATGCATCGACCTTCATGACACACCATGTATGCATATGCATTGACCTTGTTGTCAACCATTAGTATAGCTTGTACTGTCTAGAACTTTGACTGGCCAAACAAGACTATTGACTTTTCTCATTGACTATGCATTGGCTTTGTTGAACATGTTGACTTTTCTTATTGACTGTGCATTGACGTTTGATTTTAACTGACTTTCAGCATGTTGTTTGGAGAATTCAACACACATCTTGTCATAAAAAATGTAATGCATCCATCAATGCAACATCAACAGTGTTTGGCATCATTAAAGCATATTAGTTTCATGGCATCAGCAAAATCTCATAAATGCAGCATCAACCCCAAATGGAGTATCAACACATATGACATCATGCTCCAATGAGTCATAGTGTTTGACATCATCAAAATCACAGGGGTGCAACAGGGGAGAGATGGGTTGGTCGACTAGGGGCTAAGGGGAAGAGAGAGGGGTGGGGGCGCATCCTACACAACAATCTCCCCCTTTTTGATGATGGCAACACTATGAGTCATAAGAGTCACAAGACATCATGCAAGCAGACTCAGACTCAAAGCCAAACTATTTACAAGATCAAACTCCAACCGTTGCGCTAAAAGCTCGAGCTAGTAGAGAAGACAGAACCGTATTTTCTTATGACAGCGTAGATCCCCACGTCTATGACGTGCTGTGGGTGGACATGAGGGGCTTCGCACATGGATCCCATAATCCATGTGGCAGGCTGGACTGTCAAGCACCAATGCCCCACATAGACCTCATAATCCACGTGGGACAGCAAATCCCTGAGGGAGACGCTGGGCCCCATAATCCAACAATCTCCCCCCCAGAGACACCCGGGGGATTTGAACCTGCGACCTCGCTCTGATACCAGTTTACAAGATCAAGCCCCAATTGTTGTGTTAAAAGCTCGAGCTAATAGTGAAGGCAGAACCATATTTTCTTATGGCACTGCATAGCCCCACATCTATGATGTGCTATGGGCGGGCATGAGGAGCTTCACACATAGACACCATAATCCATGCGGTGGGTTGGGCTGTCAAGCACCGATGCCCCACGTAGACCCCATAATCCACGTGGGACAACAAATCCCTAAGGGAGATGCTCGACCCCATAATCTAACACTTGCCCTGGTTGACCTACGTTGGGTAGAGGTTGCCGGTAGGTGCGAGTCTGCGATGCTACATTCGAGGAATCTGTGGCGAGGTCAGGTGGCTGGTGAGGATTGCTCATGGTTATGTGGCCATGAGTGTGCTCTGAGGGAGTTATTATCATTTTGGCCACCCTAGCTTGTGGTTTATCCAACCCTTGAGATTTGAGATTATGGTTTAAGGTGGCAAAATGGATGTTCTAATCTACAGTTGTACTCGAGCGAGGAGAGGACCTTCTTGGTGAGCTGTTGGCTGTCGAGCCTGATTTGCTCATCATGCTCTGTGCCGTCGGAGATGACATGCCAGCCCTAATTATTTTTTCAGATTTCGAAATAGGGTTGGGCAGATTTTTCCTAGTAAGTTCTTAGTCCTATGCATCTGTGTATCAATGGGCTGTGTTGGTCTTGGACTTTGTTCGAGATTGTATGGCGGTGGCTTGGTTCGTGGCCCAGATTGTGGGATCTGGGGGTCATTATGTACCGCCTTAGATGCATCGTGTGAGGCAGTAGATTAGATGTGAAGGTTTCGCGATAGATTCGAGATTTAAGGATGAGCGTTGGCAGGTGACGATAGTGGTTCACGTTGTGGCTCTCGACGTGGTGGTCCGCGCGGCAGTAGCTTAGGAGATGGATTTTTTAAGGACTTGAGAATCGAGAATGGATTGGTGTTAGCAAGGATAGATTCAAGAGAATGATGTCCAGTGGCTAGAGATGTAGCGACCTTCAAGCCTGACATCTTTTATGGTTTCTTCGCTCCTCGATAAGTGTTTTGACGTGTTAATGGTTTCAGGATCAGAGGCAGGCATAGGTAGGGAGCGCGTGGCACCGAGCAGCTCAACCACTATGGTAGAGTGTAACTGGCGATTAGTAGAGTCAGTGCTCAAGTCATGGTGAGTTACAATTCGGGGAATTGTAATGATGGTGTGTCGGGAGATGCTGTGAATGTGATCCGATAGGACACATGGCAAGTGTTGCCAAAGGAGCTGACCTAATGATAGTGATGGCTTTTCTTGGTGCTAGAAGCTAAGGTTCCCAGCTTGCACGAGATTCAAGGTCAGGTCAAGTGTGTAGACCTTTTGCTTTGTAGGAGGTATGCTGGTTTCTCCCTTGGTCGGAGAGAATTGCAATTTGCTTGATTCTGTCGACTTACATCATGTTCGGATTGGTTGGCCTCTCTTGTGTGCCATGAAGTCCGTGCGAGACGTGTTCTGTGTTTTGGAAGTATGGTTGCCTGTGAGAAGTGATGCCCATTCCCTTGATGTGTAAGGGTGTGCTGGCATTATTGTGGAAGGTTGAGTGTGATGCGGGACAGAATGCGAACTGAGACTCTAACTCATGACTCAACTATATAGACAATTATGACCAGCAATGACATGACCCACTGAGCTACCTCGACTCGACACCAAGAGATCCTAAGAGGAGGAACTACGTCAACAACAAGAAACACAAGCTCTCAATCGTCCCAAGCGAAGGGAGGAGCGTGGATCCACACGGTTGAGAAATCGGTAGAGTCAAGGGTGGTCACCTCACTCACGTACACAGATCGAGTCACGGGACGGTCACGCTCACTCACTCACAGCAGTGAAATATATTATAACGAGCTAGGATCCTACCAATCATACAAGCAGTGGCATCATGAGCTCATACGCCACTAGTAAATACGATAAAGGAGGGACGATATGCGTACCTCCAAGCTCGGGGCATGGGGAAGACTCTTGGCCAAGACACACAACTCCCGGTACAACAAAAACTAAATAAGTACAGACATAAATCTGATGCCCACTCCTCCCAGAGAGGTAAAAGGCTACAAGATGAATCCGGGAGGTATGTGCTTGGGTTGACAGGTAGCGAATTGATGGCGCGATGGTGGCATGGCACGTTGTTGGTCAACCTGAACTAGACAAAGTCTTCTGAACCACCTGTGATCAACAGCATGGAAGGAGCACCACGGGGCACAGGGACTGGAGCAAGGAGTCTCTGATGATGTTCAGCAGTGGTTGATGAATGCCTCATGTGAAGATGGGGGCCAGTAGGGCCGTCTAGTCGCCCCGATGGCACAACGGTCTAGCAGGCTGAAACAGGCCAGCCTGCACAGGGACAGGCTACCAGCAAGAAGGGGTGCCTAGAATGGCAGCTTCTGGTCATCCTTTGGTTGTGGCGGTTGGCTAGGATGTTGGAGGGGTGTCCCCTTTCGATCCCTGGGAACGACGATCACTGGACCTCAACCGAGGTGCTGACGGGAGATCTGGAACAGGGATCTATCCCACAGCCCTCCAATTGGATAGATCTGCGGATGGGGTTGAGGTGATAATGAGGAAGATTTGGGAGAGTGGCTCCCGGTGCATTCACCGCCAGTGAGGACATCGCCATGGTGCAACAGTCACCCCGTCAGCCCAGATCACCTCTTGAGCCGTCGCCGACACCTTCCATATCCACAGCGACCGCCATGCAGAGCACGCCGAGCGAGCTCTAAGTTCCACACCAGCTGCCATCGCCGTCATGAGAATCATCTACCACCGCCACCGATGCCTCTATGCCTGTAGTCCCGCCGCGGCCCACCATCCCGCCGACGATGAAATGCTTCAAGTACACCAACGGTTCGGGCTGCAGCCATCCCCTCCGAGCACGTCGCCAGCGCTCGAGCCCCCCCCCCAGGCCAATCACGTTGGCGAGCACGATGCCCCTCCTCACCACCGAGCACGGTGGTCGTTCCACCCCGGCCTCGTCGACCGCCTCCCCTCCTCGCTCTCTCATCCTCAATCTCGTCGTTTCTTTCTTTGCATAGTACTGTAGCTGAGCAGTAAACAAATGAAAAAAGAAGAAGAAGAAACTGTGTGTGAGAGGAGAAAGAGAGGGAACAGACCTCTCCCTCCCACCCCACTCTCATTCCCTCTCCATTCTTTCTCACTTTCCTTCCTCTCTCTTTCTTTCTCTCTCTCTCTCTCTCTAGCGTGAGGTGAATGGCCGCGGGGTGCCTTATCTCTCTCATTTTCTCTCTCTCTCGTTGTCTCTGGTATGTTCTTTTAGAATGAAACAAAAAATGAAAGAAGGGTGGCAGAGAAGGTTTGAAAAAAAAGGGTGATGAAATTTTGGAAAAAAAATGGAGAGAAGTTATTTTTGAAAAGAACAAAAAAAGTGAAAAAAAAGAGATCTGGAAAAAAAGGAAAATAAAAAGAGGCAAAACAAAATGAGAAAAAAAGAAAAGGTAATAATAAAATTGATGAAGGAAATTTCTGGGAAAAATAAATCACAAGGTTGGAGATTTTGATCCACATCAATCCCCCAATAGCAACAATATTGGTCTCCAAGCTAGCTTTCCAACGAGGGCTCCTCCACCTTTATCCGACATTTGTGCTGGCCAGGAGGCCCAGTCTCGTTAGCTTGTGCAACCAAGCTCTGGCAGAGCACCTGAAGCTAGTTGCAGACGCCACCAAGGTCAGACTAGTGAAGATATTGGGTAATTTTTGGCTGAGGCAAGCTTCCCCAGGTCCTATACCATCCCCAAGAAGAAGGAGGTCGTTCAAGCTTCGGAACACCTCATTCCAGCCTTCGTCTCCAGACTGTGCAGATCGACTACCAGTCATACCAGGTCAGACCCCCTATCACTCTTCTACTTCCTCCGCTCTACTCCGACCTCCTTTTGGAACCCAGTCAGTTTCTGTTTAAAGAGAACTTCCCCATGGTCACAACAAAATTAGCCTCGTCTTCATCGGACCCCAGGAGTGGTCGTGGCAGTAGTTTTCTCAGGCCCCTTGTGGTTTTGGGACAGATAGATCCAAATCAGACCTACCCTGATCCCGCGCCTACCACGGCCACAGCCGAGCTCCAATCGGTGCACAACTTGACTGTCACCTCCTTGGTGAAGTCATAGCTGTTTCTGCACTGGTCCTGTCATCTTCAGCGACCAGAAGAGCTCATAGTGGCATCAACTCCAACACACTGTCCTGCAGTCCCAGGCCGGATAGAATCTGAGCAAGTCACCGATTTGGAACTACAGTGGTCCAACGAGACCTCCAAATGACCCGAGAATCCTACTGCAACCTGCTACATCGACCCCAGATGATTCAGCATTGGCCCCGCCCAATCTGGTGCCCTAAAATGACCATATCACCATGATCACCCGCTTGCTATCCCTGCGGAATAGTCTGGACAGAAATCGATTCCCCGCTTAATTCGCCACCCCGCCTGGCCGGCTTACAGCCCCTACCTACGTGGAGGTAGTGTTTGCATGTAACCCATCATTCCCCATCCCTTGTCCACCCCTCTTGTGTGAGGTCTAGTGCTGTAAGAAATTATTCACAGGTTGAAGCTACATCAGCGAAGCCTACGGTGGAACCCATGCTTCCCCGCTTGCCCTCGTCTCTGACCGGGGCCGATTTCTTCAAACTGGGCAGGTAACCCCTCAACCCTTGCTCCTCTTCAAGTGCTTGTTTGCTTAATATTCATCATTGCTCCGTCGTAAGGGAGAGAGCACCCGATCCCATGGCTCCACTGCCATCGAGCGATCATTGTGGGTGTAGGTGAGTGGTCCCGTGCCCTTCGACACTCAACCCACCCATTGAATCGGGCACCTGTACCCAAGGGGAGATCAATCTAAGCCTTGCTGGCCCTCCACCAGCAAGGGTCCAGCCCCACATCCAAGACTCGCTATCCCCGAGTCACCCTGGGTTGAGCGTGTGTGCCGTGAGAGCGCTCGCCTATGCAAATTCGAGAAACTTGTGATCGTGCTTGCGGTTATAGGTCCAAGGAGCATCAGTCTAGTGGCTTTCATCCCCAAGGTGGTGTCACATAAAAATGGTATCAGAGTAAGTTCACAACTTATCTCTACAAGTTGGTGCATCAACCATGCCCACTAGCATGGCTACACCTCTTTGGTCATATCCGTCCCACTCGGCCCTCCACAAGGTTCCGATCAACCCCTCCTTTGACATAATCCTATTTGAGGATCTCCTCTTTGATGGATCATGTCCCATTGCCTACCTAAAATTGGAAGAGTACCATGAAAAAACACTTTGAGAGGGCTATGATATATGGACCTAAAAGAGTCCATTTTGCCAAGCATCGGCTTTTGCGTGAAGCTGGGGATAAGTGGAAAGACATTGAAGGCTTATGGAGGATTAGAAGGCAGGAGCCCATTGAAACATGGGAAGACATGAAAGCTAAATTTAGGAAGATCTACGTTCCCCGAACCTCCCCCTCCTACTCAGAGAGCCATAGCCCGAGGAGCACTACCACTCCTCCTTTCTCTCCCGGCCAATTCAAGGCCATCATAAAGGCCCATCCTCCACAACACCCATCACCTCCTACCCCGACCAACACCTCTACACTTCACCACCCAACCCCCACCATTCAAATCCACCAAGACCCCCTCACAGCCAGGGGTCGCCCCACACTCCCCCATCTCATTTCCTCCCCCCAATATACCCCATTCCCCCAGAGTCCACTTCAACCTGCAGTCACAACTCGCAGGCAGCAGAGGAGTCCCTGATTACAGAGGCTGCTCCAGGCTCAAACGTCGTCTCCTGGAGGTGATCCACCCATCAACGGAAAGGGCATCAAGATAGATTTGCCGCTGAGGTGGTCTTGCCGGCATCCGACATCTCTGCTGATCAGAGGGTTCATTCTCATCCGACTGCGCAACTGGGACCTGAACCAGGACCAGAGCTACATTGCAGAAGCTTCCACGGTCTCATCCTTCTGTTCCAAGGCGCACCACTTGGCCGGGACGAAGATCCACCAGTCCTCTATCCAACACAGATAGCAGGACCTTGTTTGGAGATCGGAGCTAACTGCACCAATTTTTCTTCCACTGGTGTGCTGATTAGGTTAGTCAAGGTCCGACCAGACCCCCTCTTACTCTTCTGGCCGGTTCTCTCGACCCTGACCTCGCCTGGTGCCCATCTTGGTTGCTGATTGAAGAAGCCCCGTCCACGGACGTCCTCAACTTGGTCCCGCCCCTTTTGGACTTTGGAAGCACCCGTGGTGACATCCTCTTCTTGCTACTGCTCCCTAGACCCAGTCCAATCCAGAACTGAACTGCTCCAGTCCGGACCCTGCACCTGTCACCAGCGACATCTCGTGGATTCACCAAAAAATCAGCACAAACTCAGATCCGTTAGCGACAATTTGGCACTAATCTCGTCAGTTTTCGAGTTCGGGAACGCCCTCAAGAATTCCCACAGCGAGCACCTGTCAGCAGCTAGAGTCGGCAGGCAGCATCTGGGGCGAGCGAATTGGCCTCTATCCTCGTTTCTCCCCTCCCCGCTTGGCCGGCTTACCGCCCCTCCTTGCACGGAGGTAGTGCATGTAATTAATTTTAAATTCCCCTCCCCTAGTCCAACCCCCCTGTGTGGGGAGTAGTGATTGTACTTAAACAGGGAGTGAAGCTACACTGGCATAGTGTGCGGGGATCTACACTTCCCCGCTCGCCCATCGTCTCCGAACGAGGTTGGTCTCTTCAAACCAACCAGGTATAGCTCTAGACCTTTCTCTCTTCACAAGTGCTTGTTCTTTTAATATCTGTGACCTTGCGTCGCTGGCAGCGAGAGAGAGCGCCTGACCCCGGATCATTCCACTTCCAAGTGGTCACCGCGGGTTAATTGAGCGAGAGACCTAGTGCCCCAATTGGCACCCGGCTAGCCCATTTCGTGTGGACTTCTTACCCTTGGGAGGGCCACCTTAGCCCCGCTGGCACTCTACCAGTAAGGGACTTGACCCAACACCTCCACTCGGCATCGCCGAGTCACCCAGGGTTCGTGTGTGCGCAACGGTGGTTCGGCCACTTCTACGATCTCGCCTATGTTGAATGTGAATGCGGAGTAGGTCCGAGGACCCCTGGTGTTTGCTGCATTTCAGTCCAATCTGTGTCACATCATAATCTCTGGACGGTATGACCAAGGCTCAGGGCAAATGATCATGTGGCGGAGGTCAGAGTGACGCTTCTCATAAGCCATGCAAAATTCGTCCCACACAGGATCAACATGGGGCTGCGGTCGGTGAAGGGCGTTGGGATGGACCGATGGAACCGCCATGGCCACCAGGTCAACCTTGGGGCCGTCGTGCTCTTGGGTGGTCGGTTCTCGTGTGTTGATAGCCAGATCTTGGTCGATGAGGGTCTGAGCCGAATCCTCCCACTCGAGCTCTTGCTCTTTTTACCGGGCAATCAACTCCGGGTCCGGCTCGTAGATCTCTTCTGGTATATGCTCTTCTTCCGGTAGTAACTCAATCACCACGACTTGTAGCTCCGTTGGAGGGGAAGTTAGGGGTGGAAGGGGAGCATATGCCGGCCGCGGAGGCTGAAGGGTAGTGTAAGGTGGCCCATTGTGGACCTCCGATTGGGGAGACTGGTCGGGGTAAACAAGCTGTTGGTGCGAAAATAGTCGATCGATGTTGGCTATCCTTCCATCGATGCGGACCTAGCGGGAGTCTAACGCTACTGAAATCTCCCCGAACATGACCACGACAATGGAAAATGAGGAGAGATCCATCGAGCATTGAGGGCGTAGTCGCACACGGCCTAGGACCTGACTTGGCTACAACAAGTCAGTGAACTTGCTCTAATACCAAATTTGATGAGGGATGAGTACGCTCATGGGGATGTCGACGGCGGCGTCCAGTGTGACCCTGTAAGTACAGCCTTATAGCACTACACTCTACGCAGGGAGGGGATCGTGGTGATGGAAATAATTAATACAAAACTACCCTCACGCAGGAGGGGGGAGCAAGGGGAAGGGAGATAGGCCTCCTGCCCTATGTCTATCCCGCAACACAGAACCGAAGTGCTCTGACTTGTACATTGTGCATAGAGATCCGAAGGGGGTGCCATTGGTTCTCAGACGCAGCCAGGGAAGTGCATATGCACTCCAAAAAATTTGGCGCTGTTCTGAGGTCCCTGAAAGGTGGGGTATGTTACGGACAACGACATGCGTGAATCTGCCTCATAAGACAGACCTGTGCAGTCTGCTCGCATTGGCCGATGCGCTATCCGCAGAACTCAGAACGAAGCAAGACCTGCGGGGGTGGATGGAAGACAGGACGTTCTACATATCCTCAAAAGATGAGCATCATTTGACCACCGAGCAGGGTGTGGTTGTCACTGTGGTGGGGCTCTGGATTCTGGGCGAGCACTCAGGTGCAGTCAGGTTGCGCAAGGCGGCATGAGCTACCCCGGAGTCAGAATGTGACCAAACCACTTGGGATGGGTTTGGGATGTCTAGAGTTACTCCTCCGGGGAATGGCTCGACTAGAAGACTAACAGGGAAGGCGTGGCGCATTCTGCAAACTCACTGCACGTCCTGTGCGAACTGGTTCACTCGAGCTTTATGCAGTTGCACGAGAATGAAGGCCTCGATCTGTGAAGAAGTCAAAATGATGCAA
>JANBPO010009294.1:0-12072 GCA_024336825.1 Amorphophallus titanum
TGGGAGCGCCCCCAGTTCTTGGTATCGGTATGTCGATGTTATCGGTGTATCGGTATCCGGAGCTCTGGGTCGTCACAACGGTGGTCTTCTCGGTATCTTCATGGTCCATCCGGATTTGATGGTAGTCGGAGTAAGCATCCAGAAAGATGATAAGTTTATTACCTGAGGTTGAATCAACCAGTTGGTCGATGCTCAGTAATGGATAACAATCCTTCGGAGTGGCTTTATTGAGGTTGGTGAAGTCCACGCACATCCGCCACTTGCCTGAAGCCTTTGGGACCAAGATGACATTGGCGAGCCAAGTCGGGTAAAGGACTGGTCAGAATAGCCCGATTTTCTTTCCCTTACTGATCTACTCTTTAATGACCACTTATTTTCTGGGGCATGCTTTCTTCTCTGCTACTAGATAGGTTTCACCGATGGATCAAGGTTGAGTTTGTGCATCACCACCTCCTCAGGAATTGTAGGTAGATCCTCATCAGACCATGCGAAAACATGAATGTACTCGAAAAGGAAATCTTTGTATTGCTCTTGTACATTGGGTGGTAAATCCACCCCAATTTTTACTTCGAGAGTCGGGTCATCTTTGAGGAAGACTGACAGCAGCTCCCCACCAAGCTTGCATGCCATTAGTTTGTCCTCGACTCCCTCGACCTTTTTATTTTTTTCCTCTAGTCTTATGACTTCGGCCGAGATTACATAGCACCTTCTAGCTATTGCCTGGCTACCTCAGACTTCCCCATTACCGTATTTAGTGGGAAACTTCATTTTTTGGTGATACGTGGAGGGCACTACCTTTATTCGGCCGATAATACCTCGACTAAAGATGACATTATAGGCTGACATCCCTTTTATCACCCCAAAGTTTGCCATAAACGTGATGGTTCTAGGAAGGGTTCTGAGAGTAACAGGTAGGCTTAGGGCTCCCTCGGGATAAGTTGCCTGACCATTGAACCAGTAGAGAGGGGTTCAAATTGGGCATAGCTTAGATAGATTTTCACCCATTTTTAAGAAACATTCATACGCCAGAACATTAGGGACACTACCATTGTCCACTAATATCCTATCTACGTTACAACGGTTTATAGTAGCCGAGATTACAAGGGCGTCATCGTGCAGGGTGGCTACCCATTCCAGGTCTTGGTTGGAGAACACCAAGGCCTACTGGTCGTTCACCAACGAGGCTTTAGGGGGCTTGGAAGCCCAATAGGCTCACTCAGCGTGACACTTTCTTCCTCGACTGTTGTCCCCTCCTGAGGTGGATCCCCCTGAAATGATGTTGATGTGGATTCCACAAGGGTGATTGTCGATTTCCTCCAAGGAGACTCTGCGATCCTCTTGTCACTCAGACATGTACTGCGAGAGATGCCCTTGGCGGATGAGTCTCTTGATCTCATCCACGAGTTGCAAGCAATCCCGAGTGTGATGGTCGTGGTTGCCATGAAACTGATAGTGCTTTCGGCGATTGTGGGGTCGGGAATCGACTTTCATTGGCTCGGGTCGATGAAGAAGACCCGAGTCCTTAATTTCTTGATATATTTCGTAGATAGGAGTGGACAAAGGAGTGTACCACTCGAACTTTCGGGGAGGCTCCCTGCGATTTTTGTCTCAGTTTCTCCTTTTCCCATGGCCTGAGGTTTGCTCAGATGGTCGTTTCTTATCTCCCTCTTGTCTCGAGCTTGTTGGATCTCGGCAAGCATTGAGGACTTCTTCACATTCTGCATGACATAGATCTAGGGTCACCAAATCGACGAGAGAGGAGGGAGGGTGGAGTACCAATTCTCGCCGGAGGTTTTCATGTTAGGTGCCTTCGGTCAATGGGGTGATGGTCAAGGTGACATCCAGGCGGGGGATGCATAGGGCTTCCGACTTAAATCAGTTGATGTAAGCCTGTAGCTTTCCCCCCTATGCCCGTTTTAGCCCCAATAGTCCTACAATTGACCTTGGAGGGCCACTACCGGTGAAGCTTTCCTTGAACAATCGCCTGAACTATCTGAAGTTGAGGATGCTGTCGAGGGTGAGTGCTCGGAACCAGGCTTGAGCACCTTGGACCAAAGTGGTCACGAACGCTTGGCACTTGACATCTTTGGATGCTCCGTGCAGGGTCATTAGGGCATCGAAGTTATCATAATGGTCGACCGGGTCACCCTGGCCATCATAGGACTTGAAGATCAACAGTGAGACTCTCGATGAGACTTCAACCTTCAAGATTTGGTCAGAGAACTGGGATTGCTCCTCATCATCATGGTTGGAATTCTTTTGCAAGGCACGAAGTGCACGTTCCTATTCAACCAAACGCCACTCGAAGTCCCACAGATGGAGGGACAACTCTGACTATTATGGAGCTGGGGGACTATTAGTATGTCCCTAGTAGTATGTCCCTGGTAGCTGCCCCACCGGTCCTCGGCGGGGGCGTCTACTTCCAAGTGTTGCTGAAGTAACTTGGATTTCTTTCCTCGCGGATTGAAGGAAGCTTCTTGCTCTGGAGGTGGGATTTACTAGGGCCCGCCTAGCCCATTGTGAATGAGTCGCCTACCTTGGACAGTGATGGGGCCTCCGGCTGTTTGTCGAGAGACTTCTGCTTGGGGGGGACTCACCCGAGGAAGCCGCGACCTCTCCTCGCTGGCCGCTTGGGTCCTCATCAAATCGACGAGGATATCCAACTTGGTGTTGAGGGTCTGGAGGGCATCGGGGTTCCCAGGAGTGGGTTGTCCCCCTATGATCGGTAGAGGTAAGGCATTATCTTGATCATTGGCATTGGAGAGGGGGCCTATGGGAGAGCGGGAGGGCCCATGCTCCCCCTCCGCGGTTGCCGGTGCCTTTCCTTTGTCATCGATGTTTCTCCTATTGAAACTTTTTCACACCATATAGGCTGTTTGTACATTTCCCATAGATAGCGCCAGATGAAGAGGGTTAATCTCGTGTTGGATCCTGAGCCGCACGATCCGTGATCGACCCTATCGCCACCACGATTGAAGGTTCTACACGGGAGGAAATGGATCAGAGGAATCTAGGGTTTAAACACACAATACAGCCCAATAAATACTAGAAAAATACCCAAACTCAAGATGGAGACTCCAGATCTCCGAGCCAAAGGGAAGCCGATGTAGCTCGAGTGGTGCTCCACGTACGATACCCACGGCTGGCCGGTTCATGCTTCTCACTCGCTCTGGTGTCCGCACCAAGAATGGATGATCGAGATCAAGTCGCTAATTCAAAAAATAATGACCACTATACTGTCTCCAATTTAAAACAGTGAAAATTTTTGGTTTAATTGATGAGTTGACATGCTGGCCATTGACATATGTTCATTCATTTCCTTGTGTTGCAGGGGCTGATATGGACCCGTATCTCCTGGGTTCAGGTGCTGGCCACATACGATGGACTGCCCAACTTCCAGAGGGTGAGAGTGGAGGCGATGGGCTTCGGACCTTTCCTCAGCATTGAGTTGGTACGTCCTGATCTGATTCTCATTCAGGTGCTGAGGGAGAGATGGTATCGAGCTAGCCGGACATTCTTGATACCCTAGGGGCACAGGGTGCGGAGCCTAGAGGACATAGCCCAGATCACCGAGCTGTGGGTAGACGGTGAGGCTGTGAGTAGGGTGACCCTCCTAGACTACGGTGAGCTAGCCCAGAGACTCTTAGATTTAGATATAGTATACGAGGCCCCGTGTAGGATGGTTTGCCGCACTGACTTGACGAGAGCCATGGGACTGGGAGACTCTCCATAGAGGTCAGGAGTGTCCCTGATAGAGTACGCAGGGCGGCTTACTGTGAGAGCCGGGGCCGCATACTGCCAGGATCCGGCACAGAGGGAGAGGGCAGACATGGATCTTAGAAGGTTCTTATTTCTAATGCTCGTGAGATTACTATTGGGGACGAAGGGAGATGATATCAACTGTAGATTCCAGAGCGTCCTAGGGGACTTAGATGGAGTAGGGCGGTACGCGTGGGGAGCCGCCCTACTGGCGCACTTAATAGCCGACCTGTCTATGGGGACAGGTCGTGAGACAACTGTCAGTGGCTTCTCGCCTTTTCTTGAGGTATGCATTCCTCTTTGGTCATTGTTAGTTAAATGCTTATGATGATTATGAATGTGATTATGCATGCATCTAATAAATGCCAATGGATGTAGCTGTGGAGTCACCTCTACATGCCCATGGACCGAGTGAGCCCCCAACCAAGAGATGCAGACTCCTTCCCGCTGGCACAACGTTGGCTTCCGTACTTGACCGGGGTGCCTCACGCCTACGAGCTGATGGTTCTTAGGCGGGAGTTCTGAGACTACCCCCTTCATTTGTATGTGTGTGAATATGATGCATGTGCTTTTATTTCCTATTTTATGAAAATGTGATGATATAAGGAATGTATGCAGGTTGTATGGAGGCCATACCTAGGGATGCCCGATGAGGGCCAACCTTGGGTCGTAGTGGGCCGACCTCGATTTGGGCATGGCCTCTGGGTTCACTGCCTAAATGAGATCGAGCCGCTATGACTTAGGTTAGCGATGAGGACACTCGGCCTGCACTAGGAGTGGGTCGAGGTGACAGAGCCAGGTGGGATCGGGTGAAAGACCCGAGGATGGACGACTGCGACTGACTGGTGACTGCGGTTCCTGGAGTAATTCACAGATTGGGTGCGAGGGGGGATCCCAGTCGTCTCCCATGCACCGGATAGTTCGGCGTACCTATAGTAGTACTGGGAGACATACGTGGACCAGCCTCAGATGAGGCCAAGAGGGGTATGTATGAATGCTTTTTTAAACATATATGCTTTTGAGATATGGTCACTAATGAATGACCCATGAAGGATGCGCGGGATGCAATGGTGGTGGACCTACATCTCCGTCCCCACAGTCTGGAGACCCAGCTTGCAACTACGCGAGCCGACCTAGAGACCCTAGTGAGTATGCATTTGCTATATGCTATTAATTGTTCCTGAATTTTTGATGTTCAACCACTGATAGTCTCAATAAATGCAGTGTGCCCAGCAGGAGGCGACAGTCGGAGGGGCAGGAGGTGCCTCTTCAAGCTCGAGGGACCCGACCACAGAGGTAACTTCGCTAGAGGTGTGCCTTGCAGGAGCGATTGCGGGGGCCGAGGTGACAGAGCACGTCCTGGCCGAGCAGGTAAGCATTCAAAATGCCATCCACACTTACTTCAAACATGTAACATTATGCATATGATGTGCCGAATAATACAGGTTGGAGAGCTGCAAGAGGCACTCACTCAGGCCGCTTTGGTTAGCACTGAGCTCGCAATCCGTGACCAGTGGGTTGTAGAGTTGGAGGAGGCCGAGAGGAGGCGTCGAGAGACCGAGACGCTACCCCAGGATGTAGTAGAGCTACGGATCCTCCTAGAGGTCGAGAGGAGAGGCCGACTGAGAGAGCATGAGGAGAGGCTCGAGTAAGAGAGAGAGCTATCTAAGCTAAGACTCCACCTTGGCACAACCGGGGAGCGTGTGAGAGCAGCGGAGGAACGCAACCAAAAAGGTCAGGAGTGAGCACGGGTCGAGGGGTGACCCAGCGCCTATTCTAGTACAAGCTACATGGCGGGTTCCTCCACTCTGTAGAGGAGAGAGGATGAGAACCGTGCTCGAGCTGAGAGGTCAGCTGCCAGCCAGAGGTTGATGAGGCCTCCACAAGTTTGCCCTAGAGGTAGAGATGAGGCAGAGTGTAGTGCGAGGAGAGAGGAGGGAGGTGGAGAGAGCTAGAGAGATTACCTTCGTACGCCTCCTCATGCACTTTTGTACTCATGCATAGTTATTAAATGAAAAACATGTTCTATTACCTAAGTTTGTTCTCTTGTACTTGTGTATTCGTGTATTTGTGTCTTCTCATCCCTGCATTCACTAAAATAAACATGTTAATTCATCTGTTCGGCTTGGCCCTTTGCTCAGTTAGCAAGGGGGATATTCTTTTGACCTTGACAATGGGTCAAGGGGCCAAGCCTTTAATCAACTAAGGCAAATAATGAAGGGATGTAGGAAAATGAAACATGCAAGCAAGCAGATGAGTGCTGCAAAATGAAAGAATAAAATATATCCTCTTTGAACCACAATTCACCATGGCACCATGGGCCTCAAGCCAAACCATACCCAAAATCAAATCATAATCTCTCAACTGCAATGTATAGAGTCAGGCTGCCATATTTTGCCCTCCAATCCATACAGGTACCCTCTTTAAACAATAAGGAGTGATCATAAAATCACCCATCGATAACTCTACTGCCAGGTCATAAGACATCTTAATAGTAGACTCATCAGCACAAGCGACAAAATCCTTGGATATGAAGGAATGAGAAGCGCCGAAATCAAATAGAACTCGGGTCGCACAACTAGGTATCATAATTGTAACTTCCACCAACTGGGACACCTCTGCCTCTGCATGTGTCATATGCATCACACGCCCCTGAGATCTCTGCCTCCCCACACTAGCTAACCGTGGCAAGGGTGGAATCTGCATCTGCTACTGCTGCTGCTGGGGATGAAATTACTGAGGTTGAAACTACTATTGCTACTGAAATTGATAGGGTTGTTGCAGCCTCTGAGAACAATCACAAGCCATGTGTCCCATCTGACTACACCAGAAGCACGTCATGGGCATCTGACATGGTCTGCTGGATGAGAGCCACCACACTATAGACATGACCCTCGTTGTCCACTCATAGAACCCTGGCACTAAAATGACACTAGCTGATGCATACTGCCCACTGAACTCTACCTTTGCTCCTGGCAGTCCTGATGCGTCCTCCTAAAACCTCTCCTGAACATCCGCTTGAGCTTTGAACCCAAAGATGTGGATCCCACAGCAGAAGCCACTGAAGGAGATGGCCCTGACCTGCCCGAGCTCTGCTGAAATGTGCCCTACTACTAGACAGAACTCTACTGACCTTGGCTTGTCTACACCTGCCCCATCTTGGCCTACTCCTGAGTCCTTGCCAATTCTTCTTCCAAATCTACAGCTGCTTGATAAGCTACCTCCATATTAGCCATACGGGTAGCCACCGCCATGTGCCTAAGCTCAGCCCTCAAGCCTTTGATAAACTATCGAGTCTTCATCCTCTTATAAGCCATAATGTGGGGCGTAAAACGGCCCAACTTAATGAATCTGGAGCGATATTGCATCACAGACATATCTCCTTTGGTCAGCTCAATAAACTGGTACATCTTCTTATATTTGACATGCTCGGGGCTGAAAACATATTCAAATGCCTCAAAAAACTCATGCCATGAAATCTGCCATAGAGGGTGAGACTGAAATACCGACTCCCATTCTGTAGTCCACCATGACAAAGCTGGGCCCTACAATTGATAGCTAGCAAGCAACACCTCATCTTCCGCACATTCCATGGAGCGGAACACCCTTTCCATAGCATCAACCCAAGCTCTTGCAGCATTCAAGTCTGGCTGTCCCTCAAATTGAGGTGGATGGAACTGCAAAAACTCCTTCAATGCTCACCCACAGCCTCCTTGACATGAAGAACCCTCTCCGGCCTCCTTACCATACTGCCAGAGATAGAACTGATACATGCCTTCGACGAATTCCTTACATCCTTAAGCCGCTACTACTAACACTCTAGCCGTAATCGATGCTCTACTCTGACCTTCTTGGTCCTCGGCTAACTACCCTTACTGGGAGTGGATCCTCCTCCTTGGCTCCATGATCTTCTAACACACAAGAAAATGAAACAATAGAATTAACAAAACACATAGGGTCCCATACCAGTTGACAACATTACTACATATTATGGACATTCTGGACTTCCATAATGAACTTAGATTCCTATACAACCCCCGCAACCACTCTCTGATACCACCTGTAGAGACCCAAGATCTTAACACCGAGAAATATCCCAATATTCTTGGATCTTGGCCCGCCACCCACGAGCCGAGAGTTCGAAAGGGTTAAAGGGATAGAGTGGATGTGTATAAGAATCTAAATCCTTGCAATTCCATAATGATTAACATGATTAATCATAGAAAATAAATAGTTACGCCAATTAATGATTATACAATTCAACAAATATACAGTCCAGAATCCATATGTCCATGCATAAGTGTAATAAACAAGAAAGGTACAAGACTACGGGGCATACCCCGCCTCTGGCAAACTGGTGCTACTATTGACCACCGGCTCCACACGATGCCTACGAAGCACAATGTGTAAGCCATGCCTCACTTGAAAACAAAGGGGGTGAGCCTCGTCTCATCAGCTCAGTAGGGCTCCCACGGATCCCCACCTCACAATGACAAGTACATGGTGCAATAAACAATAATTCGAAACACTAACTGTAACATAAAAACTACAATTAACAATAAAAGGAAAGTAACTTAATCACAAGTGTACCATGGGCATTCATAATAAACCACAAGTCAATGTTGCACATTCAAATAACCTCAGCTGCCCAACCACTAAACTGCTATGGTAAGAAACTAGGGTCTCTACACTCGAGTGACATGAGCACTACCCACTAGAAGTAAGGCCAGATGCATCCACTGATGACTTAGTCCACAACCTCAGGTGTCTCCGTACATGCCCCAGGTGGACACTGAGACACCGTACACAGAACACAAGATAAGGGTCTAGTCAGGGTCATGCTCATCACTGCACGTCTGAAGTCCCTGACCATGTGTGCACACACTGACTGACTGCGCTACGTCAGGCCCTCTAGTTAGTTTTCCTCCTGGCCTGGACTCGAGTCGACATGGTGGTAGGCCCTACGGCAACCAGCCTAAAGTCATCTCTCTCAGGTCTAGCTCTCCACTACTCCCAAGTGGGTCAACACACACGTACCCAGGCAAGCTACGACTAGTGAGAAAATGTCACTTCAAGTAAGGACTCGCTCGAAAACCATTGACGTGTAACAGGTCGTGGACACACCCTCGTCACACAGAACACGAGTCTAAGTTCATAAGGCACAGGGCCGCCGAGGTTGCTATCTTGAAAAATCATAAACTATTCACATTTTCCCGCCATGGGGTGTACCCACAAGTTCTAGACCAAGTCATTGAGCATCCCACCATGAGACAACCCTCGCGGGGTTTACCCGACGGAAAAGAACAACGAAATGGGAGAGTGCGATGGTCAATCCAACCCCCGAAAAATTTCCTCGAAAGGGAGGATGCCAACACAAGGAAAGTTTGCCATTTCATTCAGTCAATCCTCTTGCTCCTGAAGGCATTCTAGCTCTACCCGGACAGAAGCTGCCCCGACTTCGGCCATGGCCAACTCATCGACTTCCTAGGTCTCGGCTGCTTGCACGTCCCTAGGTTCCAACTCGGCCGCCTCAAGCCATTCTTTGAGCTGCTCTATCCGGCTTGTCAGTGCCTGGGCTTTGCTGCGACACTTCTCCATGCCGCTCCGGTGCCGCTCTTCCTCGCTTACTCGTACCTCGAGGGTGCGTGAATACTCCTCCCTTTGCAAGCGGAGCGCGACAGCCTGACTGGGAGCTTGCATCTTGAGGAACTCGTGACGGTTCACGTACTTTAGCAATAGTGTCACCCGTCGTGACCATTCTTCCAACGGGCAGCATTGCAAGGCTTCCGTCAGCTTCTCCACAATAATCCTAAGCTTCTGATACGTGAGTCACGGGTCGGCAAGCACCAGGGACCACAACACTACTAGGTTCTGCCTCACCGGGAAATCCAAGGTGACAGAGCCCAAGGGAGGCATGGCCTGGAGGCTGAACTCTACAGTGTTGTCGACTGCCACCCAAAGTTTGGTGTCCACCCAAGCTGAGGAAGATGGCAGTGCCGGAATTGGGGTGATAGGCACCTCAGCCACAACGCCGAGCCCCTGCTCCACTCCTGTTCGTCAGGGCGGTGAAAACTCCACAAGAGCCCCGGGCGTCTCTCTGACAAGGGGCAGCTCTATCTCTTCTGTCTCCGATGGTAATGGCCGAACCTCTCCAAGCACACCAGGCATCTCTTCAGCAATGGGTAGCTCCGTTTCTTCTATCTCAGGTGGTGGAAGTGGGACCTTCATAAGCGCACCCGACTCCTCCTCAACCAGGGGCAATCCTAGTTCCTCCATCTCAGCTCGGATAGGAGTGAAGATTGCTTTAGGCATCGGCAGGCCCGGAGCCGTCTCTTCCGCCAGAGGAGTAGCAAGTGCGAGTACCGAACTCAGGGTCGCGGGAGTCAACGCCACAATCGCTCGGGGGCTAGGCGGAAGCGAAGAGAAGTGCCGAAGCACATCCCTCAGGGTCTGCGGATCTGCCCGAGCACCGAGGCAGCGGGGTGATAGAGGTGACGTCTGGGGCAATCTGCTCGCCAGGAAGCTTAAGGGGGAGGGTGGTATGCCTCCACCTAGCCTTAAAGTCGACACCAGCTTCAGCTTGGTCGTAGCGTCGGGAGGCACTTGCAGCTTTTTGATTGCTTGGTGACGAGCTCGAGGAGCCACTGCCCTCTCCGATGTCCCGAGAGTGACGCCCGTGGATGCTTGGGTCTCGGCCTCGCCCGCTAGAATGCTTGGGGCGGGGGCGTCCACCAAGTCCCTAGGAACCTGCACAGTCCAGACCCAGAGTCAGTCGAGACATTTGAAGGAGCCTATGAACTCACAAATGGACTACGAGCTTATGCTTACGTCTGCCACGACCAAGCTTAAGGAGCTCAGCAAGAATGAGGGCATCGGGGTCGGTACGAACTCCCTCGGTGCTCTAGAAGGGCTCCTAGTTGAGTGCGCCTCATCCGGAGAATAATCGTAGTCCACCGGTTCATCTGAGGTAGCCTCAATCGCGACAAGGATAGCCTTCGCTGGAGAAAGAGAATCCCTGGCCAGAAGGATGGAATCCTTCTTGGCCTTAGCCGCTCGGCGTGTCAGGACTGGGCTGGGTGTTCGGGACTTCTCCACCCTCGTGCCATGCCTTGAGTACGTCTTCGAAGTTGGCAAAGATGATGGAGAAACTTTCGGCCTCCCTGCCATTGTCTCGGCCTTTGTAAAAGGTGGGGAGAAAAGAGAAGCTGTGCCGTCATGTCTCTCAACGGAGAAGAGGATCAAAGCTAAGATGATGCAAGTGTTACCTTTCTCTACTCCCACTCCGGGGGAATGCGTGGCGCTGGTCTCTTCGCCCGGCGCAGACTCAGGGGCCTCTGCCGCACCCACCCCAGGAATAAGGACTGAGGCAGGCATCTTTGCCGATCCTGAAATGGCGAAAGCTGACAAATTAGCCGGCCACACCCTTGATCGGATGAGCGATAATGAAGAACCACAACAGTGGGGATGCCATACCTTCAATCGGACTCGGCGCGACCGCGGAGGCAGCAAACTCTTCGAAAGAGGGTACCCAGGGAAGCGGAGGACTAGCGGCCCTGGCAGCCCCGGCATCGTCACTTTGCCTTTTGGTTTTCCTCTTTTCACTCGCCTTCGCCTCGGCAATCGCCTTCTTCACCGGTGACCCGGCCCGAGCGCGCTTCTTGCCCCGGGGTAGGGGTGCGGTGGTTGGAGCTGGCTCTGATCTGATGAAGTGTAGCGACTTTATCAATTGTGAGAGGAACTACCAGTAGGTGTTCATCGTGAAGCCAAAGGGGAACTCTACATGAAGAATTGGAGTTAGTCGAAGAAAGAGCGAAAAGTAGGGGGAATACTACCCTTGAGAGAACACCGCTGAAGGAGCATCCTACCTGGGGGACCGGTGTAGAGACAGGATAGAGGCCAGTACGTCAAAGATAGCTCCTTGTCCCTTCGGGCCGCTTCTCTCACCAGCCAACACATGTCCCCGATCTTGACACAACGGTCGATGAGCGTAGCCAGGTCCGGGTGTTCCCGGGAAGTCAGGTAGCAGTACAGATTCAGGTGGTCCACTCCCCACTCATCAGCATAGTGGAAGGACACATTGAGCTTCTTCTCCGAGGTCATATTTAGGGGATCTCCGATCGTCAGCCCGTGTACCCGCAATAGAACAAACAGCCAACTAGTTTGCTTATACTGCTCCGGCCTCCTATCCTCCTTCAATACAAAAGCCCGATGAGGGCAAATGGAGTCTGTCTCGGGGTGGGCCCCCTGGGATGGGGTGACCTTCTCCTCAATCGGAAAGGGGTAATTGATCAAGTCCAGTTGATCTGCCCCAAT
>JANBPO010009295.1:0-51603 GCA_024336825.1 Amorphophallus titanum
GTCAAGTGGAGTCCGACACGGTCGCCCATACAACGCCTCATAAGGAGCCATCTCCATGCTCGAATGATAGCTGTTGTTGTAGGCAAACTCCACTAACGATAGGTGGTGAATCCAACTCCCCTGCCACTCCAGGCAACACGATCTCAACATTTCCTCCAAAGTCAGGATGGTCCTCTCTGACTGACCGTCTGACTGAGGATGGTAGACTGAGCTAAATGCTAACTCAGTGCTAGAGCTTTTTAGAAACTCCTCCAGAAATTGGATGTGAAATGTGGATCCCGGTCTGACACAATGGAAACGGGAATCCCATGCAACGGTATGATCCGCTCCACATATAAATGTGCCAGCTTAGGCACACTCCAGCTAACTCTAATCGGTAACAACCGAGCCATCTTCGTCAGCCGGTCTACAAGCAACCAAATGCTATCATGCCCACTCAGAGTCCTCAGTAACCCCACCACAAATTCAATGGTCACGTGGTCCCATTTCCACGCGGGAATCTCCAATGGCTGAAGCTTACCACCTGGTCGATGGTGTTCCGCTTTCACTAGCTGACAGGTCAGGCACCTGGCCACGAACTCGGCCACATCTTTCTTCATGCCAGGCCACCAGAACTATCTCCGCAAGTTCTGATACATCTTCGTCGCACCTGGATGTACAGTGTACCGACTCCCATGAGCCTCATGTAACACCGCACGTCTCACCTACTCCTCGGTTGGGATGTACATCCTACCTCAGAATCTCACAGCGTCATCCTCACCGAGCTCCACATCTACCATAGCCAAAATCGGGGTAATTTAGGGTCTGCATGCTGAGCCTCTGTCACCTACCGACGGATGGCTGGTGTGATAGTCAAGCTCGCAAGCACCGCCGATCCTGACTCTTGGGGAACCTTGAGCCTGAATGTCATTTCTGGCACCTGTTCCTAGAGTCTCCACTTCCTTAACATCACCGCACTGACCACGACCTTCCTGCTCAAGGCATCGACAACGACATTCATTTTGCCTGGCTGATAAGACAGGGTGAAGTCATAATCCTTCATGTACTCCATCCATCGCCTCTGCCTAAGGTTAAGGTCCTTCAGAGTGAACACATACCTCAAACTCTGATGGTCAGTGAACACCTAGAACTTCTCACCGTACAGATAATGCCTCTAGATCTTCAACACGAAGATCACAACCGCTAACTCAAGGTCATGGGTAGGGTAGTTCTCCTCATGTGGCTTCAATTGCCGTGAAGCATACGCCACAACTCTACAATGCTACATCAACATAGCACCCAAACCGACCTTCGAAGCATCTGTACATAACACAAAACCTCTTGATCCAAAAGGCAACACAAACACCAGTGCCAAGGTGAGCAACCTCTTCAGCCCCATAAAGCTCTGCTCACGCCCATCGGTCCAGAAAAAAGTTAAATCCTTCTGTGTAAGTCTGGTCATCGGGGCTGCAATACGGGTGAAATCCTAGATGAACCTCGTATAATAGCCTGCAAGCCCTAAGAAACTCTGAATCTTTGTCGCAGACCTCAGCCTCAGCCACTGCATCACAGGCTCGACCATGATGGGATCCACGAAAATACCATCACCAGGTATCACGTGGCCGACAAAGTGCACCTCACGAAGCCAAAACTCGCACTTGCTAAGCTTCGCGTATAACTGGTGATCTCGCAAAGTCTACAACACTACCCTCAAATGGTATGCATGCTCCTCTATAGACTGCAAATAAACAAGGATGTTGTCTACAAACACGACCACAAACTGATCCGGGTAGGGATGAAACACCATATGCATCAAGTCTATGAACGCTGCGGAGGCATTGGTGAGCCCAAAAGACATCACCAAGAACTCATAGTGCCCATACCTCGTACTGAACGCAGTCTTCTCCACATCAGAATGATGAATCCACAACTGATAATAACCAGACCGCAGATCAATCCGTGAGAACACTCGAGCAGACTGAAGCTGATCGAACAAATCATCAATCTGCGACAACGGATACTTGTTCTTAGTGGTCACCTCATTCAGCTGCCGATAGTCAATGCACAACCTCAGACTACCATCCTTCTTCTTCAGAAATAATACCGACGCACCCCAAGGGGAAAAGCTAGGACGAATATACCCCTTGGCGAGCAACTCCTGCAACTGCGCCCTTAATTCCCTCAACGCAGCGGGAGCCATGTGATAAGGAGCCTTCGACAAAGGTCCTGTACCAGGCACAATCTCAATAACAAAATCAATCTCCTGCTAGGGAGGTAATCCAGGCAAATCCTCGAGAAAAACATCAAGAAACTCACACGCCACTGGAATGTCCTCCACATCCAATTTCGGCTAGTCTACCACGACCACAGAAACAAGGAAACCCTGACATCTGGCATCAAGCAACCTACGGGCCCTAATAGCGAAAATGAGAAAACGAGGAGAGGTAGATCAGATACCTTGGAAATAGACCGTGGGTCTATGGGGAGGCTGAAAGTAGACCCTCTTCGATCCGCAATCCTTCAGGTCCTCTTCATATCCAGCTCCAATGATGCTACGACATGGGAAGCCGTCTCCAAATTAGTGGCAGCATTCGCTATCAGAAGGTGCCTTAGCTCCTGCCTCAAACCCTAGATGAACTGCTTAGTCTTCAGCTCCTCATTCTCCATGATCTGGGGAGCATAACGTCCCAACTCCACAAATCGAACCCTATACTGCAGCACTGACATGTCACCTTGAACAAGCTCCAGAAACTGACACATCTTCTGCTTACTGACATAGGATGGGCAGTAAGCACACTCGAAGACCTTGACGAAGTCCTTCCACGTAATCTGTTGAAGTGGACGAGATTGAAAGGACATCTTCCACTCTTAAGACCACCAAGCTCGAGCTGTACCCTGCAACAGGTTGCAAGACAACATCACCTTGTCTTCCTCGGCACAGTTCATAGAACTGAACACTCTCTCCATATCATCAAGCCAATCTCTAGCCACATCTGGGTCTGGCTGGCTGCCATAGTAGGGTGGATGGAATTGTAAAAATAGGGTATACAATTTAAATTCTAAGACAGTTGAAGAATCTCCACATGTGGTTTTTGATGAAACAATGACTAAACTTGAAAATGGTTTGTGTAGGGAACAGAATAATGGAAAAATTCTAAAGGATGAAAACCCTGCAGACCAATCTGAAGATGATGATGCAGAGAAGCCTGATTCTCAGGGGGAGGTAAATGAGGATCAAGGTAATCAAGTTACCAATGTCAGGTTCCTTGGAGACCATCCTATCGACAATGTAATTGGTAATCTGCATGATCCCCTTAGGACTAGATCTTATTTTAGAGCTCAAAATGAACTAAATTCTTTTGCACTGATTTCTCATATCCCCAATGATTATATCACAGTAGCAGGCTTGGAAGTGTCGAGTGTGATTGCTAGGTCTGACCAGCCGATTGCAGCTCTAGAGCAGCAACAACTCATCACTGGCGGAGAATCGTTCTAGGGTGCTGAGGCCATTCCCGAAATAGAAGCAGGAGAAATTATGGAAGAAGCGAGCGGGGTGGGGTCTCCACGGCTTTAGCCCTTGCTACGGAATCGACACTAGTGGAAATTGGACAATCTGACGATGGTGCCCAACCACTTCCCAGTGTTGATGCCCAAATTGTGGTGCCCTTGTCTGAAGTTAGGGGAGTGGTTGCCACTACCAAGACTTCCTCCACTACACTAATTACCGGGACAGGCTCTATCGCGGGTGCTTTGCAAGACATGTTGTCATCATCTTTAGAGCCGAAGGATGATATCTGGGCCACAGTTGACAGTTGCGTGGAATTTTAGCTCCCCAATACGCCATCACTTGGTTCGCAGTTATCAAGTGACCTAGTGTGGCAATATCTGGAGACACTACGACAGATTGTGACAACCCGTCAAGATCTGACCTATGTGCCATTGAGGGGTCTCGTGGAACACCTCTCTCACACGTTATTGGCTTTTGGCTACCCCATTGAGGATTGGACGCAGTGAGTGCTCATGATTCTAAAATACGTGAATAGAAGAGAATGCATTGGCCATGGTGTAGCAGATCAGCTGACGGCCATAAAGTTTGAACGGGTGGAGTTTCAAACCACTCTTGCATCCCTGAGAGGAACCACCCAGTAGATGCGGGATGCTTCCAACACCGCTATTCAGTGCCAGACTTCCTTGAAGGCTCAGATAGCTAAACTGCACGTCGAACTCTCGCGAGCCGAGGTAGAGCTAGAATTAAATGAACATCAGTAGGTCCAGAATATAGAGTGGGTGGAGCTGGCACAAAGGCAGGTCGCATCTTTTGAGGAGAAACTGACGTAGTTGCAGGCCGAAGAGTCTCGTTTGCAGGAGCTAATCCATCATCCCTCCTTGGGGATCTTGGAATTTGAGGACATCTTCTATCTCTCACTAGAATAGTTTTTTTTGTTTCCTTCTCCTTTTTGGTGGGCCTTCATGTATCTCAGGGGATGCCCCGAGTACCGTGTACTCTTCTTCTTTATACAAATAAAATTTCTTCATTATCTGCTCTGCACGTTTGCTGCCAAATCATGGCTTTATTCTCCTTCTTTCTCTTTCTCTCAGGCATGGACATGTAGCTAATTCATCTAGCCTGGGATACACGAGCTGCCAAGGCAGGAGAGCGCTTACTCCTTCAGCTAAGGTGTGAGGAGTTTGCTCCACCGTGGTGCAACTGCTCCCAAGGCCTAACTATAGCTAGCATAGGCTGAATGCCGGGGGATAAGGGTGTACCAACCGATAGGGCCAGAGGGTGGAGCCAAAAGTATATTCATATACCTCGCCGATGGTGACGATGTTTGTAAATGGCATTCTTGTCAGTGGGCTTGAATGCCAACGACAAAGAGCAGGTTTATTTCTTGATAAGGATGTAGAGTCTGAGTTAGGGGCAAATTCAAATGGTTTTGTGAATGGGAACAAGAGCTGAGGGTAGGTTTATTCATCGACATTGGTTAGATGTCGAAGCAAAGAGGTTTATTTATCGACGGGGACGAACGGTCCAAACCGATGGTTTGGTTTAATAATTTCGCCAATGATGATAAAAATTGACTGTAGGTCGATTCATTGACATGGGTTAAATGCCGAAGCAAAGGGGGTTCATTTATCAGCGGGGATGAACGGTCCAAGCTGACAGTTTGTTTATCGATTTTGCCAATGATGGCAAAAATCAATGGTAGGATTTGTTCATCGGCATAGGTTAAATGCCGAAGCAAAGGGTTTGTTCATCGACCGAGACGAAGGGTCTGAGCTGATGGTTTGCTCGTTGATTTTGCCAACGGTGACAAATATCGATGTTAGGATTCGTTCATCGGCATAGGTCAAATGCTGAAGCAAAGGGTTTGTTCATCGACCGGGACGAAGGGTCCGAGCCGATGGTTTGTTCGTTGATTTCGCCAATGATGACAAAAATCGATGGTAGGATTTGTTTATCGGCATAGGTTAAATGCCGAAACGAAGGGTTTGTTATAGCATTGGCGTAAGGCTTATGCTAGTGGGACGTGATTTATTTGCCACACACAAGGATTCCCGTGGGACATGAATGGTAAATGAGATAGCAACATCATCATCATCATCAGTAGCATCATCATTTTTTTTTAACCACATTACTGGCTAAATGCCCTTTTAGGTTTTCACTAAAGTCAGCCCCCTCTTGCTTTTGTCCATGCGCCCTTTCAGGTTTTCCCATGACGGGGTATCCGATTTTGCTTGCAGCGCCCTTTCGGATTTTCACCATAGTCGGGTTATAGTCATTTTTGCCCTTACTCAGAGTATCTGGGTGAGGCCAGCAAGGCATCTCTATTTTAAGCCTCATTTATTTTTTCATTCATTTTTTTATTTACATTCATCATCATTTTTTTTCCGACTTGATTTGTGGAACCGACGGTAAGACGTGTGGGGGTTTGTTCAAAGACATTGGTTAGATGCCGAAGCAAGGACGGGTCTACTGATCAACGAGGATGGAAGGTCAGGGTTAATGGTTCATTGACCTTGCCGATGATGACAAGAATCAGCGTTGGTTTTTTCCCTAGTAAGTTTCTTCAGATTGTGCCTGAAATGTGGCATTAAATGCCTGTTTAATTATCTCAAGTGACAATTCTTGAAATTCTGCCATGCTAGGATGGGGATCCCGAAACATTTGGACCATCACAGTTTCTTTAATGGCCTTCTGCTGACTCATTCCGGCATCTACCTTGTCTTTATAGCTCTTTTTCTTAGCTTCACCTTGTTGGCTTTGCTTAGAGGTGTGTTTAGAACCTTCCTCCTTGGCTTGGCCTTTCTGGCTCTACCAAATGATCTTGTCAGCACCTTCTCTCAGGCACCACGTTATCATGGAGTTCCCTTGAGCATCGATCTCCCTTATTTGAATGAGGATCTCGATGTAGTCTTGGACCTCTCAACATTCTCTCGTAAGGTGAGACACCCTGGCATGAAATTTGCAATAAAGAGGGTGGCTTTTTGCCATTTCATTGTAATATGTCGGTGGGTCATGCACCATTATCCAACCCTCTTTTAGGAGAATGTCAAATATTTTTTCGATATCCTCCTTGAGAAAGGAATGTTGATGAGAGGGTCGCCAGTCTGGGTACTACAATGTGGGTTTGGTCTATCTAGACTCAGTTTCTCTTGCCCTTGGCTCGGGGGAATGTGAAGGTTGATGTGTGTATCACATTTACAAAGAAGTTTGATTCATTCCCTGTATGATGTTGTGGAGAGTCTGCCAAATGGTCATCTACCTTTATTACCCCTTAGAAGATTAAACTCTCCACCATGTCCCTAAAGACTCGGCAATCTTGGATGACGTGGCCCAGTGACTGGTGATACAGGCAATAGCCGCACTGATGCATTGTGCTCATCACTTCATCATCCCTTGGTGTCGGGAGGCTTATTAACCCTTTCTGTCGACAAATCTAGAAGACTTCCAGAACCCTATGGCAAGGAAAGGAATAAGGACTTTGTTGTGGTTCATCATCAGATGAGTTTGATGATTCTTCTAATAACCATCCTCCAGACCTTGGCATGGCGTGGGTGCCTATTGACCCTCCCAATTTTGCATGTGTGGCAGGCTAGGTTCCCTTGCATTTGGCAAGAAGGGACACATGGCCAACTGCTGATCTACATGCCTTAGAAATCACAACAGCTCCCGCTGCTCTCATTGCAATAGCATGATTTCCCTTTCAATTCTGTGAATGCTCCTCTAGACTGCTAGACCTTCGGGCATTTGAGGTAGGGTGCATCCAGGCATCGTGTCACACCATCGGTGCGAAGGTCCGGCCTCCGATACATTGGTGTTGTTACAGGTGGCTTGTCGATCTCCCTCTTTTTGTTTCGGAGATCTTATGCAGCACATTGACAGTGAAATTCTGTGTTGGTCAAACATGAGGTTAAGGCGGCTCCAGTTGATGACCCCTCATGTTGATGGTGCTGTCTTGGATCAGCTTTTCTGCTATGTTTTTTAAAACATAGCAATCTTCTATGACGTGACCCAACATGCGATGATACACGTAATAATTGAGTTCACTTGATTTTTCCACCTCGATGGACTTCTGCAGTTGTAGGAGGACTATCAGTCAATCTTTTATGTAGAGTCGAAAGAGCCCTTTGATATGTTCCTTCTTAAAAGAATATGGCATTTTCAGACGCTCCTCCCAAGAATGATAGGTGCTTTGCCCGTAGAATTCTTACCAGAAGTACTTGGATTTCCTCCTCCATTTTTACCATTTGTTGGAAGAAATCAACGACATTCACCTCTTTCCCGTCAGCATTACAGTCTTTTGACAACCAACCCTTAGATGGGGTAAAGCTGAGATAGTCAGCGAAGAACATCTCTATCTCGGCGACAACCAAATTCAATTGGTTGAATCCTTTGATATTTGTGCCGAAGAACTTCTCGCTAATTTCTGCGGCCAAGTCTTTCTGGCATATAGTAATAGCATCCTCCTTAGTAGGGAGATTATCAAAGCACATACTGAAATCCCTCCAGCGTTTGATGAAGTCTAGGGCCATCTCCCCATGTTTTTGCCTTAGAGAGTATAATTTGGCAGAGGAAACCTTGCGCTCGGTTGTCTAGAACCAGTTAAGAAATTTCCTCTACATGTTAGCCCTATCCACCACCGAATTAAGCCTCAGCCTCAAGTACCATTGAAAAGTAGTACCCGTGAAAGATGTGGCAAAGTTGCAGAGGAGATATGACTCGTCTAACGCCAACTCCCCATGGCCGTTACATAATAGGCCAACTGTTCTTGTGGTGAAGTCTGCCCATTAAACTTCTACAACTTGGGAACCTTTGGACAGTCCGGTGATAGCATCTTGAACCGGTGGTGAAAAGGATATGGAACACTATGCAAATCTATAGTGGCGGAGCCTTCTCCATGTTGAGCGAATTTAGCTTCCACGATCCACTCTATCATTTGCCTCTGTGACGACCGCATGCTGGTCTTAATAGGTGGGGTTTCAAATTCCAATATTGTCGGGGCCTTTGCCGCCGTTGATGAGGTATTGGCAGCAATTGGGGTACCTCGGGAAAGACGCTCCACCGCTTGTGGTGACGTTGGAGGCTGCGATGGTACTTCCCTCTCCAACAAGATTTCCTACAAGAGAGCTTTCAGCTCTTGATTCTCACACTGCAATTCAGCCAACGTGACATCTTGGACGTCTTCTTCTAGCTCGTCCCTTTTGTGTTGGCTCTTTATTTTCGTGGGCACTACGGATTACTTTGGGGGTCCTTTCAGCCTGCACCTGCTCCTGTTGAGTCAACGAGGAAGTAGTAGCGCGATTTAATTGCACTACGGCTTGAGCGACCGTACGAGCCCTTCTCAATGACGACAGTGGCTCGTTCAAGTCGTCTAATTCTCCTTTAGGTTGCTTTCCAGCAGCCAAGGTGTAGCATATGAACACCTTGATGGTATTCTCACACACATGCACTATCCTCTTCTTCTTGGCAGTTGTGTCTTCAGTCGAGTTAGTGCCCCCAACCTGTCGAAGACTAAGATCCGCGTTGAGGACTCCCCTGTTAAATTGTGATTCTCCACCCGGATTGATTTCAAGGACTGAGCGACCCATGCCTCCCTTGGGCCCGCCAGTTGTTACAACGGCGGGCGTAGTTCAGCTTGACCTGGGACGCATGACGGTAGCTGAAGGCCTAGTCGGCGAGAGGGGGAACGGAGTTGGGGCTGTGGAGTTGACCCGAATTTCAGGAGCAGGTGGATTATACACCTACGATCGCAGCGGAGGCTACCTGGTAGAGTTCCCCTTGGACCGCTACTTGTTTAAGTTCATCAGGAGCTATGTCCCTATCGGCATGGAGGAGGGAGATTCGCAGGTTGCTGGAGCGCGTCGTCGGGTTGAGCGGGCGATTCTGGTAGGCAGAGATAGCGTGCATGGGTTGCTTTTTATAGCTTTCCACGTTTCTCTAGAGATAACTAGAGGTAATGTCAGTTTTCTAGTGCCGAGTGCCTGGGCTTTTTTAGCAGAGCAGATCAGCTTGGGGTCCGAGTTCGACCAATGGGTCCCGTTCCTGGGACTTGCACGACCACCACCGGATAGAGACAGAGGGCACGACTAGGCTGGTGCTGGAGCCGTCTGGACTACAATACGCTTGAGAGGGGTACGATGACCACAGCCTTTTAGATGGGATCATGCGACAGACCGTTGTTAGCTGGTACGATCGTTGGGTAGTGATCTCTTCACACCAATACCGTCAGGGAGCCACTGAGTGGCTGATGGGGATAGTGCACCACTATCGGGTGCTGCTGGATAGAGCCGACATCAGGTATGCCATGACTGCGGTGTTGTACGTGTACCCATGCTACACGGGGCTGTTGCAGGGATTGCTGGAGCGCTTCAACTACCAGTGGAACACAATGGCGATGGTTGAGGGAGAGACCTTACTTGACTTGTGGTCTTTGTTCCGGATCTCTGGGCTGCCGATCAGCGGCAAGGGATATGAGGAGGTTGTGCTGGATGACCTTCACCGTAGCCACACCGACGGGCAGGGGCAATACCGAGTTCCTCACAGTTATCGGTATCTATTGAAGCCCTGGAGGGATTTGGCCCTGGCCGGGAGAGATAGAGCTGCACAGACTCCTAGGGTGCCGTTGAATGTGTGGGTCCGCCACTTCTATAATGGGCCCTTTTGCTTCTACCAAGAGTTCGCGAGAGACCAGACTCCGTGGGAGGAGTATATAGAGGTAGAGTTGTGGTTCCGGACGTACTCAAGGTACATTTATGCACTGCGGGAGGGGTGGAACCCCCCTGGGTTGCCGGACGTGACGCACCTGGTGGCCTACTTGGCTTATTGGTTGGCGACATTTGTGGTCCCGCAGGGGGAGGATGGCCTGTTGAGGGTCGAGCTACTATGGCCGGCGTGCTTGCTGGCAGAGGGACGGCCATGAGCCCTAGCTCCTGCAGCGTTGGCTACTATGTACCAAGGACTAGGAGTACTGGCAGCACATCCGACGCTATGAGAGAGGAGTTTGCTTCTGCCAACCCACTACGTCAGTGCGTGGGCCGGCCTGCTATTTCCAGGGCTGGTGACTCGGGGGACTATGGTGAACCCGGTGGCACCTTTGCTGTTCAGCTTCACCAGCCAGCCAGATGGGGACGCTGAGGCACATCTGGAGGGGGATAGGAGAGCCCTGTGCAACTTACCCGGCAGGGGCAAGGAGGGGTTACCTTTTGACTGTGTCGCAAGGGATTCCCGTCTGGTCCTGGTGCCTTCGAGTGGAGGGGCGACCAGCGCCCTCCCCTACCAGCGGGAGTCAGACGCGTCATTGTACATAGAGTGGGTGATGAGCACCAGACTGACGGTGTTTGTGGTACACCGGTCCGCGACGAGTTCCTTGGAGCCATACTACCCGCACAGGTTCACGAGGAACTTTGGCTATGACTAGGGGATCCCTCCGAACCGGGAGTTCCCTTTGACGAGCCGACAGTACAGAGGCTGGGACACCCACTTGCTGGCTACAACAAGGTGGGATTTCTACTACCATCAGGAGCCAGAGCAATTGCAGATGTCGGGACTGGGGCACCGAGGATGGTTCAACGTCCACTACGCCAGGTGGTAGTTCGAGCATAGCCACCTGTACTGACAGAGGGCCTCAGTGATCAGGAAGGCTGAGGAAGGTCATCTTCTAAGGGAGGATCTACATCCCATCCCACTAGATGACGGATACTTGAGGACTCGTGCTGCCCGGGTCCGCCAGGAAGTGGAGCGAATAGCCCAGTAGTGGCCCCGGAGTGGCTGGGGTTCGTTGTCTACGGGTGGAGGTGGCAATGGGGCACTGAAGCCCTTGAGGAAAGTGCAGGTAGTGGCTGCGGGCGCCAGAGCTGGGGTGTCTCGACCGAGGGTGCCGAAGAGTTGGTGGGCCCAATTCCTAGCCGATTGCAACTTTGGGAAGAAGGGCTCACTGGACCGGGTGCTCCTTGAGGGGAGCTTTGCTGATACAGCGGCCGATGACTGGAGAAGACACATCGACCACGCGATCGGGTCGGCCGGGCCCATAGAGTTTGTGTCCTATATCGAGTGTGCCCACACTCTGAGGGACGTTCGAGAGGCAGTCGTGAAGGCTGCCCGGGTGTTGGGGCTAAGGCCGGAGCGGCTGGTTCCTCTACCGTTGACCCCTTTCGGGGCTTTAGGTAAGATCCTTTCCTTAGCATGTTGTCTTAGCTTCATTACCTTCTGGGATATGTGATTGAGGTGTTGTGCATTGCTATGCTTGTTGATAGGCTCTACGGCGGAGGGCGGTCACCCCTCCACAGAGACATCCTTAGGGAGTGGAGACGGGGGCCTACAGCCTAGGCGGAAGCGCCCTCGAGTGGATGTTGCGGCAGCTGGAGTTGGTGAGTCCTCTAGGGGACTCGAGGTTGGGGAGCAGATCGAGGCAGATCCGGCTTTAAGTAAGCATCGCACTCACCTCTTTGTTCCTTGATGGTTTAGCCATGGCGACTGACTAGCCCTTGTGATGAGGGCATCTCACAGAGCTCTCTTTGGCTCGGATCGCCTGCATCACTTTGAGGAGGTCCGACTATGTTATCACATGTTAATTTCCCTTTCATTGAGTCGAATATATTTTTTTTCTTTATTATTTATCCGGAGTGCTACACCCTCCCCCACTTAAAAGAATTTGGTCCCCAAATTCAATTACATAAATGGAGATATTGCGGGTGTAGAGTCCTTACAGTTTAGAATAACTCCGGATATCTCCTTTGCACAGATTCTTCGATTTCCCATGTAGCTTCTTATTTTAAGCATTTGTTCCACTGCACCTTTACCATAGGAATGGTCTTTTTCCTCAAAACTCAGACCTCTCGATCAAGAATCTTCATTGGCTTTTGTTCATATGTGAGGTCTTTTTGAATCAGAAAGTCATTATGATCAATGATGTGGAACGAGTCATGCACATAATTCTTCAGCATGGAAATATGGAGCACGTTATGCACTTCCGATAATTGTGGAGGCAAAGCAATGCGATAAGCTACCTCACCAACTCTTTCTAGCACTTCGAATGGACCAATAAATTTCGGTGTAAGCTTGCCCTTAACACCGAATCTTCTCATGCCACGTCCAGGAGAGACCTTGAGGAAGACATGGTCCCCAACTTGGAACTCCAGATCTCTTCTCCTGTTGTCAGCGTATGACTTTTGCCTAGACTGAGCTATCTTGAGTCTATCCCTGATGACTTGGACCTTGTCATTTGTATCTCTGACCATATCCGGGCCTAGTATTTGTCTTTCACCAACCTCATCCCAGCATATTCGTGATAGGCAACTCCTACCATAAAGTGCTTCGAATGGGGCCATTTGAATACTGGCCTGGCAGCTGTTGTTGTAAGTAAACTCGGCCAAGGGCAAGTGGTCACGACAGCTCCTACCAAAGTCAATGACACAAGCTCTTAACATGTCTTCAACAATTTGATTTGTCCTCTCTGTCTGACCATCTCTCTGGGGATGAAAGGCAGTATTGAAGTTGAGTTTTGTCCCCAAAGAGTGTTGTAGACCCTTCCAGAAATGAGAGGTGAAATGTGGGTCTCGGTCAGACACAATAGACATAGGTACGCCATGTAATCTCACAATCTCCTTGATGTACAATGCGGCTAGGACATCAACTGACCAACGGCTCTTGATAGGTAGAAAGTGTGACAATTTGGTGAGACAGTCGATTATTACCCAGATACTATCATGTCCACCCTTAGATTTGGACAAGCCCATTATGAAATCCATGCCAATGTCTTCCCATTTTCACTTGGGAATGTCAAGAGGATGCAATTTTTCGGTAGGTTTTTGGTGTTCCGCCTTCACTTGCTGGCATGTGAGACAGCGAGATACGAAGTCTGCTACCTCCCTCTTCATGCTAGGCCACCAAAAAGTCCTTTTTAAGTCTTTATACATTTTGGTTGCTCTCGGGTGAATGGTGTACCTAGGTGATGTGCTTCTTCGAGAATCTTCTTCTTTAATTCAAGATAATCTGGTACACATGTCCTCTTATGGAATAATAATCTACCATCAGCCGACGTCTTGAAATCGGATCTCTCATCTAGCTTATCTTTTATTTCCACAAGTACAGGATCTTCTTATTGCAGTCTCCTGATCTCTGAAAGTAAGTCCGGATGCAAACTAATATGTGCCAGAGTAATGCACCTTTCCTCCTTGTTCGTACTTATATCGAGCTCAGAAAATTTCTCCAACAACTTCCATGCCTGAATCATACAATTGGCCAATATCACTCTTGGTTTCCTACTCAAAGCATCTACGACAGAATTACACTTACCAGGGTGGTATTGTATAGTAAAGTCGAAATCCTTGAGGTATTCAAGCCAACGTCTCTGCCTCATGTTGAGTTACTTCTGAGAAAATAGGTACTTGAGACTTTTATGATCGGAGTACACAGTAAATGGTTCTCCGTAGAGATAGTGTCTCTAGATCTTTAAGGCAAATACTACCGTGGCTAGTTTCAGGTCATGCATCAGGTAGTTCTCTTCATGTTTTTTTAGTTGCCTAGAAGAGTATGCAATAACTCTTCCTTGTTGCATCAACACACACCCAAGGCCAATACCGGAAGCATCGGTATATACCTCCTACTTCTCTCCTTCAATAGGTAGGGCCAAGACCGGAGCAGTGGTCAAGTGGTCCTTTAAAGCTTGGTAACTTCTTTCACATTCTTCATTCCACTCGTACGGTACTTCCTTGCGGGTCAGCCTAGTGAGTGGTACTACAATCTTCGATAAATCCTTGATAAAACACCGGTAATAACCAGCAAGGCCCAAGAAACTCCATGTTTCCATTACATTTGTTGGTCATTCCCAGTTCTTCATGGCTTCAACCTTTGCAAGATCCACTGACATTCCATCCTTCGAGACTATGTGCCCCAAGAAAGTCACTTCTTCTAGCCAGAACTCACACTTGCTAAATATAGCATATAATTGATTTTCCCTCAAAATTTGCAATGCAGTTCTCAGATGTGCTTCATGCTCTTCTTTAGTCTTTGAATATATCAAGATGTCATTAATGAAAATAACAACAAATTTATCCAGATGTGGTCTAAAGATGCTATTCATAAGCTGCATAAAAGCTGTAGGGGCATTTGTTAGTCCAAAGGACATAACAGTAGATTCATAATGCCCAAACTTGCTTTGAAATATAGTCTTGTGAATATCCTCATCCTTGATCCTCAGTTGGTGATAATCCGATCGAAGATCAATCTTTGAGAAATACTTTGCTCCAGAGATTTGATTGAAGAGTTCATCAATCCTCGGTAGTGGGTATTTATTTTTGATAGTGAGGTGGTTCAACAGTAGATAATCAATGCATAGTCTCATCGATCCGTCCTTCTTTTTGACGAATAATGTAATGCCCCGGACCTTTCAGGTATTTCCTAGATATTTATCGGGTCAGGATCCGTAAGTTTCGGACCCTCCTTTATGGGACCCGGATCTACCTTCTCAGAGTGTCCTGCTCCGTTGTGTCTGAAATTACGTTTCGGACATCTTCCGTGCTCGGATATGTGCTATTCGGAGCTGTTTCGGAGGTCCGGAGTGCATTCCGTGAATTTTTTCGCGCATTTTCTGATTCCCGGTTGTGTATAAGAACACTAAAACTAGCATGACCAAGTCGTCGATGCCATAACCATGCATCATCCGACTTATTTGCAACTAAACAGAAATTTTCATTTGGTAAACTTTCAAAATCAACTGTGTAAATATTTCCATTTCTAAGTCCAATGAATTTTATTTCATTTGTACATCTAGGCGTGCCAGTCACCGTGGTGATGATTTTATTATGCGCTCGATCTGACTTAGTCAGCCGATTGTGAAATTCAGGTTGGAACCGAAAGTCCGTCATACCATAAAGGCTATGACGTTAATTACACCCTTCCAAAGAAGGGTAACCCTTGATTAGTCACCAAAGTAGAAGGATCCTAGGGGTAGAACAAAATATGACTGTCATGCTTATTCTTTTGCAGGATAACGGGTGTGTACATACAATTAGGCAATTGCAGTTTATTACAGTTCATTGACCTGACTCCCAGTACAAGGCAGAGAACCGAGGTTCGAGGACCACCATCATGCATAGTGGGGGGCCTGCGGCCAGGCGTAACCAGACTTTTACCGACACACCATTTAATATGCCAAGGAGAACAGGGGGGTGGACATTAGATTTATTTAATCATCATGCAAATGATTGCAAAGAAAATGAAACATTATTGTTCACAGAATTGAACAGTTAGGAATAGACTCAAATCCATGGCATTAATCTAACTGCTGCGTCACATGCTCATTTGGCGATTTTTTTATTTGCACAATCGATCATCATTATACACAAATACATGGAATAAATCTGGCAGCATATCCCCCTCATCTTGGCTTATGCCAAGTGAGAATAGGAAATCATCCACGTAGAGGCGAGACAGAATTCATAAAAGATCGGAGCATATCAGTGCCCAGATATCACGAGGTGGGACTAAACTGAGACAGTATTAACTCACCACAACATTTAATATTATTATTCCAAAGAGGGAGTCAGTAGCGGATGTGTAGAGGTAGGCCTCTTTAGATCCCAAGTTTTGGAGATGGTTCAATATAACAAAGATCAGAATTCATTTTGACAGCATCTCCCCTTATTTTCGGATCATGCCTGGAGAGGTATAGGACATCCATCCACGGAGTGCCGAGATGGAAGCCAATGAAAGGCAGGCGAAGCCCAAAATCTTGGGAACCAAAGTGCCATAAAACATTGTTCGCTGATGCAGTGCTCTATTAATATCCCCCTTTCGAGGAACCATCGGAGGACATGCAGTGGCAGAACTCTGTGGGCTAGTGGGGTTAGAAGAATCATCAACGGTCGATCGGTATAATGTAGGGGTAAATCCCTGTCAATTTAGCTCCCATGGATTCAAGTGAAGAATCACAATTCCCCCTCTTATGGTGAAGATTTGAGCAAAGGCCGATGGGGCTATAATTTTAAGGCTTGGGCTGGTTCAAGGCTTTGGTTGCTGGGTTTCAGGGCTTCTCTCAAGTGCTGGGAGGTTGGGTATTTCAGTGATTTCAAATGGCCACAGGGCTTGAAATGTGATTGGGATCACCAACCAAATCGCATCGACTGTCAAAGGGGCATTGGCCGAGACAGGGAGTCGGCATGTTGCTGGGGAAGTTAAGTAACTTGGATGAACTTCAGAGGGTAGCAGGGCTGGGCAATGCATTAATGAGCTCGGCACAAAGGGTGGTCGGCACGAAGGTAAATCGGTGTGGGGGGAATGAGGTGGTCGGCGTGAGGAGTTGCATTGGGGTTATCGCCCTGGGTTGCATTTCGGCATGCTAGAGCTCACAGGTCGGCATGGATGGGGGTCGATTTGGTATCGACGTGATGGTGATTGGCATCCTCGGCACCGAGAAGATGGGTGCCGAGACTGCAAGCAAGGCACCGATGGGGGGCTTCGAAGGTTAGTTTAGGTGAATCCTTTCAAGGAGAATGGGATCTTCTCACAGGGATACTAGGAGTGCATACAATCGCCGCGCTGGACTCAGAGTAACTTGATAAACTATCCCTCGTCAAGTGAATAGATGGCCATGAGATGGACTATCTCAGGCCCCTGCCGCACCTAGGAGGTTGATTTAGTAGTCAGATAATCCATATGTTTCACTCCAACTGGAATAAAATTTGGTGGTCGATAATTCATAAACATACACACAGGTTCACTATGAATACTATTCGGCACGACAAGCGCCAGCCACTGGAAAGAGTAACATAGATAACAACGCGGCGATGTGAGGGAACAGCAAAGGAAGAAACTCACAAATATCATTCAACACCATATATGTATTTCTTGCATCACGTCACTACATACGTAAAGGGTAAGAGAATACAGCAGAGGAAGGAATATCTACATTTCGTAGCAAATCGGAGGGATGAAGGGGGAAACCATAAACATGACAAAAATTTTGAGAATCAGGGTGGGGAAACTATAGCCCTGTTGGGGCATTCAACCGACGGCGGCACTCTTTTCTATTGCAGACGTTGCCGGAGCACTCTGGTTCTGGCTCTCATCTCCCCTTGTTGCTCTCACTATCCCGCAGTATATCAGACTCTACTGTCTCTCTGTGGGTCTGTTCTCTTCTTCACTGTCTATTTTTTCCCTCCTTGACCTCCTCTATTTGGAATAGGGGTTTTATAAGGGAGAGAGACCCTCCCCAGTCGGCGCGGCACTCCTCTAGGGCACCTTTTGTCATATCGGTGCCCAAGCCACGGCACGCCTTTGTCCGACCACGGGGCTCGACGCTCCATTGGTGTTGATGGGCCTTCTTTCAAGCCCACATGTACATATGGACCATGGGCTTTAAGCCTGTATCGCCCTTTCTCATCAAGCCTTTTCAATGCAACCCTTTGTAATTCTTTGTTCTATTGTATTTAGCTTTGTTGGTCAGTGATATTAATCTCGTCCTCTTGCTTCTATGATATTTTAGAGGTCTTTTCTAGCAGACTAGTGATTGCCTGGAACTCCAATGGCTTTGATAATTTGTTTAATCGGCTAGATCATTCAAGATAACAATCACGCCAGACAGCAGCTTCACTGGGAAGGGCTTTAGCAAGATAAAGTATAAGTTGGTTTAATCTTAACTCCATGTGCATGAGATATATGGTTAGATGATTTTAAATATATTATGGTAAATTCTATAAATATAAGAATATATGGATAATTTAATTAGAATTTAGGAGTATATAGATAATATTTTCTTTTGTTTTCATTACAATCTAAAGAGTTGTAATTTGAAGCTTTTAGCTGGAAGAAAAAACATAACTCAAAGGCCACTAAGGCTGCTTACTTACTACCTTCTAAAACTTAATGCCCTGCATACTCTCAAAATAACTATGTATGTTGAAGCTTGAATATGCTGTCAATTAAAAGTTGCGTCAAATATGGCAGTTCGAATTCTTGCCTTGCGTCGAAACATAGGTACTCTAGTTCGTCATGCACATTCACGACCTTTCACGTGCAAAGAGCTGTCATAGATATCTTGTGGACGCACTAAAATTCACGTATTATTATTTATTCGTTCGTTGAGTGCGTGGGCGTGCCAGTCACAAAGTGACAGTTTATTCGAGCTTCATGGAAGCCCTGGTACGTGCCGTCTGACTGATCAGACGATTGTATAGTTCACGTTGGGACCGAAACTCACCGCGCCATGAAGACCACAGTGTTATTTACATCCTCCATACGGAGGAAGACCTTTGATTAATCGCCAAGAAGAGAGGGCCTTATGGCCTAAATAAATGTAGACTAAATGAGATTAAAGAAATCCAGGACGATGTAATGAGATTCCATGCTGCCGAGAGGGGACGACGTAAATGCGTCGGCTTCCCAAGGACCGTCTTGCATTCATACGATTGTCTGCCCGAAAGGCACGGTAAACACGGAACAAACCCGATGAAGTGTCTACCAGAGGATGGCAAGTTTAATGTTAAGTTTATAGGGGTCGCGCTGAAATAGATGTCGGCCCGAGGGAGGCCGGACCAGAACCATGTCGATGGGGTGACCCTCGGGGCTGACATCCGAACCTCGGGGGAACGTTGATATTCCGCCGCAGGATTAGAAGGGGAGATGGAGACTTCCAAGGATGTTCGCCAGAAGATTATGATTTAGTTTAGTCGGTCTTAATCGCTCGTAGTAGCGAGCTAAGCCCGGCCAGCGCCCTCTCGTGATTTCCTAAACTCCCCCTCTGGGGATGGTGCAGGGAAGGTTTGGGGTTGGTACATGGATCATCATCATAGAACGGATGACCTAGGAAATATACCTTCCGAATATATTGGCTCACTCTTACCCGCACTAAATACAACAACTACGGGAGGTGATGATATGGTTGTGTGCCAAGGGACACGGTCTCCCACCTACTACATGTGTGTACACCTTCTGTCCGCCCGGACCATGGAAGCCCATGCTTGCGCCCGTTAAGGTGATACGATGTCGCGCGTTAACGTTATATTCGCGTCCCTTAAAATTCCACTGACCCGATTACATTGTTTAATTGTTACTTATTAATTTTGCTTATCATTATTATTATTATTATCTATATGTCTACATTCCTGACGAAAATTTGACAGCATCTCCCCGTACCCGTATACGAAAGGGGTAGAGCGGGCACACATCCACAGGGAGTGACGTGGCCCAAAAGTGGAGGTCTACCGAAGTGGTAACACCTTGTTGAAGACCTCCGAGATGCGACGTAGCATACATGGTTCACGGCAAGACTCTAGGCAAGGGGCAGGGTCTAAGTTTATGCGATTGGCGCCGGATCAAGAGGGGAAGTGGTGCCGTCGGATCGGGGCACCGCCGGGTCAAAATGCAGGGAACCGCCTCCGACTCAACGGAGAGCTACGAGCGTAGGTATAGAATAGGGGAAAGGCGCCGGGTCGAGGGGCCACATGACGCCGCTGGACCGAGGGACAGTGAGACTCCGCCGAATCGTGGGAGGGGTGGCGCAAGGGCGCCGGACGGATTGAGGGACGCCGGATCGAGGAGTCAGCCATGCCATACAGGCGAGGATGATGGCACCGCCGGATCGAGCGGAGGGATGGGTAAAAGAAAAGTCACCACCGGATCAACTGGATATTGGTGCCATTGCTTCGGGTCATGGCAAGGGGAAGTGGGTACTACACGGGAAAGGTGGCCGCAGGGTGCTGTGATGGCAAAGCCACTGGACCATGAGGGAGAGAGAGGTCACCGGTTCGAGCTGCCAGACTACCAGAGTGGCATGGCCGCCGTATGAAGAACACAGGATGCCGCCGAGGGGTGGAAAGAAGGTCAAAACTGGGGGAGTTGAGAACCGCCGAATGAAAGTGGCAGGGGTCTGGCAGAAAACCTGAGAGGCAAAACAGAAGGAGAGAGAGAAACGAAAGAGGCGACGACACAGGGGCAGCTTCAGCACAAGTCGTGGATACCCACAATCTCTTTACTTCTTGCCAAATGGTGAGCGTGGTAGCTCGTACAATGCTAAGGGGTCAGGGGCCCGAATGAAGACAAACGAAAAGAGGAGGCAGAAGAAAATAACGGGATACAGAAGACACGATGGAGAACAACGGGCTTGGGCTTCCCCCCCGCTTCTCTCGGCTTCTCCCTCTGCACTCTCCTTTCTCCTTTACCTTCTTCTTCTTCCTCTCGGTCGTGCCGGAGCTTGAGCCAACCAGAGAAGGGGGGGAAGAAGACCAAGTTGCCAAGCTCTCTGGGGAACCCTTCTTTTTTACGAACCCCCCTCCAACATACCTCCAGTCATTCTATTTATATGGGAGATGCCCATCGGTATTGAAGAAGGAAGGGTCAAACGGATTTGCCCAAATCTTCCATGCTTCGTTGCTTTCGCCGAGGCTATGCCGGATGTAGTGACCGCAGGGGGGTTGGCTGCCAGGTTGTACGCCTCGGAGAGTTACCAGAGTGCAAGTCGATCTGCTCACATCTCGCGCCAGTGGTAGCAGGGCCGCCGGTCGTGCTTGTCGATGGATAGAGGCCGCCGGATCGACGCCACGTTGGAAAGCTACTGGGCGACCAATAACAGAAGCTGCAGAGGTTGCCGGTTCATGCGTTGGAGAGGGTGAGGAGGCATATCCCTCGTGTTTTCTTCCCCCGTCACCTCCGTTGGCAGATTTCCCAATCCGGGGTCTGCAGGAGGTTGACGGTCATGGCGATTTGAGGCCAACACGAAAGGGGTAAAATTCGGAGACGACGCCACTGCACGTCGGGGCTCGTGGGCAAGGACCTTTGGTCCTAGGCAACGCCCAGGGGATTTACAGAAAACTAACTTCGCCATTTTCATCGAAGAAGCTTCATCGTTCACGTTGCTGCCGGGGCCGCCGGATGGGGCTGGGGAGCATCTACCGAATAAGTGATTGAGTGCCGGGTCGAACGGCCAAAAGGGGTGTCGTATCGAGCAGCAGCGGGGCGCCGGATTGAGCAGCAAAGGGGCACCAGATCGAACGGCCATAAGGGGCGCCGGATCGAGCAGCCATGGGGGGCGCCGTATCAAGCGGGGCATGGGCAACCGCCGTATTGAATGGCCGAGGGGCGCCGTATTGAGGGGGGCGCTGTATCAAGCGGGGCATGGGCAACCGCCGTATCGAATGGCCAAGGGGCACCGTATTGAGGGGGGGGCGCCGGATCGATGGCGTTGGGAGGGCCGCCATATAAAAGGTGTTAGGGCGCCGCTGGCTCGAGGGCAGAATACCATCCCCTACGTCTGGCGTTATACCCCACTAGCTTAGTGACGCTTTAGGTTCATTTGGTCCTCTATGTTAGGAGGCCTCCCGAGACATTCACTTTTACTGTGTCGAGAATTAATTCGCCCGTACGGACGTGGGTTGACGCGGGCGCCACGACCCGCAATCACTTGCTTGTTTAGGGACTCGAAGCCTTCAAACTCCCCACTGATGCTCTTTGATGTCGTAGACGCCATATAGGCTCACAGTAACACGTTAATTCGGGGATGCATGACTCCCCGTGGTTTGATGCGTCCCATGGGGCGTGGAGTGTGTCCGAAAATCAAAGCTTCATCGTCGTCTTTTGTAGTCCTTCTATTTACCCCGATCGAGGTGGGTCTCGGCGTCGCTTGCATTAGTTGTTCTTCTTCCGGACTTGCTTGAAGTATTTACGGACGTGACATTTTACACGTCCACACATCTATATATGTCATTTCAATTAGGACGTGTAAGTGAGGAAATTAACGAGAGTATATGCATGCATAAGATCTATGTTTTGTAGGATTATCTACGTACGTCGTCTCTTGCTTATTGACAGAAGTTAAGTGTTAAAAAGACAATTGCACCAATAAGAAAGAGGAGACATGCACAAAATTAAGCGGCCTTATAATTAAATCCAGACTATATATTTAGTTTCCCGGATGTGTTGTAAGAATGAGACGTGTAGTAGTTAATTAATAGCCATGCCATGTCGTGGTCATTGCCTGCCCGGGCACAGCCTAGCTAGACGGCAGCTGCTCGCTCCCGCGTCCAAATCTGCGTCCGTCACTCGTTTCTAAATAACCCGACTATCGATCACGTCACCTCCTCGCCCTTCCGCTCTTTCACCTTAATTCGCAGGTCACCAAACCTCATAACTCGTGGCTAATGATGCCTCGCCACCGTGATCGATGGTAATTAAGGCAGGCCTCGTCAGTATGATCGATCTTACCCTCACATGCACTACGGGCGGCGATATCGTTTCGTCTGCTTCCACTGATTGCTTGGGGTTCTACCAATGAAATGCTTAGGCTTACTGTCCCCCTGCTTAATTAGTCGTCGTGTTTTCCGGATGTAACCATCGTTGATCACCGTCACCACCTTCGATCGGACGTGTAATTAAGAAGACTGGAATGTGTTGTGACCCAGGGCGATCGATATATATAGCAGCCATCGTACAGATTGGAGTATTATTACAAAAAGAACACAACCTCAAAGGTCACAAGACATAATTAAGGAGGAGACGGGCAATCCCGGAGTGACAGTATCCTAATTAGCTATGTTCATTACGTACGTAGAACAACTTTTACATGTAGCTGGGGGACTGCTTCATCCGTCCACCAACTTAGCGTGCCAGCCCTCTCCATCGTCACCCTTTGATGTCACAATACATAGTCCTCTTGATCCGCTATGCGTACGTTTCACCGACGTGGCGTTAATTAGCACATCCGAAGAAGCTCCAAGGCGTTCACTTCCATGCAGTGAGAGATCTTCTTTGCCCTCCTGATGATTTAATTAAAATGGTAGCTGAAATGTAGTTGGGTGGGAGAAGTTTCTTGTGGGACAAGAGAATTAGGCGGACGGCAGCAGCCAGTTCATGCCAGTAGAAGTTCTTTATGTAGCCAGCTACATATATATATGGGTCGTCGGTGCAGTGTTCCCGCGACGGCGACGGCGACGGCTTCTCGAAGACATTGACACCTGGGGCTTCCTCCGGAATCCCGGAGTGAGTGCTGCTCCTTTTCCCTAGCTAGCTACACCTGCTGCAAATGAATCACACTACCGATCGAGTCGCTGAATCTTAAGCAGCCTGCGTTCTAGTGATTGATGTTTAGAAGTAGCTTGTTGCCTACATTTAAGTATAACCGCATGTGGGTATACGTACGGAACGGACGTCATGTGCAACTGTTCGACTAAATGCCGCAGCGTGCGCTCCATGTATCCGTGCCGGGGCTGGTCCTCGATCACATGGCCCGGTCAATAGAGAGCGGGAGAGAGAGAGAGCGCGCGCGCGCGCGCTACGTATAACGCTCTCGTTCCATGAGGTGGCATCGGATGCCCAATTAATCTGCCACACTCGTCCAGGTGGGGAAGGAACCACGGCCATGCTTAGATAACTCACATGGCGGCTTTAATTTGGTGCACCCCCTCCCCTGCCGTGCAGGTGCATGCAGGGCTAATAATTAAGAAGTAAATTAACTTCGGCCATCCCGTCTCAAATGCGTCGATCTCCAACCCAATCAGACTAATGAGAAGCTAGCCCCACCATGGCGGCTACATACAAATATATACATATGCATATATGTATGATCTTGACTGAAACACGCCATCCCCGGCCGGCGCCGCATCCACCAACCGTATTATTTGAATTAATGCATGTTTTAATTGCTTGTTTCATTTGACAATACTAATTCACTGTTGACAACTTTAATTTGTCTCACCCCACGCCCCTACATCGTTTTTAACTCCATACATAAATTACGGGACCCATGGGGGACAAACTTATATATATATTTATATATATATATCCGAAGCTTATAATCGCATATCCGGTTGGTGGGGATCATGATGATGCATGAGACTCCGACTTTACTACGCAAAACAAATCCAGCAACCCAAACGCAAGTCACATCAGACTTCAATAAGTGGATCATGATCCGTTTCAAACATTTATCCTGGTCCCTCTCCCCCCCCCGCCCCCGGCCGGTCGTGGCGATCGATCGAGGCAAGCTACCCCAAATCTTGAGGAGATGTAAGAGAGGTCTCGGAGGCCCCGCGTTTACCTCAGTCACCAGAACTATACTGCTTTCCGGTGCTATTTCTCCATCCTCCAAAGCCTCACCCGTCGGTATCTCGGTCTCTATGACTGCCTCTTGCCGCAAGACCTCGAACAAGGCCGCTAGTTTCCCCAAATCGGCATCACCTCTCCCGGATCGCTCTATTGGTATGTCCGGGATGGGCGCCTCCATGGCCTCCGGCTGGATTTGCTCCTGTAAGTTAACCGAACGACAAGAGACAAAGGATCAGAGGCTGGCCGAAAAGAGGGGCGCTATATGAATAGGCTCACACTTACAAAATCCTTGCCCGAAGCCACCTTGTCGGAGGAATAGTCGTAGTCTACCTTCTCACCCGAGGAAGACTTGGTCGGGGTAGGCTCCTCCCTTGTCAGAGAGGGGGCTCTCGCCTCAGAATCGACCGCCTCCTCTTTGCGCGGACTAGGAAACATTGACTTCCCAGATCTCGGCCTCCTCCTCGAATATGCCTTCATCGGCTCGGGGATTTTCCAGGCCTACACCCACTCGAGAAGGGGTGCGACGGACGTTGCCAAATGAAGGAGCATTTAGGCTAGATGAAAGTCCTTGGGCCCCCAATGAACGAAATGTTAGCTGCGCCAGTGAAAGGAATTACCCCGTTCGGTCTTCGCAGCTGGAGGCGGTCACGGGATTGTCTCCTCTACGAAGGGTGCAGCCCCAAGTGCGGCAGCTTCACCCACATCCAGAGCAGGAGCAGGTTCTGGCTCCTCCGCAGGGACTGAAAGAAGAAACCCATATAAAAGGCCTTAGCTCACAAGGCGAGAAAGTGTTAAGCGGAACCACCGGTCGAAAAGTCTAACGTGTGGGTTGGCTGTGCTCGACCTGAGCGACCGTGAATGCCGCCATGAACTTCTCGGCCTCGGCTCTCCTCTACTTTAGCTCCTGTGGACTGATTGCCATGCCAGAGATCCTCATGGAACGTGCCCCTTTTGCTCCAACTGGAAGAAGGAAACACGTGCGTCATGCATGCATAAAGAATTTCCCCGGGGAAGTGGCTGGACCTTGAAAAGCGTCGGCATACAAAGATCTTACCTGTGGGATGGCTCGGCTCAGCCCGGGGCACGGCAAACTTTGTGAAGGAGGGGACTGATGGCGGAGGGGAAGCTGAAGTCATCCGAAAAACCTCCACCCTCTTTTGCTCAACCTCCTGCCGCTTAGCCACCTTGGCAGCGGCAAGCGCCTTCTCCACGGGTGACTTATCTTGGGACCCTTCAGCAGCCCTGGACGAAGGGGTTGGAGTGAATGGCGACTCTGACCCGACCCAGGCCTCACCTGCGGCGGGGACTGGTGAAGGCGGGGGCTCCTCCCAAGCTGATGAATAGAAATAATACTCAGGTGTGAACAGCCCGTACCAGGATGAAGGCAAATCCTGCCCGAAGGACACTCTTAACAAAGGAAATCTCGCATGTGGGTTGGCTTGGTTCGGCCTGACCAACTTCAAACTCCTCAAGCGGTGGGATAAGAGGCCGTGGAGAGGCGATCTTCGCAGTCTTGGCAGCCTCCGCCTTCCGGCACTTGGCCTCCCGTAGTCTCGCAGCCTTCACCTCATCCAAGGCCTTCTTCACAGGCAATCTCGCCCGGGACCTCTTCGCAGGATGGGGCAGAGGAGTCGTGGTCAGGATTGGTGGCGCCTCCTCAAAATACGCCGGCTTCTCTTCTTGCCGGAGAAGAGTGTGGTACGTCACCAGCTGGGTGCTATCCGGATGGTCTGCGACGGAGAAAGGACAAGAGGAGCAGGAAGTTAATTACCATTCGACGTCCTGAAGGATGCAACAATGACCAACAGGAGTAAAAGAAAATATAATATATGTGTGTAATAGTACGTACCATGAGGGCCAGTATAGAGTCGAAGTGTGATTGGCCAGCAGCTCAGGGAGGGCTCCTTGTCCCGACGGGCCGCTTCCCTAACTAACAAGCACACATCTCTGACCTTTTGGCAGCGGTCGACAAGAGCGGCCAAGTGCGCGTGCTTCTTGGCAGCTAGATGGCACAGTAGGTTAAAGTAATCCATTCCCCAGCCATCGGCATAATAGTAAGCGAGGTGCAGCTGCTTGCCCAGGATAGCTTTCCCCCGGTCTTCAATCTTCAACCCATGCACCTGGAGGAGGACATAGAGCCAAGTGGTGTCCTTGTAATTCTCGGGCCTCCACTCCTCAATCCGCATGAAAGCGCGGTACGGGCAAGTTGGGTCACTCTCCAGCTGCCAGCTCTTCACCGGTGTGCCCTCTTCCTCCACCGGGAATGGGTAATTGATCAACTCCAGACGATCACTCCCAACGCCACAGAGGTCCCGCAAAGTCTTCTTGAAATCATCCTCCACTACTGAGGGCAATTTGACTTGCTGCGTCAGTCGGACATTCCGAGCCTCTTTGCGTGTGATCATGTAAGCGGCCACCTCGTCACTCTTGCCGTGCCACAACCGGAGGAGGTGCTCCGGGTCGACATCGAGGATGGGTGTGGGTTGCCGGCTAAGGAACCTCCTCTCCGACCCATCCCAACAATCGGTCTTGTACAGTCGATAAAAGCTCGTCTAGGTATTCCACCACTTCACATACTCTGGTGTCACTCGGGGAACGCGGCCAGGAGCTGGTACCCAGAAGGTGGCACTGTCTGCCCAGTGGAAGAAGTCCCATCAAACCTGGGTAGTCTCGACGGTCAAGCTCCCCCAGAGGTTTCACATCGCCAAAGTGAATTGGGCACTGTATGATGGGATATGCTGATCATATCCAAATTTTCACTCGAAATGGAAGGGATAGTAGGGCTCTAGCAGCAGGTTGTCCCCCTTCCTGAATACCAGCACACTCGGGCGAATTGACAATGCCCAGTCCCTGAGCTCGGGCTCCAGCAACGGGCGAACTACATTCTCCTGACTGATGGGGTGCACATACTTCTCCACTTGGTCGTCCTTGCACTCCCTCTTCTGGGAATCGACTTGGTGAGGCGTTCCGAGACTCCTATGTGGTCATGCTGCTGATCGACCTTGGCTTCATTGGCTTCGGGGTATATGGCGGGAGGTGCTGTCCTGCCCACATCTCCGGTGACGGTGATGTGAGAGACCGTCTTGGGTTTGATATACCCGCACAACGGCGGAGGGAACCAACTGTCACCGGAGGTGCTTTTCAATGCCCCAGTAGGGGTCTTGGCTTCAGAGGTCTTTTGTGACCACTCTGCATATAGATAAGCATCTTCCAGGTGACACTCGAACACTTCGAATGGGTGGAGGTCAGCAAATATCCTCTCCTCCTTCCCTTCCAGACTGTAGTTGATGCATTGGTGAAGCGTGGAGGGCACCACCATGTTTTCATGTAGCCAAGGATGGCTAAGCAATGCTTTATATGAGGTACGGGAGTCAATGACATGAAACTGCACCCTTGTAGTGAAGTCCGCTAAAGTGAGTGTGAATTCTGCTACTCCCAGCGATACTTCACACTTTTGGTTGAAGTCGGTAATACGCATATCTCTAACTTTTTTAAGATGCATGTTGAAGTAGTGCCTCTGCTATATTCTGTATGGTAAGATGTTGACAGCTGCACCGGGATCGACCAGGATTCTGTTCAGCTCCCATCCATTCAGGTGTCCTTTCATATATAGTGGCCTGTTGTGGCTGATAGTAGGGAGCAGCATGTCCTCCTGAGTGAAGGTCATGCTGGCCTCTAGTAGTGCTTCAGCCAAGTAGGTTTCATATTGAGCAGGCGTCTGCAAAGCAGTGATGATCGCCTGTCGGGTCTCTTCACTCAGAGAAAGGATCTCCCAGATTGTAAACCTCGCCGGGAGCTTCTTAAGTAGCTTCATTATCCTGCTTCCAGCTTGGACATTAGACAACTTCATTTCTTCTGCCCACTTGGGTTTGGAAAGGCCTTGAACTGCAGCCTCTGATGGGCCTGCTTCATCAAGCTCCGACTCAGCATCCTTCTGTTTGGTGTCATACTCTTGCTGCCCTTCATTGGTTGCTGTCGGGCAAGCTTCATTTTCATCCGGAACTCTGGAAGGTTGTTGGGGCTACAGGTGGGTACCCCTGATTGCAGGGTCAGCATCTTGACACGGCTGCTTTCCCTTTGACATTTTCAAAAATTTCAGGAAGGAGGGGGTGGCAGTGCTGCCCCCACTCTGGTTGTAAAGGCTTGACGGAGGAGGGATTTGGGCTCCCTTGACCTTCGGAGGAGGTATCTTATAGGGCTGCTCACCCCTGAATATAATATTGTGATTAGCGGGCGGCTGGCACCCCCATTTCCGGCCTGATCAGGTTGCATGAGTAGTGGATGCAGCCTCAGCCCGACTTCCCCTGGCAGTGGGTGTGAAGTATATCTCTTCTTCATCCTCTTCACCGGGCAAAGTGAAGAGGGCCGAGAGGGTGTTGCAGGAGAGGACCAACTCTTTCTTAGCTTTGCTGGCCTTCCTTTTCTTTTTTGTTTTTTCTTCTATCCTTCGGCTGGCGCTTACCCCCAGAACAGGCTGCCATCCTTGGTAGATGCTTTGTCAGCTTCTTTCTCTTGCTTGAGTAAAAGTTGTTCTAGTTCTTGCCACGGGACGTGGTCCCGCATTAGCAGAGGCTTCAGTTCAGGCTGTACATATTCATCTAGCCCGTTTATGTAGCTTTGTAGCCTCTGGACTTCAAGGCTGACTTCCTTGGTCACTGGCAGCAGAGTCTGCCTCCTCCGGTTGTGTGTAGGTATTCTGATGAATGCTAGTGGGCTAATCCACACAGGTGCTGCCACCGTCAGAGCAGGTCGCGGTGTTACTCCACGAACACGTGCCCCCACTTTGGGGCGAGGTGCATTCTTTTTCTTCCTCATTGCAGGGACTTGCTGCCATCCCTGTTGTTCTTTCATTAGTGCTAAGAAGCAGGCTTCATAAGTGTGTTGGGCACTGGCTTCCGCAATCTCCTCAGGCAATGCCTGATATAGGGAGACCATGTTAACCGTGGCTCTTCTCAGAGGGGCTTCATGCGGTTGTGGAGGGTCCACCTTGTACTCCCCCAGATCTATTTCTTCCTTCTTCACCATGCCTTCAATGATATCCTTGAAAATATAGCAGTCTTCAATTGGATGCCCCAACATCTGGTGATAGAGGCAAAATCTTGGACTGTCTCTTCTTTTCAAGTCCTCCGGCCTATTTGGCTCAGGCAAGGTGACCTTGTTGTACTGGGTTACCCAATCAAACAAAATTTTGGTCTTCCCTTTTGGGAAAGAGTAGGCCTTCTTCATTTTGTCCCGGAGTGAGGGACCTTATTTATTATCTTCAGTTTTAGCAGGCTGAGGGGCAACCGCCTTCTTTCCTTTATCCTTTTGTTGTTCAAACGCTTTGATATCAAGGGCGTTAGCTTCTTTAGGCGCTTGGCGCCATTCTATTGCTTTGCCTTTTTGTGTTACGGCAGCAGTTGATGTAGGGGCAAGCCTGGCCAGGAAGGCTTCAACCTCAGCCACAATGTTGTTTAATCGGCCAAACAATCGGATTTCCATGCCAATCATCTTCTCCAGCACCTCTCTCCTGAGGTTCTACTTGCAGATTTGTACAACGTCCTCCTGGTGTGGGGGTCGCTTGCATCTCATTCTGAGGTTTCTCCACCTCTTAATATATTCGAGGGCTGTCTCATCTGCCCTTTGTCATGTGGGACGGATGGCGGACTTGACTGATTTGCAGGCAGACCTGGGACTCTAGACAAGCTCGCGATCGTCCCTAAGCGAGGGAAGCGTTTGGACGTGCACGGTTGAGAAATCGATAGTGAGCTAGGGTGGTCGGCTCTCTCTCTTTCCCGGATTGGGTCACAGGACGGGTCTCGCTCGTTCTTGCAGTAGTGATTTGAAATAATATACGAGCTAAGTTAACCTATCACTCATACAGCGGCATATAAGAACATATACGAGTAAGGCAAAAGCCGAGATGGGAGTGAAAATGATACCTCCACGCTCTGGGCGTGGGGAAGATGACCCCGGTCAAGGCCAAAAATCATATTTGAGAAATATTTGTAATTTCTTTTATTTTCTTTTCCTTTTTAAACCCTCACCTTCTCTCCTCTCTCCTCACTCACGTCTCACTCTCTCTCCCTTCGTTCTCTCTCCTCTCTTCTCCTATCCTCCGGGGCGTGTGACCATGGCGGAGGTGGACGCGGTGGCGACATTGTGGAGATGACCTGGAGCGTGATGGCGCGAGAATCGGAGCGTGGTGTTGGCGTGATCACATTTTGTGGATTCGAAGCATAGGCGGGGTTCGTGTGATGATTTTCGACGTGGATTTGGCCGTTTCGGCTTGCGAGATCTTCGGTGGAGGTAGGGGGATGGATGCTCAACTCGTTTCTTGCTTTCGCTCGCGATTTCAAGCCGAACGGTGTGAGTTTGAGCGGGTTTTCCCTTGTTAGGGTGAAAAGCATGTTTCGAGGGTGTGAGTCGTAATCACTATTCTAGGTGAAGGTTTTTGATTCTAATGGTAGAAATTGAACCCCTAGCTTGTCGTGATTCGATTCCCGTCAGTTTGGCTGTAATTGGTCGTGATTTGGGGCCGGTAGGAGGCCGGTTGCCCAAGTGAGTCGGTTTGGGTGGATTTGTGGAAATCACCCATTTCTTATCCAATTGTAGTTTTCTGGATCCCTTTCAGCTTGTGGAAGGTTGCTATTGGGTCTATGGATGTTTCTCTGTCATTTGGGAACGATTGGGGCAAGGAAGACCGAGTTTTGTATGATTTTTACGATTTTCAGACCGAAAATCTGGTCGCGGTCCACCAGTAACCGCGTTCATCGCTCGATGGTAGTAGCGGTCTGGTCTGGACCATTTTATCCTTTGAAGGTCGGTTGGTAGACGCAGTTGTCTACCTGACCGCGTTAAGAAGACACGGCCATCTGGAAGACTACATTGATGTAGAAGCGATCGTAGGTCAACCGCGTTCTGTTTTCTTCGGATGGTTTATGTCGGTTCGCAAGTCACGGTCGTGCGATTGACTGCCTCAGTGAGTAGCGGCCAGGAGGAGACCGTCTCTTGCTCGGGTCACGCGCTCGGGTGAACGTGGTAGTTCACCTGACCACGTTTATATAGTAGCGGTCGTCTACCTAACCGCATTATGGTGGTTGCAGCCCTCAGGGTGACCGCGTTCATGTGTAGCAGCCCCGATGAGACCGCCATCTTCTGGGTTGTCCAGTAGCGGTTCTGAAGAGATCGCCACCATCTTGTAGCGGCCCCATTGAGACCGCCTCTTGCCTGGGATCTCTGGTAGCAGCCAGGGGTGGACTGCCACCTGCCCAGAGAGATTCTTTCGTGTTGGTTTGGCTTCCGGTTGGCTTGGCTTCGACCCCTTGGTTAGCCCATTATTTGGTGGATGTTGTGCACGTCCTATGAGGGCTGTGACCCTGTTATTGGGTGTTCGAAAGTGCCGTAATTCTGGAGTATGTGCCGTGTATTTCGAGAATTGGTTTAAGGATTGATTGGTCTCTGGTCAAGCCGGTTGTGACCCAGCGGTTGACACGTGACTTCGTGAGTGTCTCGTTTATCCCGTGAGGATTGAGACTATGTTTTGGACGTATGGAGGTATCATCTTACCTCAATTTACATGTCTATCTGGTTCGAGGGCTTTGATGTTCCCTCATGTTCTGTGTTTCGTGTTATGCGGAATTGTGAGTCCGTTGAGTGACCTAGGGGCCGAGGACTTTCAATTGGTGTGGATCCGGCTATTGTGTGCTGCTTCCATAATGCATTTTTCTGGTGATTTGGCTTAGGGACTAGGCTGATTAACGGCGTGTTGCCGTGTTGTGCAGCGATCTTGACCTGAGTCTTATGACACAAGGATCATTGTGAGTAGGTCTAGTTGTTTGTCCTGAGTCTGACGGTAGTGTTTATGTGCTGCCTTGTGCTTCGTGGTACCTGTGACAGGTGTGTGTTCAGCCTGTCTGTGCTTCGGTGTTTTGAGTCTCTGTGTCTAGTGAGCCTCCACTAGTCGTACCCTGATGACACTTCGTGTCGGCCCACTTAGGAGTGGTGGTGGGATGAGTTCTCGGTAGAGACGATTTGTAGGTTGGTTGTCGTGGGCCCCTTTGTCTTGTCATTAGAGTCCTACGGGAGGGGAAATCTACTAGAGGCCTGGCTCAAGACATTGAGCTTGTGTGTGCACACGTGGTCAGGGGCGTTGGACCAATGTCGACGGACGTGACCCTGACTAGTCACTCGTTACTTGATACTTGTTCTTGTACGGTGTCTCAGTTACCGCGTTCGAGGTGAGTGGGAGATACCAGAGGCGTAGACGCATTTGGTTTTTCTACTAGTGAGGAGGTACTTCTGTCACAGGACACCTGACTCTTGTGATTATTGTGACTCATGTGATTTCTCGTGCAGTGTGAGCTCCTTCACGCGGTTCTTTGGGGAGTCTGTGTTTGACTTTACCCGTAGTTTGTGTCGCATACACGATAGTGAGATCGTGTATGTGTTAGTGCTTTTAGATCGAGTGGTCTTGTGTTGGGCTTTGGTATTTGAGGACGGGCCTACACATTTGTGTATTGTGGTATGTTCCGGCAATGTAGCTAGAGTTTCCTTATATTAGTTTGGTGATTCCTGACTGTGTGTCTGGGGACCCATGGTTCTTGCCGATTAGGAGTAGTTTAGAGAGCCGATGTTTGGTCGGCTATGGTGTTTTCATTCAGTACGGATTTCCTCTTTAACTTTTACTGTTGTTCCTACTCCTGCTGTTACTCTTGTCATTGTTACTGTTGTTACCACTTTGGTTTCGGGGTAGGGATCTGTGAGACACCTACTGAGCCAGTGACATGAGGCTCACCCCTGACTTTTCAAGTGTGGCTGCTCTTCTTCCTCATGATCTGGAGGCGGTGCGTAGATCTTAGTTGCCAGCTTTGCCAGTGTCGGGCTTCCCCTGACTTCAGTGTACGTTTCCCTTTCTGTTAGACTGTACTTTAGTTGGACTAGACTCTATTAGCTGTTGTAGCTCTGTAGTTTAATTTGTTTAATTAAAAATGTAATTTACTTTCCCCTCCATCTCCCATAAAAATCCCAGCTCGCAGATCCATTGTTTGAGCCTCGGTCAACGTACATCATCAGGCAGATTAGAATCTGCCCAGTCAGATTTGAACTCAGGAGTCAGCCTGGTCATAAATACCCCACGCAAAAACTCAGTGCCATAAAAATTTTTGTAACAACATGGGTTCGAAGTTCTCCAAGAGAGCTTTCCAACGGCGTTGGTCTCGCGTCGATCCGACATCGGAGCTGATCGCAGCAGGCGTTCTCGCCGGGTCGCGCAGTGCTGTGACAGCAGAACCAGTTCGGAACAGCAAGCTGCCGCCCGAGTAGCAGTGCACCGGCACGGTCAAAGCTGCCCCAGAAGCCGCCCGTCAACCCAAGATCGGTCCTCCCGGGCCCCACTTATAGCCCTTTACCTCCCTGCGTGGAGTGGGTAGTAAATTAAATTCTGTAATTATTGTTTAACTATTTGTACCGGGAGTACGGGCCTTGGCCGGGGTTGTCTTCCCCACGCCTGGTAGCGTGGAGGTATCGTGTCCGCTCTCGTCTTATCGCATTTGCTTAGCTCGTATATCTTTTAATGCCGCTGCATGAGAGATTGATAGGAATGTAGCTCGATAAATTATTTCAATCACCGCTGCGAGAGAGAGCGAGATCGTCCCGTGACCTAAGCCGGGCACGAGAGAGAGTTGACTACCCGACTCATTGCCGGTTTCTCACCCGCGTAGGTCCCACGTTTCCCTCGTTTAGGGACATCCGCGAGCTAGAGTCTGAGGTTCACGTTCCGTCCCGCATCAAATTGGTATCAGAGCGGGTTAGAGTCTAGGGTAGTCTAAGTCTTGTCCAGGGTGTTGCATGTCATCCCTCTATCCGGTATATCAAAAGACGTTTCTGGAAAGATAGGTTATGCCTATTTGGAAGGTAGCCCCTTGCGTGAGGTTTCTACCTTCGCCACGTATCGGATATGGGTTGAGTATAGGTTTGTGTTCGCATCTGCATTTTACCCCTTTTCACCATTTATAGTCGTGTCTAGGTGCTTGCATTAGTTTTGCATGACAAAAAAAAAAGAAGTCCCTTGCACTTTGTTCCAATGCATGCCCACTCATAGGGGAACCAATCCCCATCTCTTTTGCAACTATGGCCAACTCCTACGCCCAAATCCCCAGGCATTCTTCATTGGTTAAAACGGTGCGTAGCCTCATGGATAGAATGGGCAAGTTTGACTGAGACACACGAGAATATTTTTACTGTGCCGAGGGTAGGTTTAAAGCCATCGAGGATAGGATGGACGCTACCGACCAAACTATCCAAGTCTTCCTAGATGACTCTCCGCCCTAAAGAAAGCACTGATCAGTCCCGTCCATGGCAACAAGTCCGTGTCTGAGTACATTAGGGACTTTGATGAGTACCAGTTGGGATATGGAGTTGGAGAGAAGAGCACCACGACCGCATTGTGCTTCCGGAGAGGTTTGCTACTTCACTACCAGTTTGAATTACTTTGCCACGATGTGACCACTCTGGAGCATTCTTATCAAGTCACTCTAGAAGTTGAGCCTTTCCAGTCAAGGTTTGATCCTTCCCTTCGGCGAGCATCTACCACTCAGTAGAGTGCCGAGCCGATCAGACGGCCACATGAGCCCACGAGACAGGATGCTCCTGCCCCACGGCCTCACCCACCCCAGTTGGGGACCCGTTCCCCTAGAGATTTTTGCCACCTACTTCACCTTCCGATCTTTATTCGAAGCCACTTCATTTAGAGCCACCTCAGCCAGAGCTACCTGTGTTTTTAACGGGAAAGCAAATCATCGTCGAGCCACTACTTAGTTGGCTCAAGAAAGACTTGGTCCCATCTTGCTATCCATCAATGAACCCTACACTACGATTAGTGCCCGTCAACTCATTCCATACCACTTTGTAGTCTTGTCACCAAGTTGATACATTAGATGACCTTCTTAAGGGATTAGACCGGTAGTTATAGTTGACGCACTTATTGGCCCCAGGCATCGACCGACACAAAGGTCGTAGTTTCACCCATCCCGCTATGGGGTCTATTACCTCCGTGTGCACCATGGGTCATGTCACCATGGAGGTTCTTTTATTTCTCCCCATGTCGGCCAAGTTTAAGTTCATTCCTTTTATCCCGAGGGAGGAACCATATCTTTTACATATGACCACCATCCCACCCACCACAATGAATGAAGGTGACCATCTACACCTTCAAGAATTTCAAACGTGGGACTGTGTCATGAGGGAACCCGTCTCACGGGGTCACACATTCTTTGATCCCTTTGACCCCTTCTCTAGTGAATCCCTGGACCCACCATATCTACGCCACTTCTTCAGGAAAGTTCACTATCCCACCTCTACCCCACAGGCCAGTCCACTTACACTCCGCAAGGAGCCCGCTCATTGGGGTACAGAAGAAGGTTAATTCGGCCCTCCTGGCCCACCCAAAAGGCTGTCAGTGCATGAGTGGTGAATCTTCAGATGTCTAGGACACCATGATTCTATTGATATTTGGTTGTGTCTCGTGTATGCATGTCACACATTCGGGTGTCCTAGTCCACCATTGCATATGCATGGGTCTGCATAGCATCAGGTTTGTCTAGGATATTGAAGTGTGCTTTTCTTTTGTACAATTTGTTAGGAGTCTACATGCATCGAGTTGAGTCAGTCTCATGCAAGCTTATGGTGCCCATCCTCTTCGAGTATTGCGGCGAGTCGGATCTAACGCGCATGTTGTGGACTTGCCTGAGGATTATGGGATCAGCTCCTCCTTTAGTGTATTGGATCTAGTCACCAATAGGGACCCAGCGGTGATTCCTAGTGAGTCATTGAGCCGTCTCCTTCCTTTGAGAGTGACCCCACCCCAAAGTGTTCACCACTAGCCTCATTCCCACAATAGTGTGAGCATATATAACATATACGGGATGAACAAGTGACGATTACTAGGAGTGGAGCGTACCCGCGCTACTTGGTACGGTGACGGATCCGCAAGAGCCACGCGAGCAGTTGCACCCCTTTAAACGAATTTTTGGAACTCAGGGCAATTTTTAACCAAATGCCCTTGTTGACGATGAAACTCACAAAAATGGAGCGAATTTTCGACCGCGGGTTGGCAAGGCACAACCGGAGGGAGTTGCACTGCTTGGGTGGCCATCAAGGCCCTGAACACACCTATTAAGATTCTGGCAATGGAGGGTAAAGAGCCTGCTTCAGGTAGGGTGGATGCTGAGGGGTGTGGGAAGGTAATGGAAATGGTAGTGGAGGTGGCATAGGCAATGGGAATTTCGTAGGTAAAGGCGCAGGGCTAAAAGGTGAACATGGTGGAGGTGTGTAGGGAGTGGGAATGTAGTGGATGACATCCACTCGCTCAGAGTGTGGGATCCCCTTGACCGAAGGTGGAGAGGGCTGACCATGGGAGGCAGTAGGTTGGTGTGTGGGAGGTTGGTATGTCGGGGTATGTGGGTAAATAGGTACGAAATGCTGACTTGTGGAGGGATACGTGGTGGAGCGTTAACTCGTGAGGAATGGCGGGCAGGCGGTGTGTGTGGGAGGTGAAGGTGGAGGAGACATGGGGTCAAGGGGTTTTAGTAGTTGTTGGCAGATGAAGCGGGCTCGACTGTAGAACTGTTACCAAGATGTGATATCATTCAAGGCCAAGATACACCTAAGCTCGGGTGTTGCATTAGAAATAACCATCTTGATCTTCTCTCCCTCTGGAATACGCCCCGAGACTTGAGCGGCCAAATGACGCCAACGGTCAACAAATGCTGAGAATTCCTCGTCGGGCCTCATCTTCTCATGGGCCAAATCTACCATGGAGTACCTCGGCCCCACCTGGTCTTGGTACTGCTGAATAAATCACTCTTGCATAACATGAAAACTCATGACTTGCTCTTGTGGTAATGTGAAGAACCAATCCCGGGCTGAGCCCTCTAAAGATAGACCAAACAAATAGGCCATCAACTGTTGGCCATGCTGGAATTGGGCTGACTCATATAAAAACTCCTTCAAGTGCACATAGGGGTCACCTACTCCACCATAGCGACGATATGTAGGAATTTGCAAGCGTGGTGGAAGCTGAAGACCTTGGAAGGCAAATGGGACACTCAAGAAAGTTTGAGGATTAATTCGGCGTTATAGTTCATCAAGCTGACGCTCGGCTTGAGCGATCATCTCCTCGGTGGGGAGAGACCGAGAAGGATGTGGGCCAGACTGAGCAAGAGAGCATAAGTTCGTGATGTGACACGACAATGGGGGTGGACAACAAGTATCCTTTTACCTTTAAGGCTGTAACTATTTTTTAGAATGGTTTTCACTCCTGTTATCCATTTCCATGTTTCGTTATTTTAGAGACCGACTACGAATAACTGAAAGCTCTTATTTCTACTAAAAGGCCACTCTCTCCTTGGCATCAGGCTGAAAAACCAGTAAAATTAATAAACATAGAGGATGGATTTCCTATTTTTTTCCTATTACCGATGTTATTAAAGGCGACCAAGGTGGTCGCCTAGGCAAGGGGAGGCAAGGCAGTGATCGCCTTTGGCCCACCTCACTCTGGCCCAAAATGCCTCGGCGATCATTGTGATCGCCTTTGGCCCGCCTCGCACGCCCACCCCACCTCGGTGTGCATTGGCCCAGGCCTGCGATCCTGATGAGGCAATCTGCTTCACCCCGTATAAAAGCCCTCATCGTCTTCTCCCGATAACCCTAGCCTCACTCCCCCTTCTCGCGTCTCCCCCTGCAGCACGCATGCGACCGGCGTGCTGTGAACGACGAACGGTGGCAAGTGGCAGACGGCGACGAGCAACAGAGACGGCGAGCAGGTACTCTGATGAGGACATAACGCAACCGTTGCGAGTTTACGCTCGTAGATGACCCCGGAATTGAGTTATCTCGTGTCAGTTTGCATTACATTGTGTTATTTTATCTTATCTAATGTTATTTTGTTACTTTTGTGCTTTAAATAGTCTTTGAGGGCATTTTGGTCTTTCGGTCATGTGAAGACATTCTTGTCTTTGAGCCCTCCTTGTTGAAGCCTATAAAAGACACAAGAAACCCTTATGCAATCTCAATTTTTGGATGAAAGGAAACAAGAGCATTTTCTCTTATTGTTGTGTGCGAGTGTAAGGGGTGAGAAGCCCATAAACCCTAGCCACCATTGACACCCCCGCCGCGCTACCGTCACAGCACCACCACCACCGTCGGCCCGCCGCCATCGTCGTCGGCCTCCCCACCTCCTGTTGCCGCCATCGTCGCCAGCCTCCCCACCTCCTTCTCGCTGTCGTGAGCCCCACCACCCCTACGTCTTCCGCAGCTCCTCTCACCTCTGCGAACCGTCGCCGCTGCCACCTCCTCTTCCACTCTCCTTCCCACACTGCAAGTCTGACGCCCTCCGCCCACCTACCTCTCTCTCTCCTCTTCCCAGACGCTACCAATCGCCAGGCCCTCTACCTTCTCCACCACTCGTCGTCATTTGCTCACTACCCTCTCTCCCCTTCCTCCCCCCTCTTCTTCTCTTAGGCCACACCCCCACTACCTGCAGATCCAGCTGGAACAGCGGCTTGCGCCACCGCCGACTAGAGCAGCCATCAACCCCAGCTACAACAGTGGCAAGAAACGCCACCAACCACCACAGTAGCAGTGGCCAACGCCGCCAGTGACAACAGCAACTGTAGCCAGAGCCGCCAACTACAGCACTGTCGTGGTTCCCCTTCGCCAACAGTCACAACGACTATAGTAGCCAGAACCGCCCCGACGACGGCACCGTGCATCCCCTCCACTACCAGCAACTATAGCAACAGCGGCCTAATTGCCCCAAGCGCCACTCCTCTCGTCAGTAACTCGTTCCCTCCCCGTGACTACTCTTTATTTGGTTAAATAATCGGTTGAACTTTAATTTGTCTCCATTATATTATCATACTGGCTGTCCACTACCTAATCGTGAGCGTGTGCACACCTATTCGGCCATGTACCAACTATATAAACATTACGCGCGGGACGGCGCCTACTTTTGCATCGCGATTTTATCTTTATTTAAAATCACTAACAAATGATCAAATAAGCAATGAGCAGTAATACTAAATACTGCAATCCTGTATGATTGCATGAGCCGCTTCTCTGGTATATCAAATGGTGATTAGCGAAAAGTCAGGTTATGCCCGGCCGGAGGCTTTCACTATGCATGATGGTGGTCCTCGGACCTACGTTCTCCACCTTGTACTGGGAGCTGATTTAATAAACAAATACCACCGCATTGTGTGCTTGCATGCAATCACATCCTTCTTATGTTCTGTTGGCCCCATGGTCTCTCTATTTTTGGCCATTAATCAAGAGTTTTCTCTCTTCTAGAGAGATGTAATTAACGTCGTATCATTTATGGTACGACAGGTTTCGTGTCCCGACACGAACCTCACATTCGTCTGACCAAGTCAGATCGAGCACATAATAAATTTGTCACATATGTGACTGGCACCCCTATGCATTTAAATCGTCCCACCAAGTTGGCATGCCCGGTGGGACTTAACCTCCCTTCATCTTTTTGCCAAAATAAATGAATCATGGGGCTCCTGCTCACATACTAACTGTTCGCTCATCTTGCTTTTCCTTTTTTTGTAGGTTGAAGCAATGATGAGTGGATTGTCTGGACTTTTCTTCGGCCCCGAGATCTTGGCCGACCATGCTGCGTACGGCTATCTTGACATACCAACTACCTTCAAAAACTTTCCCCCGATTGTTGGCTTCCCCAATTTCCTGGGAGTTGCATTCGCGACACTTCTGGATGTGGAGAGCTCGGAACCCACAAAGATGATGAACAACAAACCTGCAATCCGCCAAAGTGAGGGTTGGATCAAGAAAGCTTGGCTGAAGAGCCTGGTGATCGTGAGCTTCCACGTTCACCATACTACTGGTCCAACTGGGGTACACAAGAAGAAGCCCTCTAGGGGCAATAAGAAGGGCTCCATAGCTGGAATTGCTCCTGCTCCCCGGGGCCGATCGTCAGCATCTGGGAAATCTATGTTGATCAGGGGCGTCCGAGTCTATTTTAATGCTCGCAATGCTGAAGTTTTGCCAGACTGGGTCATCCCAACTGTCTCCACCCACAACACCTTCCAAGTGCTAGCAAGTCGGGGGGTGAATTTTAACAGGCAAGGGAGGTTAACCCCAAGCTTGTCAAAGTTTAAGCAAGTCTGAATTCCCAAGAAGGTCTAGGGCCCTGCACTAGCCTCACAAGACTCCAACAATTCTATTGATGTTCCCAGGAGAGGGGGCAATGAAGTTATGAATGCGGAGGAAGCCGTAGCTATAACTCCTCCGTCCACTGTCAGGGCCTGTGCAAGACAAGCTAACATTTCTAAATATTTGAAGGGTCTCAATCAAGTGGCCAAACTAACACGGGTTTCACACATGCCGTCGGTCCGAATCTAAGCACTACCTTCTATCGTCCTTGCGAAGCGCAGCCAAGAGGATATGATTAAGATGGTCCTAGAATACTTTCATAGCCTCAAGAGTCTCATCGTGGGCCACCTAAGGTCACTTCAGGTCGTCAGGGCCGAAGAAGAAGAAAAAGACCAAATGTCACTAGTTGAGGTGAATGAAGAGGGGAGGCGAGTTGGGGCTAGAAGCCTTGGAAAGCCTCTGCGGAATGAAAAGATGAAAAGAATTTCTATATATGAGGAGCCAACTTTCTCCTGCCAGGCCCGAAGAGAAGTCAGAAAGCAAAAAAGAAGAATGCAAGTTCTCACTTGTAATATGATAGGGGTGATGAGTACACCTGGTCCCCTGCCAAATGAACAAGAAGAGCCAGCTGAGATCGCTGGAAGAAAAGGCCCAATGATAAGAAAGGGTAAAATTACCACTGAACTACTTTGAGCCACTGAGAGCAAGCAAATTGTCAATGAAGACATCACTATTGTTGCTACCAAAATAGTGGTGTTTGAACAGGGAGGAGTATGCATGTCTCCTCCATTAAGTGTTCCTCCAGCAGCACACTCAAAGGCATCAGTAACAACACAACTATGGACCCCGCCGTCCTTATGACACAGTGAAAGTATTAGTAGTAGATAGAACTGTTAAAGAAATAGTTGAATGAAGAGACAGAGCATGTTGTGGCACCCCGGTAATAGGGGGCACGAGCCAAGCCATCGCGGAAAGGTTCCAACCCTACGGGTGCTCCTTCACTGGCTGTTCTATAAAATGCTGATCAGAACAGGCGCACTCCCCAGCATTATTCCCAATGGCTCCAGCCTGCATGGCTAATGCCTCCTCAAATGCAGCAGCAGGCTTCCCTGTCAGAACCCTTGCCACCTCATGTGGTAGTTCCGGCCACACAATTGATGCAGCCTGCCCATCTCTACCCTCAACTAGTAGAGCCAGTTATAGTGAACAAGCTAATGGTGGAGTAGATTGTTGAGGCAAGACTAGCAAAGAGGGGTGTTGATGATCATGCCCCCTTTGACATATATGAAGTGTCATATTCAGCCCACCATGCTGCCAAAAGATTGCCGCTAGATGTCAATAAACCCCCAAAATTTGACAAATACAATGAGCAGGGCTCCCCGAAAGAACATATTGTACATTATATGATAGTCATGGGTGACTTGGTAGCAGACGAGTCATACCTGCTGAAGTTCTTTGGGTCTTCACTGACAGAACCTACCTTTGAATGGTATTCTAGCCTACTGGCTAGATTTATTATGGACTGGCCAGATATGCAACAAAAATTCACTGAAAGATTCCACGTCACTGAGGCAGAGGTGACCGTGGCCGAGCTATTGGCGATCAAGCAAAAAAATGACGAAGCTATTGCAAAATATATCAAAAGATGGAGGGATCTCAGCATGAGGTGCCGGCATCCTCCACATACCAAAGATGCAATACAGATGTGTAAACAAAATCTGAAGAAAGAGATCTTGGAAAAGATAATTGGAATAGAAATCTGGTCTTTTGACCGATTAATTGAGGTTGCCACAGAAGTGGAGGACTTCTTCGAGAGATATCCCTCACTTCCTGTCGCTCCAAGTCATCAAGACAAGCAGGGTAATAAGCGGTCGATGAGCAGTATCCCACCTGGCCGGGGTGAATTCAAGAGCTCGTGTCAACATCTTCTGTTCTGGCTCCAGCTCAGTCACTCCCAAGACGGCACCCCACTTACGCTGCTCTCCGGGAAGATAGATGGCTTCACCTCGATATACAGAGCCTTTCAGGCTATCCCTTTCCAGCAACATAGCCTATTCTACCATTCGGGCTAGCATGACGTCTCTCTTACTAGCCACACTAAAGGTGCGGATGAATGGTACCAGATGATGGTCTTTTGAAAAATCTAGATAGTAATCATTGTCGCGATTAAAGCTCAGCCCGTACTCGGTAGGCAAAACATGGGACATGGATGTTGTGTTCGTCTCTGAGTCAGAGGACTCATCAACTATCGCAATCTTCTCCAGGCCTTGATCAAGCTGACCGACATTTAGCCAGGTTACAAAAGGGCATGATGCCCTACCCTGAGCAGAAGCACTGGCATCAGTAGTTCCAGAAGCAGTATGACTAGAAGTGGTGGCTATTTTAGCAACTGCAAATAAGAAAATCAAAGAGGATGAGACAAGACTAAAATAAAAGAAGAAATTCTGAGAAAATTTCGACAGCATCTCCCCTTGTCTGGGTATGCCTGGATAGTAATAGGAAGAACATCCACCAAGAGGGGATGCCTCCTCAATAAAAGAAGGACATAATCCCATTGTGAAATAAGGAGAAAATCTCACAAAGGAGAAAATTTCTCGAAGACCCTCACACGCCGAGCACCGCCTGAGGGGTAAAACCCACACCGAAGGGAAGAAAGAGAAAGATGGGGTAAAAATGAGCCTCCCTGACGCCTCGATGGCTTAAATCCTCATGCCAACCATCCTTGGCGCATACCTAATCGGCACCCAAGTCTACCTCACGCCGAATACAGATGCACCGATATTATGTCTCGCGTTGATTCTCTGCCAGGCTGATATCCCTCTACTAGTGCCATCGCGTCGAGTCCCCTGCCGCGTCAGTTTGCCACTGTACCGAAGCCCCCAATGCCGAGTTCAGGCACGCCGACTGCCTTATGCCACTTCACTCAGCCACCGATTCCCATCACACCCCCATTCTAGATCCTTCAATCCCTTAAATCCACTGAAACGCTCGACCTCCTAGCAACCCCTAGCGAACCTGGAATCCAGACACCTCAGCCTCAGCAGCCCCATTACTCCTGAGGAGCAGTCATGGTTCTCTGCTTGAAGCTATGGGAGCTAAATTAACGGCATTCTACCCCCACATTCTATCAATCGTTATGTTTCTGCTAGCCCAATCGGTCCACGGAGTTCTGCCACTGCATGTTCTCTGATGGTTCCCTCCAGGGAATATCAATGAATACCATGACAAGTGGACACTGCCCATCGCATCTCGATCCTTTCTGGGGATCTCGGGTTGAGGAATGCCTGTCTTTCTTTGACTTTCATCTCGGTACTCCGTGGATAGATGTCCAATACCTCTCCGGGCATGATCCAAAACAAGGGGAGATGCTGCCAAAATGGATTCCGAGCTCTGTTATGTTGAACATTGTTCAAACCCCTTGGAATCTAAGGAGGTTTGTTGCTGCATGTCCTCTGCTGACCCCCCTGGGAATAATAATATTAAATGTTGTGGTGAACGAATGCTATCTCAGCTCGGTAGTCCAACCTCATGATATCCGGGCATCGATATGCTTCGGTCTTTTGTGGATTCTGTCTCGGCTTTGCGTGGACGGTTTCCTATTCTCACTTGGCATAGTCAAGATGAGGGGGATATGCTATCGGATTTGTTTCATACATACATTTTTTTAACGATCGATTATGCAGATGTAGTCTCCGAATGATCATGTGAATTAATGCCATAGATCCGAGTTATTCCATTCATACCCATCTAATTTTGTAGAGAATGATGTTTAGTTTCCTTTGCAACCATTTGCATGATGATGATTAAATAAACCAGAAGTCCACCCCCTTGTCCTCCCTAGTATATTAAATGGTGTGTCGCCAAGAGTCAGGTTGCACCTGGCCGAAGGCCCTCACCATGCGTGATGGTGGTCCTAGGCCACAGCCTCAAAATCCCTCAATTTTGAATTTTACCATTTCCATCTTTCCTCCCCTAGTAATCTGTCTCCTATGCAGATCCAGTTCCAGAAAACCACCATCCGACCCCTTTGCCCACCTTAGCCATATCTGAATCCATTGACATTTTAACTAGAGTTTCTGTCTACCTAGATCCACCTCTCAGAATTATTCCATGAATTTAAGAATTTGTTTACCCTCATAAAAATTACTGCAATCTTTCTTTTCCTGTCAGTCCACTGTGTTTCAGATCCGACCCCCAGTCACTCCAAAGCCTCTATAAAATCAAGGCCTCCATATCAGGTCACCAAAAAAATACCTCCATCTTCTTTACTTCTATGGCTACAACTTTCATGAAGAGTCTAACTCCTGAATCCGATGTTTGAGTCACGGTCAATGCTGATTCTCAGGAAACTCCCCTATCCACCCTGTCAGTCCCAGATCTGTGAACCAGCACACTCCAAATTCGCCAGCAGCCAGACCAGATCATTCAAAATTTTAGGGCTAGCCTGGGATCGAAGCTGTTTGAAAGAGCTTTCCAACGCTGCCAACCTCGCATTATTCTGACATCAGGGCTGATTGCAGCAGCAGTTTTTGCCAGGTCGCGCGTTGTAAAATAGCAAGTTATAGCTCGTGGACAGCAAATCCAACGCTTGAAGACCGGAGCCTCCTCGCCTCCCACGAGGTGAACCAGCGGGCTGCCTTCCTAGGGAGCATCCTTCCAGATTCCCCCACCACAGTGGTGTCATTCTGGGCCCACTCGGCCCCACTGAGCAGCACGTGGGCCCCACAACCAGCAACAAGCATCTTCCAAACAGAACCGACGGAGCGAATCAAAGTGCTGCCCGTCAACCAAAGAACGGTCCTCCCGGGCCCGCTGTAGCCCTTTACCTCCCTGCGTAGAGTGGGCTAATAGTTCATTGCTGTAATATTGTGTAATTAATCTTCACTGGGAGTTACCTTCTTCCTTTCTTCTTCTTCTTCCTCCTTCCCTCCCATGAGCAAACTGACGCCCTCTTTCTCGCTCACCCGCGGACGCGACGGCGACCACCCCTCTGACTGTAGACGGCGGCCAGGCGATGGCGCGGCGACGGCGGTGGCGGCGTGGTGATCGCATCGGTGTGCGTGGCTCGTGGGAAGCGTGGGAAGAATAGGGGTTTTAAAGCTTCTTCCTTGATTTTGGTGGTGATTCGACGGAGCATTCGCTCCATTGAGGTAGGGTGATGTTCCCTAGCTCTTCATCTTCCTTTCCCGTGATTTTTAGCCCAAGGCGAGGCCGAGAGAGGGGGTTTTTCATGTCGAGAGGGAAAACCATGCTTTGGGGAGTGGCCGCCGGATCCATCATTTTGGCCCATGATTCTACGTTTTAGGGGTGTAGAATCATGCTAGGGGGCATGGGGGTTGATTTCCCTTCATTTTCCCATCAATGGGGCTTGTTTGGGGCCAGAAATGGCAAATTCCGACGAGCTCGCCGGTTTCACGTCAGTGAGGGATAAACGACCGAACCAGGGCCCGTTTATCCTCATGCGCGGCCCAGTCTTGACCGCCCTTCGGCTTGGAGCGTAGTGGGGCTTGCACGGCCAATCGAGTGACTGTGTAACGCTTGAGCGGCCCAAGGCCAACCGTTCATCCTGTGGGTTTTTGACCGTTGGCTTGTTACCATTGCACAGTGTTTGGGTTCAGCAGCTAGGGGCTAGCCGTGTGTCCCTTGAGCGGCCAGGGGTTGGCCATTCGTCTTATTGTGTCGTTGGTGGGATGAGTGGCCTAGTTGGGTCCGCCCATCCCCTTGAGCGGCGAATCTCTAGCCACTCTTCCCCAAGCACGGCTATGGTCTAACCGTTCACGTTCTATACCGTGGGTTGATGAACAGCTGGAATGGACCGTCCATCCCCAATGCGCGGCTTAGGGTTAGCCGTGCATTAGTTGAATGGCACAGGGCTAGCCGTTGTGTTTTTCATTTGGACCAGGAGCAGAACCGTCCATCGTTGACCGTCCAATCCCTAGAGCCACTTGTTGTTGGCCGTGTGCCCCTTGAGCGGCGCAGGGTGGACCGCTCATAGGGTTTGTCTAACCGGTGTTTCTTTCTTGGCCGATTCGAGTCCCGGGATGTGGCGTTTTCGAGTTACGTCACCATGAGTCGGTGTTGTGTGAGGAATGATCCTTATACTTGTCTACCTCCAGAGTCATTTTTCATGACTTGAGAGTCTATTCTTCCGGTGGCCCATCCACTAGTCATAGCTTCCACGGCACGCGTGTGTCTCCCCACTGGGAGCACTGATGTGGCGCACCCGAGAGAGACGATAAGTAGGCTAGTTATCGTAGGGCCTCTGCATACCGCCGAGTCCAGGCTATTGGGGGAATTACCAGCTATAGGATAAACCTAGGGCGTATGGTCTGAGTGTGCACACAAGGCTGAGGGTTCGGACCCTCGCTGACGAGCGTGACCTCAACTAGTCCTTGTTTTGTGGTACTTTGGTTACTGTGCGTGTCTGAGTCTCGCACCCGGGGTATTGTAGCAAGACACTTGTGACGCGGTGTAAGATGTCAAGGGACGCATCCGGTCGTTCTTCTAGTGGGAGGTGCTCCTATCTACCGGCAGGTGTGGACTCGAGTTTTGATGGATTGAGGTTCGGTTTGCACTGTACGGTTAGATTAGACAACTTTTTCGTTTATTTATTACTGCTTGTTAGTTCAACCGTACTCTTGCCAGGTAGCGTTACTTTCGTACTGCTTGCTTTCCTGTCTTATTTTTCGTGCGAGGTGAGGGTCCGCGGGATCCCTACTGAGCCTATGAAATGAGGCTCATCCCCTGCGTGTTTTCACTGTGTTTCAGGCGAGGCCGGGTCTTCAGGAGGCACGGTAGGTGTTCAATGAGGTTCTACTAGCCGAGGGTAGAGCCAGTTGCCTGAGCCGGGGTATGCCCCATGTACTTGTACCTTTCCTTCAGTTGACTGTCCTTTTAATTGGACAGAAGATGTATTGGACCTTGTAGCAGTTTAATTATTTTATTTAATTTCTGTATTACTATTTAGTTATTTATTGTGCTATCTCTACAGTTACTTTAGCTTCTTACACGCCCTCACACCATCCCTTTTTCCCTTCCGAGCCTTCGGGCTCGTGGGAGACATGCTGAGGTTCGAGTGGCGCCGGTTCCTTTCCGGTACTCGGATCCCGGGTCGCCACAGGTCAACCGGTTGCCGATCTTCCCGTGAGTGAGGCATACACAAGCGGGGGCTATAGTGGTGGTGGAGAGGGGGAGGGAGCCTTGAGACCTTGCCTCTCCTCTCCATCCTGTTCGACGAGCAGTTCAGACAGGCGCCTCTAGCCCTTGAAGGAGTGCTACGATTTGTGCACTGGAAACCCCATTCGATGGTGTCATTGGGCACGAGGACCCTTGACTTGAGGGGGACCTCGTGACGGAGGCGGAGGTAGCCGTTTCGCTTCTGGAAGGGGTTGGTCAGTAGCCAGTCGTAGCATTATCAACCCCCTCACCCCCGCAGGGAGTCGGAGGATGCGCACTTTCGAGCAAAGGTGGATATAACCGAGGATCAGGGGGGGATGAGTGTTGATAGGGAGGGAGAGGGGACCCTAAGCAAGGAGGTCAAAGAAATCCTAACTAATGTAGAAATTTGTATGGAGACTCGAGCTAGAGAGGTTGCTATTTTGATTGGCGTCTCCTGTGTGGGGGTGGATAAAGACGTGAGGTTTGTCTTCTACAGAATTCAACGAAGATGGCAAGCGAACATAGCAAGGAAGCCAAGGCAAAGAAATCTAGTAGAAGAGGGGGAATAGAGACAGAGGAGGAGGGAAGATTTTAGTAGAGGGTTGCTCTTTTGGTCTGGAATGAGGGGGGCGGATCAGATCTATTCCCTTTTCAGCATTGCTTATTCCGGCATGGTACACTTTGGTCATTTCAACATTTTGGGTGTTTTTGGGGCACTATGTCAGGATGGTGTAGTCGGCGAAGTATGGTGGCTGGTTATTTGATTGCTTGCACACCCATCGCTCGATCAATATCTTCTCTGATAGTGCTCCTGTTCTCGAGTGTTGGCTCCCATTGCCTGTGTCATTTTAAATAGTCTAAGCATCACCAAATTGGGGGTGATCTATTCAACCCCTCCCCTTCTAGCTCACCTTTCGCTCAGTCTGTCAGTCACACATCCCCAGATTCGATGTGTGCCTTTTACCTCCCTACGAGGAGTGGGCAGTGTTTGGATCTGTATTTATTTAGCTTTTGTACTAGGTGATAGTGTGACTTGGCCAGGAGTCTTTCCCACGACCCGAGCATGGAGGTATGCATCCGTTCCTTCTTGGTATTAGCTTACTAATTTAGTATAGTCTCTGGACGCCACTACTCATGAGATTGTTGGGTTCCTAGCTTGTATACTTTTATATCACTGTGACGGTGAGAGAGCGAGATCGTCCCGTGACTCGTCCAAGTCGCAAGTGTGGAGTTGTTTACCCTAGACCCTGTCAGTTTCTCAACCGTTCGGATCGGCGCGCTTCCCTCTCTTGGGGATGCCTATGAGCTTGAGTTCCTTATTGATTGGCATATTTTCCCTCTTGGGAGTCCCAGGTGCCGAGTCTACGCCATTCGATCTATTACGTTGTTGCTGGTCTTAGTGGTCCATTAGCCTCGTAGTCACGTAGAGTCCCAGCTCGCTCAGTGTCCCGCATCACACATGATGAGATGCCTCAAGCGACACCCACTATAAGGCTCCTTCACTTCCCCCGGAAATCTCCGCCACAACAACCACAAGACCCCCCTACTCAGGATGACACCACCATCGACACTCCCATCTCTGAAACTACTTAGTGCTTTGATGACGAGTCAATATTTCAACAACCCACATTGATGCACCATTAGCCCTCTATGCAAGTTCCTACCCTTAATATTCCAACACCAAAACCTTCTCCTTGACCAACCAAACCTAGATTTATCCGCAAGCCTACCGTCATCCACCCTCGAACAGCCACACCATCGACCTCCATTAGCCACTTATCCACCAAGTCTTCCCCTTCCACTAACTCTTCCCTTTCCCAGCCAATTGGTTCTCCATCACCACTACCTAAACCCTCCAGCATCCCTGCTATCCCAAAGCCAATCATGCTCAATCCTTCGCTTGACCCTTCACCCAAACACATGGTTAAGCCTGAGCAGGGTCGCCCATCTTCACATTCAAGCCAACCCCACATCCTTCCAAGCAAAGGGGCAAAGCTCACTATATTTGAGCCTCCACTCACCATCGTCCAAATAACGCCTTCCATTGAACCTTTATCATCCATTAAGCCTACCGCTTCCATCTCACCTTCCTCCACTAGCCCTCAGAGAGGGTGTACATCTATGGATATATCTGCGAAGGATAATTCTCAAGAGAGAGGTAAGATGAACTTGCTCATGGTTATGCCATTCAAGCTCTAAGCTTTTATTGCTAAATGTTGGTTTGTGTTCTCATACTGGGCATGTTTAAGAAGACTGAGTCCCCACCAATGCTCACTGGGAAAATTTTTCAAGAGTTGATGCCATTAAGGGCCAAGGCCAAGATTGCTAAGGTCACACTGCTCATCGGTGAAAGCACTTTCAAGGCTCTCACTACCCCTAGTTCTATTATAGCTCGAATGACTGATCAAAGAAAGGGGTTCTTCTCTGACATTATAATGACACATTTTGCTGCCAAGAAGTTGATGAAGTCCAAGCTCAATGGTGGGTCAGGGCATCCCTTGTTAGAAGCTCCCAATGTCACATCTACTTCTTATCAACTTCCATCCAAGGGGCAAGTGCCCATGTTATCAAGCACATATAAGAAGAATATTCCAAGATCCCTGGGCAATATGAGACTTATGATGAAGGTCCAACTTCTAGACATTAACGTTGCTTATCTTTCAAGGGAGTTATCTTTGAAGAAGCTATCTCATGTCAAGGTTCCAATATTGCAAATGGAATTCTTAAATCTCTACTGTGAATATTTTCCAAAAGAGTTGTCCTTCACCTTGGAATATTCAGGGAATTCAATAGTCATTAAAAGTTCATCGAATGAGAGCCAAGGCATAACAATCATTCTAATTCTGTCAATTGAGTTGTCTCCCCAGGCACATCATTGGACACAGTAGGTTAAGTCAAGAGGACTTGATTCTACATCAACGAGCAAGTGACCATTGAGGGGTGAGGATTCTCATGTTTAGGGGCCCTCCACTATTCCATCTATTTTCTATTCTATTCTATCATTGCTCTTATTGATAGTTAATTTTTTCTATGGGCCACCCATTGGGTGAGAAAGAGGTTTTCATCCTTGCATTCCATGCATTTGCATTCATTCTTCTCTCTCGAGTCTCTGGACCCTCACTCCCTCATCCTTCGGACCCTCTGGAGCCTCCTTATGATGACTCCTCTTCTTCCAATCCTCATTTTTTTTTCTGCTAGAACCACTAGATTCTCTATCTAATTCTTCTACCCTACTAGGGCATCATGCCCCTCACCATCTGCTTCCTCCGGAACCTCCGGACTTTCCTTTATCTACTCCATCCCTTTTCCCAAGGGATCGCATCCCTCCATATTCTCCTCCTCCATAACCTCTAGATTTTTTGTTACTTCATCCATCTATCTTCCCAAGGCATTGCGTCCCTTGCCATTTTCTCTCTCCAAAACCACCTGATTGTTCTCCCAATGATTCTTGTGACCCTCTAGTTCCTTATCTCTTTATCTACCAATTTATTCTGCTGATCCCTCCTGCTCACGGGTCTGACCTAATTTCTCCTGCGTTGATTTCTCTAGGCACCTGCCCTTTCTCTCATTGGGTTAGAGGCTTTAGTCCTCATTTCCTTCATTAAATTCCTTTTCCTTCTGTAAACCTTTCATGTGATCAAGGTTTTTACACCCTAGTGTGAGAATTCTAGCCCTCACCTCTTTTCTTTTTTCCTTATGCATCTTCGTCTAGTCTTGACACCACTCCTTCATGATTAAGCTGATAGCGAGGTGAACAATTAGGATGATCTAGA
>JANBPO010009299.1:0-42543 GCA_024336825.1 Amorphophallus titanum
ACCACTTGCCAAGAGCCTACGCCAGACAGGCGGATGTATTCTGGTATTCCCGGAAGATGTAGGCAGAAGCGTGGGTCATCTTTCTTCTTCAGGTCACCGGGCCTCTTCGGTTCTGGCAATGTGATTTTATTATAGCTGGTTTCCCACTTGAACAGAAGCTGAGACTTGTCTCGAGAAAAGGAATACAGCTTGCTTCTCATGTTCTCCCTCAGCGAGGGACCTTCCCGCCGTTCCGTGGATCTGGGCGGTGGAGGGTTCGTGGCCGCTTTAGCCTTCTCCTTCTACTTTTCAAAGGTTTGGAAGTCCAAGGTGTGGACTTCTGGAGGAACTGGCTTCTTCTCGGATTGCCTTGCTCTCTGGCTCAATGCAACCGGGGTGGAAGAGTACCGGGCGAGGAATGCCTCGATCTCGGTCACTATGTTGTTCAGACGGTCAAATGTCTTGACCTCCACGCCAATCATCCTTTCTAGGATTTTTTTCTTCAAATTTTGCTTGCAAATTTGGACTGTGTCCTCCTGATGTGGCGGGCGTCTGCACCTCATGCTGATGTTCCTCTATCTCTTAATGTAGTCGAGTGCTGACTCATCATTTCTGTGTCTCATGGCATAGAGCTCTGCCATGGTGACTTCCCATTCAGTAATATAAAACCTTTCTTTGAACTTCTTCTACATGTCGGGCCAATCAACAATGGATCTGGGCGGCAGGCTCGAATACCACTCGAAAGCCAGCCCCGTGAGTGTCGAGCCGAGGAATTTTAGGAGATAAGCTTCATCAGCAGCCAGATCCCCCATGACATTCACATAATAAGCAATGTACTCCCTGGGAGACCCTTGCCCGTTGAACTTTTCAAACTTCGGTGGCTTGGTGATGCCAACCGATAGCTTTTTAGCGGCATAATGAGCCGGGTAGGCTACTCAGTAGACATCAAAGGGGGTTTGATCACCATCGCCCCTCTCTGCCAGCTTCATGTCAATCATTTGTTCAAGCATCAATCGGCTGACGACCGCTGGGTCGACCGGGCTTGGATAAAAGTGGGCAGGCTGTGCCCTTGGAGTAGTCAGCACTATCGCCTGTGGAGCCATAGGAGACCCTTGGGAAGGCAAAATGGGCAGCGGGGCTAATGCTGCATGATGTGCCTGTTGTAGCGGCATGCCCCCAGTGTAGCTAGGCATTAGTGGGAATGCTACCCCCTGCGGAGGTGCTTCTGAAGACTGCCTATTGCCTCCGGGTGCTTCGAGCAAAACCTCGATCTGCTCAAATGTCGAGGGTTGTGCACTCCTCTCGTTCCGTTATTTTTTTAGTAGTTCAATCTCCTGCTGGTACTATTGTATCATATACAACATTGCGGGGTCATTCGTGGGAAACTAGGAGCACCCCCCACTCGTTCGGCTGGCGCCTCTTCAGACGATGTAGATGGCCCGCCGCTAGTGCCCCCAGTGGTGATAACATTGGTAGCCAGGGCCATAGGAGGTTCTTCATGGGAGGTCTCTTTAGCACCCACCTGTGCTGCTTTACCCGCTGCTCTCCCTCTTCTGGTGAGAGGGCCGGGTCTTACGACTAGTCTGGCCACTTCTTCGGGCTCAGTGGGCAGAGCCCCATATCGACCGAACACCCCTACCATGTTGTAGGTGTAAACTCTCCAATTCTTGCTTCTTCTTGCCATCCTTCTTGACGGCCTATTCGGGAATACCAATCTATCGAAGACCGATCGTCGGGGCTCCGCTTCCTCCTGTAAAGGAGATTGGAGCAACTCCTCTGAACGGTTCCTCGACTCTACATTGGGCACAGGTCGAGTCTCTTCTTCTTCTTGGAATGCGGAGGCCACTGCCCCCAGTAATCTTTGATGACCCAGAGGAGTGCTCCCCGGGCCCCGGAGGTAATTCCTCATAGCTTGCTCGATCCCCTCCCACTCCTGGTCTGGGAGAGCAGCCGATGGTCGCATGCTGGGAACAGCAGTCGGGGTGTAAGCCACAGGCTCCGAGCGAGTGGCCTAGTGTCGGTGCCTACGGTGTTGGCGACTGGCATTCTCTGGTAGTGCCGGGGTAGCAGATGTCGGCTAGTAGATCGGGGTCGCCACTTCGACCCTTTCATCTCGTCGAGCCCTCCTTAGGCGAATGCAACTGGGCCCTGCTTGGACAGGTGCAGTGGTCTGGGCATCCTTAGGAATCCAGACCTACTTGAGCTTGGTCGGCTTGTGAACCGGTGTGTTCTTCGGTGGTGCGGTCGGAACAGCGGGCATCACCTTTTCTTTCATCTTCTCCAATCCTTGTAAGGGGTTGCGGACTGGAACAGTGGGTATAATACGGTCTGGGATTACTTCAGACCTCCATCCATCAAGATGGACTCGGATGCTTCCGACGGTCATGGACTTGCCAGAGTTGGAGATTCAGTGCCCCGGGGTAGCGCCAGCATTGTTCCTTCGGAGCCTCTTCCGGTGAGATGCTGACCCCTGGTGAGCTAGACTGGCAGCCTGGTGCACATGGTGCATGTTGCAGCTTAGCATCTTGGCTGGGACGCCGTTGTTGTCCTTGGCCAGAGCTCGACCAGCGGCAGCTTCAGTGGCTCCCTGGATGGGAGCGTTGGTCTTGAGCTCGTCGGATGCCTCCACATCCAGGATGTTGACGAATGCCACCCCAAGGAAGTTGGGGAAGCCGACCATGGGAGGGAAGCTCCCGAAGCTAAGGGGGATGGCGAGGTAGCCACCCTCAACATGGCTTTTGACGGGCTGGGGGCCGAAGGTGGTCGCCATCCTCGGTGTCAGAGTGTGATTTTCCTGCATTTGTAAAAATAGTGCAATTAGTATTACAAGAAGGGGGCCGCAGTGCTCATGATTTCGGTAAAGAGATGAAGGTGGACTGGTCCCACCGGGCATGCCAGACTTGTGGACGCACCTTTTTTATTAAAGAATATATTTGTTCGCTCATTGGATTTTTATTTGATCTTATTAAGTGCGTGGGCGTGCCGATCACCTAGGTGACGATTTATTCGGGCATGGTGAAAGCCCACAGTGCGCTTGATGGGACGGGTATTTTCCATGTTGCTAAGCAAAAGGCTATCAACATTCACCCTTCGGATGGGTCCCCCAAGAACCATACTACAGAAAAGTAGGCTTCTGAGGGCCCTGAGTGATCAGAAGATAAAGAGAGGGAGGGAGGCTGATAGGGTAGAACACAATGTATAATCTCATAGCAGCTTTTCTTTTTATTCACTCATAGGACCAAAGGGGCGCATATGGGAGAACAAATACAAGAGGGGAATCTATAACAAGAAAACAGAAGAGAGAAAAGATAGATACACTGGTCGGAGGGGAGATAGAGCATAAGCACATCTCCCCCCTGTAGACGCCTAATTTTGGACATTCCCCATATCCCCAGTTGGACCTTCATGTGAATGACACAGTCATTTCACTCGGTCTCTTGATGTCTCATGCTTTAAGTCCAGCCCGTAACACAATTGTTATTGTGCCACACTCTTCTGGAGAGGCCCAAGTCCCATGGGCTGGGTGGCCAAGGTAATGGCCGGCCTATTCGCTGGACGGCCAGGGCGATGGCCATCCTCACCCATCTGGGTGGCCACATCTTTGGCCACCCTGGTCGCTAGAAGGCCAGGGCGATGGCCACCCTCACCCATTTGGGTGGCCACAGGCCTGGCCGCGCAACCCTTGTAGAAGGCCAATAGGTTGGCCGTCCTCCTACGTTGATCTGGTCAGAAAACATGGTTCGTTCTTCAACCATGACTGGCATGGTTATCCCCTCATCCAGCACGATCTCTCCCATGTCTTTCGAGGCTTCTGGAGCTCCCTCCCAAATATAAAACTTCCCACTCGGAGAGGAGAAGGGGGAGAGTTCTTGGGGCAGAGTGGGGAGAATCGAGAGAAACGTTGGAGGGGTGGAGTTGGAGAAGCAGGGAGTAGTCTCTTTGTTTGGCTCTTTCTCCCAAAGTTCGGAGGAGGTTCCCGGTGGTAGCTCCAAGCTTGGTTGCCCATCCTAGTTTGAATTTTTGAATCTCCTTTCATTCCCTGTTGTCTTTTCTTTTGCATCGTGGCTCTATTTGCATGTGCATTCACCATATAGTATAATCCTCCTGTATCTCGTGTAAAGGTTTTCCCCCCAACAAATGGGAAAGTGGGTGGTCAAAAGTCTCACCATCCTCCCTTCCCACCACCGTAGGTAATCACGCTGCCATCACTCTCTATGACATTTCATTGAAGCAAATGCTACGCTTCACCATGCTAATAGCCTTCCATATTTTTTTCTTTTTGTAAGCTTCATTGTTTGCAGGACTTCGGTGTCGTGGGACTTCACAGGGCTCTCTGCCCTTGGCCGGCTGAGGATAGGGAAGATGAGACCCCGCACTCGCCCTATTTGAAGTCATCTTCACACGATCTTTATCTCCTGTGAGGTTCAGGTAAACACCTCAGGTGATCACACTCTTTGTGCTTTCCTTTCTACCATTCTGCCATACTAGATGTCGTAAGAGGTGTTTTTAATGGGAAGAAGAAAGAAGGAAGGAGAGAGGAACCCAATCGTGACACTCCATATCGCCGTGCATCTCTCTCTCTCCACTGATAGCCTTCCTCCCATGACCATTTCTGGGGCCCATAGGCGGAGTGGCCATCACGGTGGGACCCTCTACTACTTAATGTGAGTTCCTGATACCAGAAGTCCAAGTTTTTTGAAGTTTACAGCTTTATCCTATGCATTAGTTTGATTCCTATTTAACTCTATTTTCAAAAAAAAAATTACAGAAGAAGGCCAACTTGTTAGCCGCCTAGCTCCTTAGGGGTCCCACCCAGTTGCCGCCTTGGCCCTTTGATGGAAGGCCAGGAGGGCTGCCTGCCCACCAACTTGGCCGGCCTTCGGTCTGGCCGCCTTCCCGACTCCAAAAAAGGCCCTGTTATTGGCCGCCCTTACACCTAAGTGGCCATCGACTTGGCCGCCGAAGTCCTTGAACGGCTAGTGATCTGGTCATCTCCTGGAGATTTTCTATTGTTTCGTATCCATTCCGTAGCTTCTTATTCTCTGTTTTATTTTGTTTTGTGCTTGTGAAGTTCTCTATAGGTCTGCGGATGGGTGGGCTTAGGAAGAGTTGGCAGTACACTTGATAAGAACACCCTCCCGTTGGATCTGAACCCTTCACCTGAGGATTCCCACTCGGGTGTAACCCGTTCAGTTCAGTCGGGAACCTCCGTAAGTCATCGTAGACTGTGGATTCTAACATGGTCACCAGACAGGTTGTACCATTTGAAGACTTGTGTAGTTGACCTTGGGCATTCAGTGAGCATCAACCCTGATGGCCGTTCCCTTTTCATGCAATGACTATCCTAGACTCAACCATATGCTCTGATAGCAATTTGATGCAGGACGGAGATGCAAACTAGACTCCAAATGGGGATGCAACCTCAGACTCTAGCAAGCTCACGTTCGTCCCTAACGAGGGAAGCGTTCAGACCTGCATGGTTGAGAAACCGGCGGTGAGTCAAGGGTAGTCAAGCTCTCTCTCATGCCTGGGTCGGGTCACGGGACGGTCTCGCACTCTCACTCGCTGAAAATGAATATATCGAGCTAATGGTCCTAACACATGCTCTCTAGCAGGCAAACAAGCATATATTAAGAAATTAAGTACGACTACAAGGGGGTGCCGAGTGTACCTCCATGCTCGGGGCTTGGGAAAGATGATCCCGGCCAAGTCGGTAACTCCCAATGAAGATTAATTACACAATATTACAGCAATGAACTATTTGCCTACTCCATGCAAGGAGGTAAAGGGCTACAGCGGACCCGGGAGGACCGTTCTTGGGTTGATGGGTAGCACTTTGATCCACTCCATCAGTGCCGTTCGGAAGACGCTTGCTGCTGGTTGTGGGGCCCACGTGCTACTCAGTGGGGCCGAGTGGGCCCAGAGTGACACCGCTGTGGCGGGGGCGTCTGGAGGGATGCTCCCTCAGAAGGCGACGCACTGGTTCACCTCGTGGGAGGCGAGGAGGCTCCGGTCTTCAAGCGTTGGGTTTGCTGTCCACGAGCTGTAACTTGCTATCTCGCCCCTTCCTTCTTGGAATTTCTGAAGATGACAAAGGGCAAGCAGCTATGTCAAGATGCCAGCACTGCAGTCGGGGGTACTCACCTGTAGCCTCAGCAGCCTTCTGGTGCTCTAGATGAAGACAAGACTCACCCGATGGCGGGCGACAAGGGATAGCTAGAGGATGACACCCAATAGAAAGGTGCAGACTCAGAGTCCGATGAAGCAGGTCCATCAGAGGCCGCAGTTCAAGGCTATTCCAAGCCCAGGTGGGTAGAAGAGATGAAGCTATCTAATGTTCGAGCTAGAAGTAGAATAATGAAGCTACTTAAAAAGCTTCCGGCAAGATTTACCATCTGGGAAATCCTCTCCCTGAGTGAAGAGACCTGACAGGCGATCATCGCTGCTTTACAGATGCCTAATCAATATGAAACATGTCTAGCTGAAGCACTACCGGAGGCCAATGTGACCTTCCCTCAGGAGGATATGTTACTCCCTATGGCCAGCCACAACAAACTGTTGTACATGAAGGGGCAGCTGAATGGTCGAGAGCTGAACAGAATTCTGGTGGATCCCAGAGTAGTCGTCAACATTTTGCAATACAGAATATGCAGAGGTACTACTTCAATGTGCACCTTAACAAGGTCGGAGATATGCGTATCGCCGGCTTTAATTAGAAGTTTGAAGTGCCACTGGGAGTGACAGAATTCACGCTCACCATAGCAGATTTTACTACCAGGGAGGGGAGCAGTTTCATGTCATCAACTCCAGTACCTCGTACAAGGCACTACTTGGCCACCTATGGCAACATGAAAATATGGTGGTGCCCTTCACACTACACCAATGCATCAAATACAACCAAGAGGGGAAGGAGGAGAGGATATTTGCTGACCTCCATCCATTTGAAGTGTTCGAGTGTCATCTACTCGACGCTTCTCTATATGTGGAGCTGTCACAGAAGACCTCCGAAGCCAAGACCCCCACCAGAGCATCAAAAAGCACCTCTGGTGATGACTGGTTCCCACCGCCGCCACCGGGATGTGTCAATCCCAAGACAGTCTCGCATATTGCAAGCACAGAAGACGTGAGCAGAGCAGCGCCTCCCGCCACCTATCCCGAAGCTAATGAAGCCAAGGTCGACCAGCACCACAGCCTTATTGAAATCCCAGAGGGTCTCACTAGGTGAATATTCGACCTCAATCATGTCACCATCGAGCCTTTCAAAGTATGGGAGGTGGCGCAGTCTGAAGGCCCTAGTAGCTTATTTTATATAGCTGGGGAGCACCCTGCACAGGAAGACATCGACTATCATCTCCGTGAAGATATTGAGAACTCGTCAGTCCCCGTTTAGGGGCTGACGTTCACAACAAGCCGAATGGCAAAGATGTTCCGGAAGCAGCATATCTCCTCCGGCCAATCTCGCAAAGAGAAAGAAGCATTCCAAAGGCTATGGTATCCTGCTAGCATGGATAAAAGCTGAGGCGTGTTTCTCAACATCCAGGGTTGGGCTTCACCCTCGAAGAATACTATTACAGTGGGTGTTATGAAGTGGACACCATCTCCGCTCTCTACCCAACAGAGGACAGCTCATCGGGGGCAACTTTTGATGAATACCTGGCGGAAGCTGAATATGCTGAACCGACTCAGTCAAGAGACTCGGAATTAGAAGCCATACCTCCTTGCAGGTGGTGGGAGCAGGTCTACCCTGAAGAAATGGCTCTCCAAGCCAAATTTGACATGGCCAGCAATAGCAAAGCTGAAGGTGTTGATGAAACAGGGCTATCACTAGCCTTTTCCCATAGCTCTCCCTGGGCAGAGATATCACCACCTCTTATACCGATCAAGGGAGTTTCTGCTGAGACTGATCGGGAAATGCCCGTTGCTGTAAAAGAACAGGCCATCTCTGTCAAAGGTAGGGTGATTCAAGGAGGCAGCGAGACAGAGTTGTCTTCATATGCCACAAAATTGCAATGCTGTTTCACCAGCTCAGTAAGAAATAACTGCCAATCCTTTGAGGTTGCCAGCACGTCAGCAGAGGTTGAACCTGCCAACTCATCTAGTAAAGTCACAGCCGCAGAGGACCTGCTGACTGAACAATTCACACAGTCGCCACCAGCCGAATTAAGAACCCCCGACAAGGACCGGGTGAACCAAGAGGGAGGGACCGAGGTGCTCGAGCTCGAAGATGACATTCTAGACTTCGTTGACCTCTAGCCAGCACCGTCGGAAATAGAAGATGGAGGCCAAGCCACGGTCGATGAACTAATAGAAGTCAACTTGGGAATTGAAGATGATCCTAGGCCGACATTCCTCAATGCCCAGCTATCTATTGAAGAACAGAAACTGTATGTCCAGCTGCTACAAGAATACCGAGACTACTTTGGCTGGACCTACAAGGAAATGTCGAGACTCAGCCCTGCAATTTCATAGCATGAGTTGGCTATAAACCCTGAGGCTGAGTCGGTAAAACAGTCGCCACGGTGCATGAGACTAGAGCTCATCACTCAGATATGCAAAGAAGTAGACAAGCTCATTGATGTGGATTTCGTTGAATAAAATCAATATACCACGTGGCTGGCTAATAGTATGCCCATAAAAAAGAAGAATGGGTATATCCGGATATATGTAGACTTCTGAGATCTGAATAAAGCATTCCCCAAAGATGACTTTTTGGTGCCAATAACGGAAGTCATCGTCGATGCCACAATCGGCCATGAAGCTCTGTCGTTTATGGACGGGTCATCCGGATATAACCAAATATGGATCACGGAGCATGATCGGGTCCATACTACCTTTCGGACCCCCAAAGGCATTTATCACTACAAGAGGATGCCATTCAGACAGAAGAACGTCGACGTAACTTATCAACGGGCGATGACCAGAATATTTGATGAGTTGCTCTACCACAAGGTCGAGTGCTACATAGATGATCTGGTGGTCAAGACCAAGAAAAAAGAAGACCATCTACTGGACCTCTGAGTCGTATTCCAGAGGCTCGGGTTGTATGAACTAAAGATGAACCCCATGAAGTGTGCATTCGGAGTGTCGAGTGGTAAATTCTTGGGCTTTATTGTCAGATACCAGGGGATTGAAATAGAGCCCGCAAAGATCAAGGCCATTCCAGATCTATCTTTGCCAAGGAACCTCTCTGAGCTGAGATCTCTGCAAGGCCATCTGGCTTATATCTGGTGGTTCATATCCAACTTGTCAGGGTGGTGTCACCCCTTTCATAAGTTGATGATGAAGGATGTTCCCTTTTATAGGGATGAAGAATGTCAAACAGTCCTTGACAAGCTGAAAGATTATCTAAAAAGCCCTCTGGTTCTTGGGGCAGTAGTGAAAGGATGGTCATTAATTCTGTATATAGCAGCCACACACTACTCACTAGGGGCAATGCTCGCCCAGAATAATGATGAAGGGAATGAACAAGCCCTCTACTACCTCAGCCGAAGACTGGTCAGAACTGAGGAGAAATACACTTTCATTGAGAAAGTCTGCTTGGCACTGGTCTTCGCAGTTAAGAAGCTCTGACACTATATGTTGTCGCATGAAATAAAGCTAATTTCCAAGGCGGATCTGCATAAATACATTCTGTCACAACCAGCACTCAAAGGCCGCTTAGGCAAATGGGTGGTGATTCTCATGGAGTTCGATATCTCCTATGTGCCGCAGAGCGCTGTCAAAGGCCAGGCTATCTCAGACTTCTCTACCGCACACCCAGTGCCTGAAGACTGTCCACTAGAGACAGAACTCCCTAATGATGAAACCCTGGAAGCCGACTAAGTGCAGCCCACCTTGTGGCAGTTGTACTTCAATGGTACGTCCAGAATTGACACCCCATTAGTCGGAGAGGCCAGAGTCAGGGCCGGGGTAGGCATAGTCCTGAAGTCTCATGAGGGAGAGGTCATATATACCTCCTGCTCAATAAATAAACCCTACACAAATAACGAGACAAAATATGAAGTCTTGGTAATCGGGTTACAGATTGCCCTATCTATGGAAATTCAGATGCTAGAGCCATTTAGGGATTCCATGCTAGTTATAAAACAATTGGAAGGAGAGTTTGATGTGCGGAAGTAAGAACTCCATCCTTACTACCAATTGGCGCTCTGCCTGATGGCAAGACTTTATCTCATCAAAATCAGGCACATCAAATGAGGACAGAATGCTCAGGCAGATGCCCTCGCAAAATTGGCTAGTTCGTTAGCAATTCTGCTAGACACAAGCCTAAATATAACATTGATTAATTGACGCCAGGTCCCCATTGTCATAGAGGTCATGGCTAATGAAGAAGAAAATGAAGCGGCAACTGTAGATGAGATCCAACAGCCCGATTAGCTGGAGCATCTTCTACGATGGTTCTAGCACCAACAACTCCCGAAAGAAAAGGAATAGAGAATGAAGCTCCTCAGAATCAAGGATTCTTATGACATGAGAAATAGAACCTCGTTCCGAATAATGGCAGATGCCCGAAAGAAAGTCTTGCTCCGTTGCTTGTCCCCTGCAGAAGCTTGGCAAGTGATGTAAGAAGTTCATGATGGATCAGTCGGGGCACATCAGGCCGGTCCAAAGATGAAGATTGAGATAAAGAAACTGGGCTATTACTGGCCCGCTATGTTGGACGATTGCTGCAAGTTCGCTATAGCTTGTTAGAAATGTCAAGAACACGCCACCATGTCAAGAAGACCATCGGCGCCACTGCACCCCACCATCCAAAGTTGGCTGTTCGCTCAATGGGGCACGAACGTGGTGGGCCCTCTGCCAGCATCTTCATTAGGATGCAGGTATATCTTAGCAGTCACAGATTACTTCTCCAGATAGGCAAAAGCAATAGCGCTAAGAGACATAATGGGGGAGCTAGTTGCCAGATTCTTTCGGCAGAATGTAATATTCTGATTTGGAGTCTCCAGTCAAATTATCTCTAACAATGGCAGCCATTTCAGAAACCAGAAGGTGTATCGAATGGCTGATAAATACAAAATTGATTGGAGGACGTCATTCCTATACAACCCCCAAGCCAATGGGCTTGCAGAAGACTTCAACAAAATGCTCTGCACTTTGTTGGCGAAGACTGTTAAATCCAATTAGAAGGATTGAGAAGAAAGGATGTATGAAGCGCTTTAGGCTTACCGTATAGTCTATAAAATCCCAACTGGCTGCTCACCATTCTCCCATGTATATGGGTCAGAGGCTGTGGTGGCAATTGAATTAGAGGTCCCATCACTGTAGGTCACCATTCAACATGGGTTGGCTAGCAGCGAACAAATCAACATAGAAAGAAGACAAGAAGAGCTCACCGAGCACGAAGGAAAGCGTCTTCGAGCGTAATAGAATATTCAACTATACCAAGCTCGTATGGCCCGTGCTTTTAACAACCTGGTCAAAGGGAGATAATTTAAGAAAGGTGACCTAGTGATGGTCAAAAGAAGAGAAGTGATGGCTTGCAACCCTAAGGGGAAGTAGGTTGAGAATTGGGTCAGACCATACATCATCCGCCGAGTCTATGAAGGGGGTGCCTACGTCCTTGTAGATCACAAATGGGTAGTCCAGTTCCCCCCTCTTAATGGGAAACACTTGAAGTTGTACCATGCAGCCAAACCGGCATCCGCAGAGTAACCAAAGTTCACCTTGGTATAGTGGCACTCCGTCGTAGCCGAGCTCTCCAAAATATCCAGTTAGCTTAGATTGATTTCAAGGCCATTGGTCCACAATTCCAGAAACATCCCTAGCAAGTACTAATCCCGAGATCCTTCGAGAACCCCGCATGGCCCCACTAGGTTGCCACTCCTATACATTACCACCATTACGGACCTTACATCTGAATTGGTGTAAAATCCCTCCTTACGTTAGCATTACCTTCTTGCTAACGAATAAACCACTTTCTCGGAGCAAGACTTCGCGTCCCAGCTGACTCTTTACACAATACCGCCATTACGGACCTTACGTCTGAATCGGCGAAAACTCTTCCTTTGCGTTGGCATTACCCTCTTACTAACGAATAAACCACTTTCTCGACATAAGGCTGTTGAGGTGCTAGACTCGGATTAAGAGGGGGGGTGAATGAATCCCCTCCTAAAAACTTTACCCAATTAAAAGATGCTAGACACTGATGCGAAATTAAAACCAATTAATCTCTACAGTATATAAAATCTGATGGTGCACTTAATTCAGTAGTAGGACTGCTAGACTCCAGACCCTTAATCAAATCTATGCAGTCATCAAAACCCAATCAAGCATGTGTATACTCAACATCTGCAGTTTTAGAATTGTTGATGGAAATGAACCTAAGCATTCATCTACTGTGACTGAAGACAGTTAGATATAGAATGCATATATCTCTCTCAAGCACTTCCCCATCCACCCCCAAGTGAAGGGGAAAACAAGGGGAATTCATCCCCGGACATTCTCAAAACCCAAAAACCTAATTCAAACCACGATCGGGCCTCAAATCGGCCGAAAATCGCCGCTTACCCCAAACATGCGATTTTGACCTCAACGCGAAATAAACCCACTCTCGGCCTCACCTTGGCCTATAAAATGCAGAAAAGAAAGTACGCGGGTTAGGGAACCATTCCCCTACCTCCACCAAAGGTTTCACGCGCCGAGGACGCCGATCCATCGTGAAAATACCACTAGAAACCCCGCCAGTGCCCCACGCTCGCGAACCGGCTCGCCACCGCCTCATCCCTCGACCCGTCCCCGCCGTCCCTCACCCCACGAACCTCGCCGCCTCGGCCCTGTCCACCTCCGTTGGCCGTCGGAGAAGAGAGGGAGAGAAAGGGAGAGCGTGAGAAGAGAGAGAGTAAGGAAGAGAGAATGAGAGAAAGAGAGAGGGGTGGGTGGTTTAAATAGGAAATTCTAGGATTTAAAAATTCCAAAAAATATAAGAATAGGAAAAATACTCCCATGATGCTCGAAAAATGCACGACATGTTGGTAACGTCGCGGAGTAGGAGAACATCACGATTCACTCTACAAAGGATTCCGAAGGCTCGTCAGGAAAAAAATAGTCATAAACCACAAAACACCCTCCGGGACCCCCGAAAAGGATCCAAAACTCACGGATCCTAATCCAAAAAATATCTGAAAAACCCAAGGCATTACAAAGGATGTTGACTCTGAGATCCTGGTTGGCGCTGACAGGGCGCGTGGCGAGGAGGAGGGTGTCGAGGCATAGATCTGGGTCGAGTCGAGCGTCGTCGTTCTTAGGTTGGGGATGACTGGAGGGGATGCTCCAGCCCCGACACACCCAAAAGAGGATCCTGCTCTTCAGCAAGGGTTGTTCACTATCTAGGCCTCCCTGTTGAACTGGTGCTGAGATCTGGCACCTCCATCTATTCGGGAGGATTTCCGGCACTATTCCCCTCCCATGCTGCTTGAAAGCCTCATGGAGGGAGGTATCTTCATGGCTTAGTTGGGAGCCGAGATTACTGACTTTGTGGCGTGGCTGATGAACGAGGGGATGGCCCAGTCCCAGGTTTACGCCGAGTCCAACCACAGGATTGTCGGTTGACAATCGATCTCAAGGCGCTTTGGTAGGAAGTGACTTCACTCCGAGCGGGTGACTAGGTGAGCCAGGAGGAGGTTCGGTCACAAGCCAAGCAATTAACCCAAGCTCAGAATATGGTCAAGCTTAAGAATAAGCTCTTGGAGGAAGAGTGTCAGGCTTATGCGGAGCGCTCGGGTCAGTGGGAGGTCGAGCGAGTGGAGCTCGAGGACCAGGTCCGAGAGACCGAGCGGGAGGCCAAGGTGGCATGGGCCAAAGTTGAGGTGAGGCTGACCGAGGCCAGAGCGGGGTTGGCCGAGGTCAAAGCAAAACTGGTTGTGGTTGGCGCGAGGGTGGCCGAGCTTGAGGGGAAGGTAGCAGGAGCTGGGGTTGAGGCGATCGAGTGCTATCAGAACTTGAAGGAATCCTAGGAAGCTTTGAAGGAAGCCGCCTTCGCGTGTTACAAGTTGAGCTATCGGCGCGGGTTGCGAAGGGATTTTGCCCAAGGCTTCAGGTGGGTAGCTAGTATGGTCCAGGAATAGGTCCTTGACGAGCTCATCTTCCCCTCCAGATAGCACTACGATTCTGATGAGGATGGCTTAGATTCTTTCTCATCGACGTCAAGCGATGAAGAGTAGGGCGAGGGTGGTTCTGCCTCGGTGGGGGAGAGATCGCCAACTCCGGGTGCCTCGAGAGGGCACACGGACGGAGCAGTTCCCATACAAATGGGGTCAGTGCCCAGGCCGACCGTCATTGAGAGTTCCGGGGGCAGATCTCTGAGCACCGAGGGTCCTCCACCGGTTGAGCTTTAGGAGGGGCCATAGACTTCCTAGAGTTCTTGATTAGGAAATTTATACTTACCTTATTAGTTCATTTCGTCTTCCTTTTTTGTAATTTATCTCTGGACTTAATAGTGTAATGATTTTCTTTTCATATAATTGGAGCAATATTCAAAATGCAATTGACTACACTTTACTGCCTTTGACTGAGTAGGATTTACCGTATCCACAGTTGCCAGAGAGTCAGAGATGTCGTATGATTTGTAGCTGGAAAATTAGGCTTGCGTGTTGATCGAGCATGGGGCTAGCATCTTTTCATCCCTTTACACTTTAAATGACTTGCTATTTGTTGCGTATTCCCATGGGGGTTTTTTGGAGGAGGAATCGTAATTGCTTTTGGGAAAGTACGTCTGCCTCTTGCATCTTTTTGAGGGGAGATTTAATTAAGGCAAAGGTCTCCCCCTTTGGCCTATAAAAGGTCCCGAAGGACGTCTCTCCCTCTTCACATCGCTTAAGGCTTCCCTTGCAATCTCTGGCCTCCTCCTCTCATTCCTGTGAAGCCGCCATCTTCTTCCTCTTTGATCATCTTCAGGTGAAATATGGAGGATGATTCTGAAGATGACGAGTATGGTGGTAGCTGGGGCATTCACACTGCTTCGGTGTAGAAGAATGATTGATGATGGGCGGGCGGTGTGTATGGAGGGAGAGTGCATGGCGACAGGCTCCCTCCCATCTTTTGGACCGCTGTTGCACTCAGAGGATGGTTAGCCGCTGCTGCATAGAGACACAGTGCAGAAGGTATTATTCGACGGAATCCAAACCCACCGGTTCGGATGGCGTCGAGCACCAGAAGTAGTCAGCAGCGCTTTGTTCTCCCCCTAGCATCTCCCCACTCCCTTCCTCAGGGGAGTGTTTTCCTTCTTTCTCTCTCTCCTTTTACCATCCTCTTTTTCTTAGGGATGGTACCTATTTTCTACTCCTTCACCATTCTCACCCTTGCTCGCACCACTTAGAGGGTGCTCGCTTTTTGTTCGAACTTCTCAAGTAGGCAAAGTTAGCCGTCCCATTATCTGAGCCAGTTTCCACATGGGGTTAAGTCAATGGCGCCAAGCACTGGGCGAGGCAGCTCTTCAGGGTGGGGATCACTGGTCTCCCGTAAGAACACTTCGCCATAATCGCCAGCCTCAACAGAACTTCAGACCTATGGATATCATCCCAAGTAAAGAAGACCATCAACCGGCCATCATCCGTGAAAGCAGGCACCTTCCGATCAAGAGGCACCTTCCGATCAAGAGGCACCTTCAGCGGCCGTAGGGACGCGGAAAGAGCTTTGGCAAAAGACTACTCAGGAGAAAGATCCTCGGTGCCATCCATACGCATGAGACCCTCGCAATCACCGGGGGACCCTCCCCCCACGGGGAACGAGGGAGAAAGCACCACCAGAAACTCCGCGCGCCGTCAAACCCTATTTGATCCTTGAATGGATGTCCTCTTGACGCTTTCGCTCTTCGACTGGCTTATTCCTTTTACATGCTTGATATCCTTGTTAACTTTGCTTGATAAATCTTGAAATCTTGCTAGTTCTTCCTCATTATTTCTTGTTATTCCACTCTCGATATTATCCTACATTCTATCATACATGTTCATGGCATATTGCATAAATCATTAATCACTTTAAGTAAGTATGGATTAGAGATATAATTCTTACTGAGCTTTTTTTTTGCTCATCTAGTTTTATTCCAATATTTTTCAGGTATTCAGGTGGCTAGCAAGGACGTGACTCCAATGGGAAGGGAAAGTGTGCAAAAGAGCTCCTAAAGATAAATGACCTGTGTCTTTTACTTTTCTTGAGTCTAGATTAGAATTCTGTATTAAGTCTGTCTAATGTGTCTTTGATGTGACACAACCTAGGATGGAGGTGAAACCCCAAGCACCAAGTGGTACGAGGCAAAGGATGAGCCCGAAGGCTTCCTCGACGCTAGAAAGGCTGCTTTCCAGACCGGCATAATCGGAACTTCCAGTGACGTCTTTTGATATAACATTTTGATGAAGGGACCAAAATGGGTATGATGAAGCCTTAGGAATGCAGCAACTACTCTATCGACCCCTCGGACGTAGCAAGCAAACATAATTCGTGAGATAAACGGACCGACGATGACGACTACTCACTCGTCGCTCACCCAAAACTCGGGGGTAACTCGGTGATGCTGAGTCGAGGATGTGGGGGTTGGACCCTTGCTGGTGGAGGGCCAGCAAGGCCGAGATTGATCTCCCAAGGGTATGAAGGCCCGAATCAAGGGGCCGACCAGGTGCCGAGGGCATGGGTCTCACTCTCTTCCCATGGCGGTCACTCGAAAGCAAGGGAGCTTGTTGGACCGAGCACTCACTCTCTAACCAGTGGAGCGATGAATTGATATTGAATAAACAAGCACTAACATGGAGCAAGAGATGAGGGCTTTCGTGACCAGTTTGAAGAAATTGGTCCCGATTGGAGACATGGACGAGCGGGGAAGCGTGGGTTCCCCACACGCTGCGTCAGTGAAGCTTCAACCTGTGATAAAAGCTTACACTCACTACTCCTCGCACAGGAGGGGTGGACTAGGGGTGGGGGATGGTAGAATTATAAGAAAATACTACCTCCCGTAGGGAGGGGCTTTAAGCCGGCCAGGCGGGGTGGGGGAAGCTAAGTTAGAAGCTGAATTGACGAACTCCGCCGGTTCTGCCTGCTACTGGAATAGTCCGATAGGGGGTGGAAGACGGTGCCGCCACGGACTCTGCCGAGGTTAGGTGAGGAAGAAACTAGTGCCGAAACTTCCTAGGTTAGCCCAGGGGGACGCCTGAATTTTTGGGGATTTTCCTGAGGATGACGATGGCCGGGGCAGGGTCGGGACTAGGACTGATCCACTCTGGTTCTGACTGTCCCTGGATCGTTGCTGCTAGAAGAAGAGGCCATCACGATCACTCCCGTGCTCCGATGAAGGCGAGACCAGAGCCGTTGTGATCATGGTCGAGTCTTATTCGAACGGAGACTAACGGGGCCGTCAGAGGAGTTCAGAGATGACCGCGAGGCCCAAAACAGTGGCATGGTGTCAGATCTGGCTCACGGGGGACTATCCTTGTGCACCTTGGGGAGAAAATCTGGAACTCTGGACTCCGGGGTCCAAAAATCACTCTGCTTCTTGGTGATGGTAGGGGACTTGTAGGAGGTGTCTTCAGCTAAACGGCGCCTCAAGGAACTCAGAGCTCTGACCGTGGGAGCCTCTGCAAACCGTTGCTAGTCATCTACCTGGGAGGAAATGCATAGTCCGGCGAGGATGAGTCCTCCGGGCCGCCCTGAAGTCAGAAGATGGCGAGACCACCTCCGTTGTGAAGCATACTTGACGAGCTTTCCAGAAATAGAGGGCTTGCCACCACGATCTTCAAGGATAATATGGAATAGCCTCTACAACCAGAGGCTTCCTTGCTGCCTGCGAGCTGCTACTAGGTCTGCAACTTGGCCGAAGATGAATGGGGCAAGGGGAAGAAATATAGCAAGGGGGGTGATGGCTAAGGGTTGGGGAGATGGGGGAGGGTGTTAGGGGTGGTTTGGAGTGGCTGGGTGATGGAAGGGGTGGAGCTAGCAGATGGGGGATGATCTGGTGCGGCCTACTCTCATAGCACAAGGTGGAGGAGGAAGATGGGTGGGGGCCAAACTAGGGTGGATGGAGGGGAGAGGGGGGGTGCAGCCAGACCTGGTTGGGGTGAGAGGGGGAGGGGGGGCGCACCTACCAGATGGGGAGGGTTCCCTTATTCCTTGGGGAGGTGAAGGGTTGCATGGGGGAGAGGGAGAGATGTGTTGGGAAAGCCAAGAGGTGCCTAGGGAGATGAAGGGTTGCTTTGGTAGATGGTGGAAGTAATGGGGGGTATTGAATGACTTATGGGGAGTTGAAAGGGTGGTGATGTGGCAAGAGATGAGTGGATGAGGTGGAGCCTAGGCGGAGGAGAGAGGAGAGAGAGGAAAATTTGGCCAAGAGAGAGGGGAGGAGAGAGATTAGGGTCGCCCCCTAGGGAGAGAGAGAGAGAGAGGGGAATAGGAGGGCTTCTCACCCACTCTAATGGCTTCTCACCAAAAGAAATAAAATTTCTTTTAATTTTTAAATATTATATTAATATTTAAATAATTCACAGCAACTCGACGTGATACAACTAACTCATGACTCAGAAACCTTAGATACTAGATGAGGTGGCTGTATCACACTAAGTCAATATGATATGGCAAACCATGAAGGTCTGTTGGGATTTGGTTTAACCAAAGTTTAAACTTGGTTACCCTTGCCTTTTCAAACTTCAAAAAAAATTCAAGTATTTTGTTTATTTTCTATCTCAGTCTAAAACATGTATCCTATTTTTATGCCTTCAGCTTCAAGTGCACGATGAAGTATTGTCATTGTTGATGGGCATGGGTTATAGAGAACGAGTAGCGAAAAGGGCATTAATAATGACTAATCAAGATGTTCAGAGTGTTGCAGATTTACTTGAGGAAGATAGGGAAAAGAAAATTCGGAGACATCAGGAGAACCTACAGCAGTAGGCTGAGATTTCATGAGTGTTATTTGCTAAGCTGTCACATGGTTTTGGATTTATTTATTTTTTGATTGGTCTGATTAAAGGTTAAAGCATTCTTCCAAGGAGCAGTAAGAGTATGGAGTGACCCCACAGAAGAAGCATGTCAATCCTCAACAACTGAATGCACTGGAGTCAATTGGGTAAGCAAGGTTCAATCATATGACCCTACTGCTAGATGTTTTGAATTGGAGATAACATGGAGTGTCCATTGCTTCATTTGACATACTTTAAAGATCTCTGAATATGTAATACATTATGATCTATGATAAAACTAGTTGGCCATAGAATGCTGCCAAAACAAAAACTATCCTTATATCATCTATTATTAGGCATTCCAAGGTATCAGGATGACAGTAGATATTGTGAGTTTTGAAATTCAATATAGAGTCCTTTTATGCTTACTGAAGTTGGCTGAAGATTAAATTAAAATCCACAAGTGATGACTGTTGAAAGGATGCCAGTTCTGTCTATTAAATACATTGGGGTTATTTTGGGGGATGTAGCAATACAAATGTGTTGCTTTCCTCCCTTAGTTTTCAGGTGAAGGGATGATGTAATGCTTTTGGTAGCTGGAAGCCTGGGACCAGAACGTGTTAATGGCTAGATCTTTTTACAGGTGGTTAATAGAAGGCCAGGATGTATGTAACAACAAATGATGAAGGATATGGAGAGTTCATCCACCAATATGAATTGAATGCTTCATGTGCAAGCTTCAGATGGATAGAGTTCAGATGATAATCACTTGAGGTAGGGTTATGATCATGGACAAATAATGCTCTGATGTTATTTCAAAGTCCCTAAAGGCACTGGCCAGGTTTGCTTTGCCTTTCTTAGACAAGAAATGGAGAGAACATATCATTTCTCTGGAGAATAGAACCAATTTCTTCTCAGCTAAATAAACATTAAGGACAAACCCATGTGACTGTGGAGGAAAGGGAAAAACCAAGTGAAATGACTATGCTTCCTGTGGTTAAATAAATGGAACTGTATCAAAGCAATTATGAAACATTAAAATCAAACATCAGATTATTGCACATTGAAAATCATATCAAATCTATAAATCATACTCTCGTTGATGTCATATTTTCACTTTTCATTGTCATAGTTTATTTTCATTCTTGCTAAAAGAAGAACATAACCAAAAGTGGGCAAGGCGTTCAGCAGGCTGATAGAACTCTTAGTCAACTAATATTCTGAAATATCAGTTGACCTCACAGAAATCGGTCCACTGATTTTGTTATTAGTCGACTGACCCCTGCACTCTCCCCTTCCTGCAACCCTCACTACAGTCCACAGCTCATAGACATCAATCTCACTCTCCCACCCCCTCTCTCCCCACTATTAATCACCACTCAACCAGCTGTTAGCCTCCTCACAGTCACCTCAGAGTAGAGGACAGTCAAAGTGCCAACCGACTGATATTGGCAAAATCAGTTGACTGACCTTCGGTTTAGTCGACTGACCTTCAGTTCAGTCGACTGATATTATAAATATCAGTCAACTGAATATCAGTCGACCTACCAGCAAATCAGTCGACTGATTTTACTATTAGTTGACGAACCCCAGCCCATTTGCAATAAATCTGCCCACTCCATTTCTTCTCATTTTCTCCACCCTACGCCTTAACAGCCATCTTAAACTAGCTCTCACGCATCCATCCACCCCCCACACCCGTCCAACCATTTGTAAAAATTCCAAAACACCCAATATATGTCATAGCTACTTGCATAATTCAGCTGTGTTACAGTGATTCATCTGCATTCTGTTGATTTTGCAATGACCAAGAATAAATATCGGTATCGATGGACTAATGTCATTAACTCAAAGCTAGATGCCACCAACATTTCAGTAGACCCTACTGAAATTTTGGATTGAAACAGGGCAATATATGTCATAGCTACTTGCATGTGCTGAAACATGTTCCACCCACCAATTTGACATAGCATCTATGGAATGCCTGTCTTGTGGGATTGCTGTATTACTGATTATATTCTTTGGGCAATTCAACTTCCATTTAAAAAAATTCTAACACTAGACACATGATGCACCTGATGAGCAAGAGTTGTTGTGTGCCTCTGCCACACTTTTCTTGGGGGAGGGGGTGTGTGGAAAGGTCGTTGTTTCCCCTACCCTTGCTTTCTATAGAGGAATCACTTGCCTTAATGAGATAAATGTTCCTTGCCTTGATTTTTTTTCATTCTACTTTTATCGGGTCAAGACCCTGAATGATCAAGTGAAAGTGTCCCCCCCTCCTCGTTGAAATGCATAATCAGAAAAGACTCATTAATATCATGCTTTAAAAATGTTGTCATGGTTGTGTGACACATTTACTTTTCTTGTTGATCGAAAGTATGTTCCATGAATAGGATATAGGTGTAATTTCTATTGTTCCTTGCTAATGTCTGTAAAAAAAAAAAGCCAAGGTCATTCTCCCTCCTTTGTGTGCAAGTATTTTCCTTAGAACAGTGAATATATAGAGTTAAAAGAACGTTGCCATTAATCATGTTGACTTTCATCTTGTGAAGCTAGGATCCTGAGTGGAAAGAATTCGTAAAACGCTGTCACACCGATCAGGTAGGAAAAATGCAGCACGAACAATTCGCGCAGGGGCTTGTGCTTCAACAGTGCGAACGATTGATGTTCGCGCACGTGTTCCCAGATGCCGGCATTGGCGTGCGCCGGTGCATGATCGGGAATCGCGACAAAGGCCATCAAAAAGGTCAGGAACAGCACAATGCCGGCTGCAAGGAAAGGCGCACTCACGCCGAATTGCACCATGCCGCCGGCAATCAGCGGGCCGACCAGCCAGCCGCTGAATACGGCACCATTGAGCCAGGCAAAGGCGCGCAAGCGGCGCTCGCCTTCGAGCTCGTCGGCCAGCAAGGCGCGTACGACGGAAACGTCACCTTCGGTCAAACCGGTGACAAAGCGCGCCAGCAGGAACATCAGGTAATGACCGGTCGCCAAGGCCACCATGGTTGCCAGGTGCCCGAGCGCGCTGCCGAACAGTGAAAACAGAATGGTCTTGCGCCGCCCGATCTGATCCGACAAGGCACCGAGCAAGGCCGAACCGATCAACATGCCAAGCGGGTTGATTGCCAGCGCAATACCGAGCAGGAATTTGGGAGGGATGCCGGCGAAACTGTTGATGGCATTGACCTGGCCATCGGCAAACAGCGGTGGCAAGACTGGATAAGGCAGCGACGCGCCTACGGTGGCAAATAGCCCCACCGCGCACGAGGTGAATAACAACAGGCGCTCGTTCTTCATTTTCCGTCCCCTTGAATGCTTGCAGCATACGCTCGGAGACAAAATAAGTAAACAAATTAGTTTATTTATTTAAAGACGACGCGCCCTTCCAAACGAGCACAGCAGAAGTAACGGAACTCAGAGTGTCACTTCCTGCGTTCCCAAGTCAAGGCTGAGCTGATCGATATTCGCCCCGGTGCCGTCGATTGCGCGAAAGGACAGGGTTTTGCCATCGCAACTCGCGCGCACAAAGCCCAGCACGTTCTTGACCAGGTTGTCGCTCACCTGATTATGGCCGCCCACCTTGGCATCCTGCCCCGGCGAGAGGCGGTAGCCGCCATTGCCGGCGACGATGTAAGGAATCTGTTGTTGGCCGACCGTGCGCACAAAGCGCTGGTACAAGTGGGCATGGCCGACCACGACCGCGTCAGGCCAGAAGCCCGCGTGCTGGCAAGCAGCGTCGAGGCCGGTGCTGACAGCATCGGGCTTGGCCGCATAAAACTGCGGCAAGTGATGCACCGCCAGGATCACCGCGCGCTTGTCGCCCTGCTTGCGCAATTGCGCCAGCCGCTGCATCTCGGCATAAAAATGCTGGATCTGCTGCGCGCTCATGTAACGCTGCGACTCGGCCGCGCCGGAGAACAAGCCGACAATGCTGACGAAGGGCGCGTCCAGCGTGAAATAGACGCCAGGCTGAGTCATGGTGGTGCGCGCGGCACCTCCGAGCAAGCCGATGCTGGTCGGCTGATCGGCGCAAAAGACATCGATGAAGGCTTCCAGCGGCTTGTGCTGATCGTCATAGACGCAAGCATCGTGATTGCCGGGAATGGCGAAGATCGGCGCTGGATAATCCTTGAATGGCACACCGAACTGGCAGGGAAAATAATTCGCTTCGCCATAAAAATACACCACGTCGCCGACGTGGAAACAGAACGCCGGCGGGTCATTCTTCGACAGCGCGCTTAGCTGCGTCGCGACATTCATTTCCCCCTTATAGGTGGAGGCCGAAGTCGCTCCTGTATCACCGATCATGTCGAACGCAATCCGGCTGGTGAGGCTGTCGACATAAGTCTTGCCGCGCACGTCTTCCAGCTTCATCACCAGCGGTTGGTTGCCCTTGAGGTATTCCGGCGCACGGGTCTTGCCTTTGGCATAGGCGACCGAAACCGGGTTGTTGATGACAGATTTATCGTCATCGACCACGAAGGGATCGTCATCGGGGGCATCGGCCGGATTCTCAAACACGAATCCCGATGCCGCCTTGGCCGGATCGGCGATGCTGCGCTGGGCCTCTGCCGCGGCCGCGGCCGTGTCTTCGGCGGCGCGCGCCTGGAGATATTGCTTGACCACCGGCTGGGCCTGGACGCGCACCTTGTCGATCGAGGCGACGCCGCTATCCAGCGGCTCGCCATTGGCGTCGGTATCGATCGATTGGTTGGCGTATTTCAGGAACAGGCCGGAGACGCTGCGCCCGCCGAGCACGAACAAGGCGCCATCCTGGTTTGTGCCGTTTTCATCATGGTGGCCGCGGTTGGCAATCCAGGTGCGCGTACCCTGGTTCATGTGCACGTTGCCGATGCCGGTAAAACCGGTCGTGGGCGCGGCATTGGCATCATCATTCAGAGGCGTACCGCTGCCGCAGACCACCACTTTCGCGCCCGGCTTGACCAGTTGCGTGAACTGTTTCGCGATGGGGTCATTTTTGGCACCGCTGACGGCCTTGAATGCAGCAGTATCGATGATTCCCGAGCGGACATAGTCGAGGCCCGGCACTTGTCGGCCGGCCTGGCTATCTTGCGCGGTCAGGAAATTTGTCGGTGCATCGGGACCAGAATACGCTGCCTGCAGCCCTTTGGCGGCAGCCTGGGCTACCGCACTTCCCTTACCGAGGTCGCACCATTGCCCCTCGATTCCGACCTTGGCATCCACCAGTTGAATAGCCACGCGATAAGCGGGATGCTTGCCATCAAGCGGCTGCACGAACAACAGCCAGTGGGTTTCATTCTCCCTGGGCGGCCGAACCGTGAGAACCGTGCCGTAAAGTATGCCGTAGCCAGCCAATGCCATGTCAGTCTCCCTGTCTATGCGTTGTTTTTCGGATTGGTCCGGGCCGCTGCGTTGCAGATTGAAACCGGTGAAGCCGGCAGTTACGGCACCGACATGTGCAGGCATTACCTGCGACGAGCGGCTGCCAAGGAAGGGAGGGTTTGCAATGAACTGGCGTCAGCACGACGGGCCAAGGGAAATGCACAAGCGCTATTCTCCCCTTGGCGTCGTCGATGCCGCGCCCTTTATGTGGCCGCACTAGTGCGCCCCCCCTTCCCCTTGACTAGGGAAGAAACCCTAATTCCCCTCCTCTAGATATAAAAGGTTGTAATTTTTTCTTTTGAGGAATTATTGAATGAAATTGAAAGAAAACATTTGCTGAAGGTGGCTGCGCCCCCTCCTCTGTTCCTCCTTGTTCCTGCGACGGGAACGAGCCTGGGGTGTGACTCCCCATCCCTCGGTGCGACGCCGAGGCCGCTTCTCTCTTCTATCCCTTCACAGGTTCGCGATCGGCTCGCCAGAATTCAGCCCCGAGTTGCGTCCGCGTCTCCACCCAGTTCTGGTCGTTTCTGGACCTCTCCCTTTTTCTGGAGATACCTCTACAAGTCGGCAACGCGTGGGTTTTGGTTTCGTCGCGATCCGAAGTCTACAACTCCGGTGGTGATTTTCGCCGCGGGCTCGCGCAAGACCCTCTCTCTCTGCGCGCCGGGATCCGTCCCCCTCCTTGCGAAAATCCCACAGGCCGGACAGCTGCGGGTTTGGACCTGGCTTCCTCAGGGGTTGTACCTCTCGTCGTCCTCTTTCCAACGCCGCTGATTTCACCCCATTCCGACAACGGCACTGAGCGTGGCGTCCGTTTTCGTGGAGTCGCGCAGAGGGATCTGGACAGTCCGCCCCAGAACCGACCCCAGAGACAACCGCGATTTGCGAGCATCCTCTCGGCCACCCTGGCCCCGTCTGATCGCGCCCTTCGGCTGGTACCTGCTGCCCTGCGTCCCCGACGTCCTCCTTCAAGCGGCACTTCGTTCGCCTTCCGGAACCCCGAGTTCTCAATTTTCTCGCTCGAGTGCGCTGTTCAGTGAGCAGACTCCCAGTCACGGCGTGCACGGGCGCCCCCGGCTTCTACGGTCAGAATCGGCGCGCCCCCTTCGGCCGAGGGTTCCCCTCGAGGCCTAGCTACGCGCTCCCGCTGACGACGCCTCCATCGGACACCGGACCCAGCCGTGAGAGCTGCCACCGCCGAGGCGCGCGCTGCTGCGAACCGGCCGGCTACCGTTCGGGAACCTCCTCGCGGCCAACCCGACACCGAGTGCCGCCCGTCAGCCCGGGCATCGACAGCCCCGAGTTCTATTGCTGTAGCCTGTTACCTCCCTACGAGGAGTGGGCCCTTGTGATTGGCGTTGTATTATTACGTGGCGTGTGTATCGGGGTTGTTGATCTCGGCCGGGGTTTCTTCCCCACGCCTAGGCGTGGAGGTACGTGCGACGCTCCTATCTTGGCATTTGCTTTACTAGTATGCTTTCTTATGCCGCGTGAGAGTGTAGGAGCCTAGCTAGTCTTGATGTCACCGCGAGGCAGCGAGTTGAGGCTTAGCAATGCAAACAGGTTAAAAATTAGGGACCAACAAGAGTTTAAAAGTTTCATGCCTCAAGACAAGACCCTCCTTCGTGGAATCGACTACAAATCAGGACTTTGGAATCATACTAGCCATAGGGTTAAAACATGATGCTTTTACCTCTCTTAGAATACTCCCAAGGTCTCATGGCACTTGTGCTCGTGAAATCTAAATCTACAGCTTGGACAACTGCATCCTCTATATTGCCATCTTAGCTAGGTGTCTTTCAACTCTATCTTTCAACTCTACACCTCCCAGATCAAAGCTTTGATCACTATAGCCTTCACTTTTTTTTAACACATGATGCTACATAACCCTTCACCGTTTGGCGCGAATCTCAACTCTTGTCTTAAGAGAAGTAGGCCCGGTTACTAAGATCAGAGATATTTTTCATATTTTTTAACACATGGTGCTGCACATCTCTTCACCGTTTGACGTGAACTTCAACTCTTACCTTAGGAGAAACAGGCCCGGTTACTAAGATCAGTGGTATTTTCTATGATTTTCTTCTTCTTTTTTTCTCTTTTTTTTTCAGATCTAACTCTTCACTAGGGAGGGCAGAGTATCAGACATCATACCAAATGACCGAAGGCTTGTCCTTCCTATTTCATTAGTGTGCAAGTGATTTTTTTTTATGTTCCCATGACTAAACACAAAAAATCATCCCATCATCCATCTCCACAGTCTTCTCCATTCTATAGTCTCTTTTATGAGAGAATGAATCATGAAAAGTTAGTTATTTTTTTAATAACAAAATGAGGCATCAGGTTACATGAGATTTTCACATTGATTACCCTTACCCCCCAACTTAAATAACATTATCTTTGATGATATGAATAATAAATGAATAGAACAATGCACACATGAATGCTTGGGAAGGAAGGTACACCCTTCAGTGGGTAGACGTGATTTTCGCCAGACATCATCCTCTAACTCTTACAAACACAAAAATAAAAATGACTTATTGAAAACATAAAAGAGGAAACGTTGGGTTGCCTCCCAACAAGTACTAAGTTTAATATCTTCAGCCGGACGTAATGAGGCCCAACAACCAATAAGTTTATTTCATGATAAGCCACCATGTGATCTCATCTTCCTTTAAATTCCAGCCTCTATGCCACTAGAGGACAAGATGATATGTGCATGCATGTGGGCCAAAAATATGCTGGTGTCACATATTATTGATTTTAACATTAATAATATGTGTGAGTCAGTTCTCTTCTTTAGGGATCATGTAACGATCAATGGCCTTTGATCTTTCAAGATCGAGGTGGAACCTCTACTCAGTATCTATCCATTGGTCCCCTTTGCTTGTACCTGCCCACCTAACTACCCCTTTAGTGACTACTTCTTCCACGGGAACTTGGTTAGATACAGGTGGCTTATGTATAAGATTGACATTATTAGCCACATTCCCCTCAATAATAGCATCATAAGTATTAAGGGCACTAATCAACTTATCTTCTTGATAGGAAGTCAAATCAAAGGTGAATGTAGTTGGGATATCTCCCTCAGGTCTTAAAATGTCATATTAGACTTTCAGGGGAATCGAATTGGAAGGAAACATGAGCTCAGAATCTAACTCATCTAATGATTCAAACTTTATGGGATAGGGCTCAGGGGTCAGATCAAATATGAAATTCTCTAATAAAGTCCATTCACTGCTGAATTGCCGAGCGACCTGTAGCCAAGGAGGGAGGCCTTCCACGTCCGCATAGGCCACCGGTCCAGGGAGTAGTGTTGTCCTAGTCATTTCGTTCATCGTTTTAGCCGTCTTCTCATTTCATTGCATGCTTGTCATCTTCTTCATTGTCACCTGTTCATTTTCTTTCCATTTTCATTCATACACACCTCACCCACGTTTTTTGAAGCCCTAGGGGTTTAAAAACTCCCAGGTGAATCCCCGCTCATGTTATTTGATTTTAATCCTGTCATTCCTTACATTTACTACACTTTAAAGTTCTAATCTGGGTTTGTTTTCGTGGTTTACACCTTTGTTTTGCAGGTCAGCAACCCTCCAGCACGAGGCCCATCCTTTCTGGCCGGCCGGAAAGGGTGGAGGTTGAGAACCACAACTTGGAAGGTGGCGTAATAGGACGGTCTTTACTCGTCCGTTTGGTTCTTTGGGCGGTTCTCCACAGACCGTTCCGTTGACTAGGCGGCTCATTAAAGACCATTTTCTGAAGCCAGAGCCTTCTTCCCGCGTTCACTCCAGCACAGTGGAACGGCCCCTCGACAGACCGTTTTCTCATAGAGCGGCCCTGTTAAAACCGTCCCATTCCCTGTGCTGTTCGGCGAGTGTCTCTCTACTTTTCTCAGGCGTGGGCGTGTCCTTTCGCACCTCGGCGTCTGGGTGGCGATCACGGTCAGTTTTTCCTTTCTCATCTTGTTTACTTGCTGTCTTTCCTTTTCCCATTTTAATAGCATAAGCAAGTGGATTGAAGAGGAGAGACAAAAGAGAGGTAAAAGGTCAAAGGAGGCATTTTTCCTGCCTACAAGGGGCCGATGATTGAATAGCTGTCGGCTCAGGAGCCAATGATTGAAGAGCTATCAGCTCAGGGGCCAATGATTAAAGAGCTGTCGGCACAAGGGCCGATGATTGAAAAGCTATCGGCTCAGGGGCCGATGATTGAAAAGCTGTCGGCTCAGGGGCCGATGATTGCAAAGCTGTCGACATGGGAGCCGATGATTGAAAAGCTGTCTGCACAGGGGTCGATGATTGAAAAGCTGTCAGCTCAGGGGCCGATGATTGAAGAGCTATCGGCACAGGGGCCAATGATTGAAGAACTGTCGGCGTAGGGGCCGATGATTGAAGAGCTATCGACATGGGAGCCGATGATTGAAAAGCTGTCGGCATGGGAGCCGATGATTGAAAATCTGTCGGTTTAGAGCCCCGATGGCTGAACATCTGTCGGTTTGAAGCCCTGATGGCTGAATATCTTTGATTTAACGCCCCGATGGCTGAACATATCTCGGTTGAAGCCCCGATGGCTGAACATTTGTCGATTGAAGTCCTGATGGCTGAAGATGTTGTCAGTTTAACACCCCGTTGGCAGAGCAATCTTCGGTTTAATGCCCTGATGGCAAAATGTTGATCGGTTTGAAGCCCCGATGGTTGAACTGTTGGCTCAGACGAATGGTCACGACGCCAACCATGCGAGAGGTTTATTAGGTGGGTGGCTGAAGGCCGAAGGTAAAAGACCACGTCTACCTTAAGACCCTCTTTCCTTTCTTCTCTTCTTCCTTTGTGTGAAGAGGCGGGCATGAACACCACGCTTGCCTCGTGGCTGTTCTTTTGGTTCTGCTCTTCTTTTCTCATTAATGCCCCCGGACTGGGGTGTATTTCTCTTAATGTGCCCCCAAATTGGGGTACAGCTTTTCTTCATCTGCCCCCCTAGGTCGGGAGGGTAGGTCTCTTTACTTCTGTGCCCTCAGACGAGGTGTATTCTTCATGGCTTTTGTGCCCCCGGGTGGGATGTAGCTTCTTCAAATGCCCCTAAGTCTGGGTGTATTCTTTTTACTTCTTATACCCCTGGGCGGGATGTAGCTTCTTCAAATGCCCCTAACTTAGGGTGTATTCCTTTTGCTTCTTATGCCCATGGGCCGGGGTGACTTCTTCTGCTTCATGTGCCCCAGAGCGAGATGTAGCTTCTTACCACTTATGCCCCCCCATGATGGGATGTATTTCTTTTTCTACACGCCCCCATGCCGGGGTACGTTTCTTTCTTTGCGTGCCCCCACGCCGGGGTAGAGCTTTCTTTTACATGCCCCAAGACAGGGATGTATTCTGCTTCTAATGCCCCTGATGCGAGACGGACTACAGAGACTCGACTCCAAGTTGAATACCGACCTCGGACTCTATACAAGCTCAAGATCATCCCTAAGCGAGTGAAGCATATGATCGTGCATGGTTGAGAAACCAGCAAGAGCTAGGGTGGTCAACTCACTTTCATGCCCAGGTCGGGTCATGGGACGGTCTCGCTCTCTCTCTCGCAGTGGTGATTAAAATATTTATTGAGCTAAGTAACCTATCACATGCAGCGGCATACAAAGATATACGAGATAAGCAGATAGCCTACGAGGAGGGTGACGAGTTTACCTACACGCTCCGGGCGCGGGGAAGACGACCCTGGCAAGTCGATAACTCCCGATTAACAAAAATTACACAATAATTACAGCAATGAATATTTAATACCCACGCCACGCAGGGAGGTAAAGGACTACAAGTGGGCCCGGGAGGACTGTTCTTGGGTTGACGGGCAGCAATCTGGACCGCTCTGGTGGTGGCAAGCACCGACAACCATGGGGCCCACGTCCTAGTTGGTGGGCCGAGTGGGCTGGGAAGGGTACTCCTACGTCGGTGGCTCCTGGAGGGACGTCCCTTGGGAAGGCGACGTGCTGGTTCGCCATATGGACGGTGAGGCGGCCGGCTCGGGGGTGGTCATTGGTTACTGTCCACGAGCTGGATCTGTTGTTCTGCAGCGTGCGACCCAGTGAGAAAGGCCGCTGTGATCAGCCACGACCTCTGATTGATGCGAGACTGGTGCCGTTGGAAAGCTCTTTCAGAGAGCTACGACCCAGGCTAGAGAAAGAAATTTTAATGTCTCTGTAGTGGGCTTGGTCGATTTTACAACTTGCTAGTTCATAGAACTAGATTTGGCAGGATAGATTTGGATCTCCCTTGAGGAGAGAGAGAGCTAGAGAGAGAGAGAAGGCTAGAGAGAGAGAGTGGACACAAATGCTTAAAGTAATTTTTGATTCAAATTCTCATTAGCCTTTTCAAAGAGGGGTTGGGTCCTATTTATAGGGATCCCAACATTTACAATAAACCCCAGAAACTTAGACTAATAACAAATAACCAAAAGAGGGGAAAAGGGGAAAAAGGGCGCCCCTGGGCCTAGCCCACATAATTGGGCCCAATAACCACTCTAACTAATCAAATGACAACTAACTTAGGTAGAAGACTCATTAACCTAGGTTCTAGACTCAAATAAAGAGAAAATTACATCAAAATGACTCAAATAAAAATTACATAGGACTCGAAGATACATAATTAGACCATACTGGATGTCCCCGTGGCGTGAAGACGGGCCCCGAGTGCGGGATCGGATGGTGATGACCCCATCACATAGGAGGCAGGACAATGGCTTGGAGACTGAGCCGAGTAATTTCTCGATTAATGTCATCCACCCTCCTATCACCTCAACTCCTCCAGATGGCAAGACACCAAGTACTAGTCTGTCGACTCCTGCTACTTCGGCCTTGCATTGGCGGCCTTGGCAAGAGTTGGAGTCTCTTCCCTTCTCTAAGGAGCATACTGCTAGGCTACTCTGAGTCCTTCTTGGCCAGGAGGACATCTTGGTTAGCGAGGCAATGACAGATGTCGCAAGCTCCTCTCACTGTTCCCCTACTCCGACTCCACCTTCTATGCCAAAAGATAGGAAGGGGAAACAAAAGTAGAACGGAGCCTCGGCACAAATGTGTCATGTCTCTCCATCCAACATGCCTTTGGGCTCCATCTATATGTCCTATAGCCCAGCTCAAATCATGAAGAAGACATCTTCAGAGTCTTCATCATCTCTAACAAGCCAGTCAGGCCCTTCAAAGAAAGGCTCATTTGACACACAATGCCAGGATAACCGCCAGGAGCGGCGATGCCCTGCTACTCCTCCAATTATCAATGGATGTCACTCCAAGCCAGATTGCAAAGGCAAAGTTAAGGAGCAAAATTCTAAGTAGGTCACCTAGTTCAGCTCCCAATAAGAAATGTCGCCATCACTAGTAAGGCATCAAATGGCGCTTGCGTCTTCGGACGCCAACCTCAGTATACCGACATACTGGGAGCTATCACCTGAGGTCATCGAGTAGGCAATCAATGCTACCTTCTAAATACAACAACTAGAAGCGTCTGGATCAAAATCCAGGCAAAGAAAAGCCGTTGACCTCACTCTGCCAAGACACTAGCTCGAAGATATCCTTATGGGGATTTGTCAACTCTAGCTCCAGCACCTCTCCCTCCTACACTTCAAGAGGCAGCTATCGCCAAGAGATAGGAGAGGAATAGGAGGAATAATCTCAATAGATGACTCAAGAAGCAAGCTGAACAAGTAGCCTCCTTACAATCATCGACCAAGCTAACATCTCTCTAATGGCTACAACAGCTCATCGATGACCTGGAGGAATATATTCCTCCTCGTCTCACTGGCGCACTCCCACTCGATAGCTACATACCATGGGAAGAAATGCAAAAGCGAGCTCATCTTAGAAGCTGGGTTCAGGAGATAATCTAGAAGATCAAGAAAGGTGAGAGACTCCTCATTCCAGAAGAACTCTCCCTATTCTACAAAGATAAGGAAATTACCACTGAGTAGTTGGAAGACTTGCTTTGAGGCTGCACCTATAACATGGTGTCCATCACGCCTCCTGACTACTCCAACACCTCTCAGTGAGGTGAGCCACTGGCTTCCCGAACAAGGCAAAGAGGCACTGCCCCATTAGGGCTACAACCAACTCCTAAAATGTCAGCTGCAGCTGAGGCCATGGTCAAGGACGTGGTAGGGGTCACTGGAGAATTACCGAGCTTCCTCTTCACCAGTCCACCTTTGACCAAGGACGAATCATCCTCTTTCCAGGGGAGGAACCTGCCCCCATTCCAAAGATAGAATTTCGGAAGGGCCCCAGCATCTTCGATCCCTCTGGTATGGTGGAGGTCGCCACCAATGCTCCAGCCCCTGCACCAGCCCCAATCATTTTCGAAGATCAAGCAGGTCCATCTAACAAGGATGAGCCAGCACACCAGTCACCTCCAGAAGAGCCATCATTGGCACCTCTATTCTAGGACCCCATAGGTGATCGGGACCAGTCCGATCCCAGGGGTAAAGGCAAGGCAGTGACACTCCCTGATGGGGAGCAGTGCGATAGCTCGCACAAGACCTTACCAGATATACTGCCTTCATTGGAGGATGCTCGTGCTCGAATTGATTGGAAAGTCCTTCACTGGATGAAACGGTTTCCCGCCAACATCACAATTTGGGAAGCCATTGCTTGGAGCAAAGAGTTGAGAGATGCTCTTATCAAAATACTCCAAGAGCCAAAATCCTATGAAGTACATGCTGTGGAAATGAAGGTGGCAACATATGAGGCCTTTGCAACCACCGTCACCTTCATGGAAAAGGATATGCTTCTCTCCTCTCTATGTCACAACCGCCCTCTCTACATGCAGGAAAAAAATCAATGGTCATGAGATGAACTAGATCCTAGTGGACGTCGGTGCTACCGTCAACATCATGGCGCAAAAAACTTTCAAGGCCCTATATCTGACCCCCTACCTTTAGAAGGTTCAAGCAGTCAAGATATCTTGCTTCACCCAGAATACTGAGGACGTCCTCGGTAGGGTAGATGTTGATCTAGTGCTCGATGATTTCGCCTCCAAGGTGATGTTCTACATCATCGTCGGCAACACATCCTATAAAGTACTATTTTGGGTAGACCCTGGTTACACAAAAATTGGGTCATCTTGTCAACTCTCCATCAGTGCATCAAATATGCCAAGGATGGAGAACAACATACGGTCTTTGCAGACCTGTCCCCATTCACCCCAGTGGAATGCAATCTTGCTGATGCTATGCTTTACTTCGGGGGACCCAGTGCACACCTCGTAATCAAAAGCAAAAGCACTAGATGGCTCTCAGAGGAATCCACCCCATTTCCCCTCCCATCTACCCCCATTTCCCATCACCCATCACCACCCTGCTCATGCTAGTTTGAAGCAGCAGTAAAGGTTTGGGTTGCAGAGTCTACCCCGCCACCACCACAAGGTTCCAGAAGGCAAGCCATATATCGGTGGAAATCTTGTCCAAGCAGCTTCGCAAGTGAGGTGGTCCCACCTCCATCCGACATCTGTGCTGTTTGGAGGAGCAGATCTCGTCAGAATGCGCACTCTATCTTTGGCAGACAGCCAGAGGCAGTTTGCAGAAGCTCTCACGACTAGCTTAGTGAAGTTCCTGGTGCACCCTTTGGAGGAGGACATCTTCTGCAAGTCCTCTACCAGACCCAAGAAGAAGGGAACCGTTTGAGTACTGAAGCACCATGTTCTACAAGTTCTCCCCGACTGGCGCAGATCGACTTCACTGGTACCAGGTTGGACCCCCTATCACCTTTCTACTTCTAGCACTCTACTCCGTCCTCTTTTCGGACCCTAGTCAGTCCTTGTTTGAAGCCGACTTCCCCACGGTCGTAACAACACTAGCCTCGCCTTCAACAGATTCCGGGAGAGTTCATGGTAGCAGTTTTCTCAAGCTCCTGTGGTTCTGGGTACTACACACCCAGTCTCCGACTGCAAACCTGAGCTAGAGTGCAGATATGACCTCGGCCGTTCCTGTGAGGTTTGTGGCATGCCCTTCGGAGGAGGTCATCTTCATCCAATACCCTTCATGTCCCAGGAAGTAGGAAGCCATTCACCCACTGGAGCACCCTGTACCAGTCGTCATCCCTAGCCTGTGTCGGTAGTACTTGTTAGAACCAGGTTGGACCCTGTCCTTTTGTTCTATTCGCCACCCTTTACTCTGACCTCTTTTTGGAGCTCTATCAGTTCCTGCCGAAAGAGGACTCTCCCACGAGTGCGTCGGTGCCAGTCCTGCCTCAATATGAAGCCCCAGCTTAAATTATGACCCCGATAAAGAGCTCTCTGGTTGACCAGAATTGTCACCTACGCAGCTCCACGAGAGTCGGTAGCCCAGCTTTATCTTAGCTCAAAACACGGTGATTCTTCTTCCTGGTGATTCCCAATTTGACCATCTTTCCAGCGATGCCAACCCTGCCTCCTACAAGGCGCTAGCTGCAGTCAGCCAGGACAATGAGTCAGTCTGCACAGGTCAGGCACCGATCTCCATCGGCCACATCGATTCCCCTTCCCCGCCTAGCCGGCTGACCACCGCTCCCTACGTGGAGGTAGTTTTGGATGTAAACAAAATTAATCCCCACCCCGAGATCCCCCTCCTATGAGGGGCATAGTGGTGTACTTTCTAAACTTTTAGGTAAGAACTACACCGGCGCAGCGTGCGGGTCATTCCTACGCTTCCCCGCTCGCCTCGTCTCCAGCTGGGATCGGTATTTTCACACCGATCAGGTGAGCACTCGGTACACCCTTGCTGGCTTTACCTTTGCTTAGTTTAGTATCACTGCTAAGCTGCCCGTCGGACGGTGAGGCAAGTGCCCAGTCCAAAATTTCTATCACATTGAGCGATCACCATGGAGTGAGTTGAGAGAGTGACCCTACAACTCACGCCCTTAGCGTGCTGGCCGCCCGCGGGGTCGGGTATCCCAGGCCCTTAGGGGTTTAGCCCAGGAGTAGCCAAACCCCTAGAATGACGAGGTCCCACCTTGGACCCTTCCCTTCATCACCGATTTACCTCTGGGCAAAAGTGTGTGCTACGCGAGTGAGTTCGCTAGAGTGAGTCCGTTGCTCAAGTTGCTTGCTTGCGATTATAGGTTCAAGGGCAACAGTCGAGGGGCTGTCACCCTAAGGTGGTGTCACATCAATTGGTATCAGAGCAATAGGGCGTGTCACGTCAATTGGTAATAGAGCAATAGGATGTGTCACGTCAATTGGGTATCAGAGCAAGTTTTAGATGTTGAGTCCCCTGATTTTGATGATTACAAACCAAAATTTATTATCAAATCCTTGTGATTGACTAACATACTCTACTTAACTTCTGACTTGAACACGTGCAGGTGAAATATAGTTAAAGTGTCGACCTGCCATATGGAAGTGCCGACACGCCATGGAGAATGAACTCTGGCAAAGGCAATGTGCAGACACGACACCCAACGTGTCGACACGCCATGAATAAATTCCAGTTTGGACCGTCCATGACTAGCTTTTGGAATGGCCAACGTGTCGACAACCTAGGTGAAAATTGTCGACACTTTAGTTTCGTCAAAAGAATTGTTCTCGCCCACAGTCTCTGGACTGACCGACGTGTCGACACCCTGGGTTAAAACTGTTGACACTTCGTTCACTGACAGAAGACTATTTCTTTTTCACGACGTGCTATCTCGACACTTCACTAGCAATGACTCGACGCTTAGGTGCAAGCTGCATGCGAGCATCAGGTCTCCTCTAAAGCACATGAAGGGACATGTCGACACTTCTACTGAATGTGCCGACACCATCTGGTTCGCGCAAAGCGGATCTGAAATCAAATGCGCCCACTTCTCAAGATCCGCAATCGATCTAGGAGGATCCGTTTGCATACGAAAAGCTTCTAGAAGCCCACCTTGCCAGAGTCTCTGACTTGCTGTCGGAAGATTCGCTCAGAACTCCAGCTGATATGGTAGTTGATGTTCCCTACCTACTATGTATGAGGTGAACATAACGCAAAAGAACAAAATGATCTGCTGAACTAAATGGAGTATTTTGAAAGCGACACTCGAAAAGTAGTTCGTCCAAGAGGATAAGGCTAGAGATGATATAGCTTGGAGAGCAAGGTGTAGAAGACCAATCCTCATTCTCCTCCCGCCACTCCACCACCTGATGACCAGCCACCTCCCGCCGATGCACCTTGAAGATCTACTTGGCTTCTTACCTCTAGGGTGTTCTCCTTTGGCTGCCTTTCCTAGGTCCATATCTCTCCATTATCCCACCCCTTTTTGATGTTGACAAAGGGGGAGAAGTGTAGTAGGGCAGGTCTTCTATTTATATGCTTATGGATGAACACTCGACCCGGCGAGCTGGTAGCTAAGGACCTCCACGCAACGCCCTCGGACCTCGAGAATGAACCACCGCACCTGAAAAGCAGGGATGAGTCTCCAAACAGAGACTCAGTAGGGGTCCCGTAGAACCCCAACCGAGAAAGGAAAGCAGCACTAGTTAAACAACCACAACGAGAATAGCAAACCGGTGACTAGTCAAAACTCAGCACTAAAGCTACTCCTACTGGTAACAGAAAGGGAAAATTCCGATCTCACAATCGGGAACCAGACCACTCTAACACCAAACCTACCGAGGAACACTCACGGCAACCCTGCCATGGAAGCCTGCCTATACAGGCATGACCAACCATGACCGCATAGTCCTACACTGGCCCGACGAGGCCTCGATAATCCCTACCAAGCACCTTTGGCCACCACCTCAGGAAAACTTGCTGGAACGGTCCAGAAGCCATGTCTCGCAGACGGGAAACGAAACCCAAAAATTAGAGAGTCACGACTCACGCGGCGGGAGTACCTACCCACTAGAAGCACAACCGGACGCGTCCCCTGACGAATTACACCACTTTGCAGTGTCTCCCTACTCGCCCCAGGCGAAAACTGAGACATACACACACGTAACACTGACAAGGGTCTAGTAGGGGTCATGATTGTCAGCACGTGTCCGAAGTCCCTGACCACGTGTGCACACACTGAATGACTGCGCTACATCAGGCCCTCTAGCTAGTTCTTCCTCCTGGCCCGGACTTGAGCCGCCACAGTAGGAGGCCCACGGCAAGCAGCCTAAAGCCATCTCTCTTGGGTAGCCTCACCACCACTCCCTGGTGGGACCACATGCGTGTCAGAAGGTTACGACTAGTGGGGAGTCACTGATGTGACCACTCTCCGAGGAGAAACTTCGAGAACCACACACGCACCCTACGTGAAAGTCACGAAGAACCAAGTGGCACAAAGCCACTGGACTCTGGACAATCCTCTAGACTCAATAAATCCAATGATCATTGAGTCACGAGACTTGGGGTCAAGACCGTTGCATCGAACGGAGCCATGTCGTCAATCTGCCCTAACCCTAGGGTCAGAAATCTCTGCACGATGACTCACGAGGCAGTCCACAACCGTCGAGACCATTCCCTCAAAAAGGGAACTGAAAAATCCTCCAGCCCCAGGCTGGGTGACTGGACTCGTAGTCCAAGGCCTTACGCATGGTCCACTCGGAAACCACTTCCGGAGAACTCACGATGTGCGGGGGAACCCCCACCGCACTCACACTGATACACGGTGACTCGATCAAGCATAACATAAAAGCCTGGAATACATGGAGTCACTCGGACTCTCAAACCCACAGGCATGCTAATCGAGGTAGCATGGTATCTCCAGATACCCTAAAACACAGACACAGAATTTCCAAGGTGTCAGAGACATTCACGAGACCGAAAGTCGACCACTGGGTCACAACCGGGTTGACCAGAGACCAACACAATGCTTAAACGGGCACGACAACAAAGAAAACCAAGAGGCGATCCTCCTTGGACCATCACAGAGCTTGGCGGTCTGGCTAGGACTGCAAAACCAAGCATAGCGGTCCAACCAGGACCGCATAGCCCCAGAAGCCTCCAGAACCTAGGCGGTCACTCCCAGACCACCGAGAAGGATGGCGGTCCATTACCTAGCTACTGGGTGTCACCTAGCGGTCAGTCGCATGGCCGCTATGCCTCCCGACCTCAAGCAACTCAGAAACTGAAAAATGATCACACCCTGACCGCAAGCCACACCTTGGCGGTCTCTTAGAGATCGTAAATCTAGGTAGTGGTCTATCGCACGACCGCTAGGATCAAACTGACATAAGGGAGACCCAAGCGGTCATCCCCTGGCCGCAAGGCCGATTGGCGGTCTACCCTAGGACGGCTAAGCCCAAAAACACTCGAACGGTAAAATCTCGAAAATGGTCATGCCCTGACCGCAGAGCCCTACCTAGCAGTCTCCTCAAGACCGTTAAGCACCTTGGCAGTCTATCGTGGGACCGCAAGGCTTGAATCAACTTAAGGGAGCAAGTGGCGGCCCCCAGTGGACTGCCATGGCTAGTTGCGGTTCCTGTTGTGACCGCTACTCGTTCGCAAACCTGAAAATGGTGATTTCCAGTGGAAATTCCATTCCACGCCCCGTTTGCGCCCACGCGATGGGGAAAACAAGGGGAAACTCGAGCCCAACCTCTCTAGCACCGAGAGGACTCATTCAAACCCCGAAATCATGGTTAAAATGTTAGATCCGGCTCACTCCCCCAAAATATGTATTTTCTCCAAAATACTCAAATAAGTCCTCTCGGCTCACCACGGCCTACCAAAATTGCGGGAATGGAAGTGCGTGAGTTGTGGGTCCATCTCCCTACCTCCACGGAAGATTCCGCGCACCAAGGATGTCAATCCGCAAAGAAAATGACGTTAAACCCTCACCGGGACACGAACTCGCGACCGAGCTTCCACGCGCCACCGGCCCTCGATCCTCAACCCGTTCCTCGTTCCTTGCCTCGCCACCTCGCCGTCTTGCCCTCCTCTGCCATCGTCGGCTGCCCGGGGGAGAGGGGGAGTGAAAGAGAAGAGAGAGGGAGAGAATGAGAGAATGGGGAGAGAGCGAGGTTAAGGGGGTTTATATAAAAGATAATCTAAAAATTCTAAAAAATATCAAAAAATATGAAAAATATTCTATGTGATCCTCAAAAAACGCACAAGACTGTGGTAACATCTCGGAGTTAGAGAATGCAACAGTTCACCCTACACGGGGTTCCGAAGGTCCCACAGACAAAAACACGTGTAAATCGCTAAACTCGATCCGGGACCCACAAAAGTGATTCGAAATCTACGGATTCTGATCTGACAAATATCCAAAAAATCAGGGGTATTACACGATGGTCATAATCCATCATAAATTCATTTAAAATTCCATCACAACTCACTTTTGCGACAGATTTCAGATAGATTTGGGATGGAATATGGCCGTCTTATATTTTTAGTTATAAATTTCAGTTTGCTAGCTGCGTCTTTGATTATCTAGAGTCCTTTACCTTTGTATTTCCAACTATGTCAGTTATCTCAGTCTAGTTGATTGAAACTTACTAAGGCTTGTAGCCTAGTAGTTGGATTTGAATAATGTATGTCATGTACTAGAATTATCGTCAATTTGTTAATTGGAAAAAAAATTATCATCTTGGACTATTAATATTATTTTAGAAATTTGATCTTAGTAATTTTGCACACTCTGGCTTTTGTCAAAAAAAAATCTTACTTCTCTGATTGATGGTTCTATATAAATTGGCCGCGCCACTAGGTATCTTCTGCACCTGGGTTGTGACACAGTAGGCGGAGGACCCTCAGCGATCGGTGATTTGCTCCCGGTTCCTTCGGCGAAGGCCAACCCAGGCACTGACTCCACTTGTGTGGGAACTGCCTCGACCGCGTACTCTCCCGAGGGTGCCAGAGTTGGTGATCTCCAATCCACGGAAGTGAAGGTATCCTCACTTCCCCCTCCATTACTCGATGTTGTCAAAGGAGAATCCGAGCTTTCCACATCTGAGTCATAGCATTGCCCAGGGTCGAAGACAAGCTCGTCGAGGACCTGTGCTTGGGCCAGACCGACTACCTACCTGAAGCCTTGAGCGAAGCCCTTCCGTAGCCCCCGCCAGTAGCCCAACTCATAATAAGCAAAGGTGAACTGTTTTAAGGCTTCTCGGTACTCTTCCGAGTCCCGATATCGCTCGACTGCCTCCGCCCTGACTACTGCTGCCTTCACCTCGAGCTCGACCACCCGCGCTTCGACCTCAGCTAGCATCGCCTCGGCATCAGCGTGGGCCACTTTGACGTCCCCCTTTGCCTGATCGGCCTCCTGGACCCAGATCCTGAGCTCCTCTCGCTCGGTCGTCCACCGCCCCAGTGCACCGCATGAGCTTGACGCTCTTCTTCCAAGGGCTTGCTCTTAAGCTTGGCCATATACCGAGCTTGAGCCAATTACTTGGCAAACGACCTAAACTCCTCTTGGCTCACCCGACCCCATGCCCAGTTATCTCAGCCCCTGCTGAGCCACGAACAACCGTCCCTCTATGACCTTTTCAAGAAGCATGTGAGGGGAGCAATGTTGGAATTCCTCCCGAACTAAAGGAGGCGCTAGAGCTCGGCCCCGATTGTATAGGGAGGCCTGGATGGTGAATCGCCCTTACTGCTGAGGAGAAGCCCTTCCTGGAGGAGTCAATGTCAGGACATCCTCTCCAGACGTCCCCAAACTCGGGACTGAGCCGCTCGGCTCGGCTAGGATCCTCGCCCCGACTTCCTCCTCCTCACCATATGCCCCCATAGCCTTGGCCGAAATTTTGAAGCCAGCCTCTTCCACTTGCACGCTTGTAGTCTCAACTGAGGTCCTCTCGACTACGACGGGCACCTCTATCTCAGCCACCGGAGGGCTAGGACGACGGGCATGCCAAGCCGGGGACTCCTCGGTCTGGCACAGGGTCTTTGCCTTCTTCAGTCGCCTCTTCTCAGAGGTTAGAGCCTTCATCGAGGACAACATCAGCAGCTCCCCGGGGTCTTTGCACTTAGACCCCCATCGCTCTGGGTTGTCCTCCCGAGCAATCTGCTTGCCCTTGTCTCGGGTAGAGGAAGGACCCTCGGAAGTTCAAGGTGCGCTCGAGTCAATCACTTCCCTTTGCTCGGTGACCTCCTGCTCTGACAGTTGCTCCTCATCATCATCACTGCGCCTCAATTCTACCCACCAGAAGTCATGTCATCAGCGAAGGCTCAACCAACCAGAACAAAAAGATGTAACGCTGAGCCCCAAGGTCCTTACCTCTGGAAGGCAGTGCGCGGCTAGGAAAGTCCTCGATGTTGGCTGGAGTCAATAGCTCAACGGTCGATCGACGATTCTCCTATAGAATTCTGATCTCCTCCTCTAGCTCCAAGGAGATCACCAGATGCTTCGCGGGGAATACCGACTGGAAGGTCAGTTTGACAGGAAAGTCCCAATGAGTGGCACCCTTATTAACGCCTACCCAGAAGAATTAGATTTTTCACCCCTTATGCGAGGAATCTCGAGGGGAGAGGGTCACACAACTTCTCCCCCTCCTCATCTGAAGGTAGAAGAAACCCTTACCGACGTGGGTTTGCTCCTTCAGCTTGAAGAAGGTGTGAAAGAGGTCTAAATACGTGGTGAGGCCACATGAGCGACAAAGGGTGATGAAGGAAAAGATGAAGGTGTAGGAATTGGAAACCAACTGGATGGGAGCCAATTGGTAGAATTTCAGTAGTTACTCAACAAAGGGATGGAGAGAAAGATAAAAATCACACTTCCAAGCTAAAAGAAAGATGCAGAAAAGGCCCGAATAGGTGTCCAGGCTGGACTCATGAGGTTTGGCTGGAGAAAAGTAGTACCGCCATGGCAACTTGAAGCGCCTCTCAATCTCCTGCACCTCGGCCTCACCCAACTCGCTATGCAAATGGTGGCCAGACGCACGCCCTGAACTCCCCGCACCCTCCTCAAACTCCTGGACCTTGACCTTGATGTCATGCTCCGGCATGGAAGAATGAAGAGGAGAAGAAGAGGTATTACAGTCGGAAGAACTGGCCAAAGAGGGAAGTTGACGGATCACCACCGCCGTGGTGTCTGCCAACTCTGCGAAGGCCTCTATGATTTTTCACTCCCTCTGGTCGTCTCCACGGCACATGAATCCTCTTAGATTGAGAATATGATGAAGGGAAAAGTCCTAAATGGAGGAAACGTAGGGTGTAGGCATACGAAATATTTATAGGCCCCAGCGATCCTAGGAGGAGGTGTTGCGACGCTTCGAACCCCAAGATGAGCCTCCCCCAAGCCAACACAAAGGCATCATCATCACGCACATGCCCCCAGGATGGCCGCATTAAATGGCCCCTGAACTATGCAGCTAATTAAAAAGGCCCACAAATGGGCGCTCCCCATCCGAGCCACCAATATGACCCCATTATACTCTACTCTCCGAGCCCAAACATTGGCTCGAAAGTAGGGGGCAAGTGGAGA
>JANBPO010009301.1:0-12068 GCA_024336825.1 Amorphophallus titanum
ACCATTTCTTCTATCTCCCTTCACAGGTCAACTTAATAGGTTTTTAATTCACTGCACATCACACATCGCTTCATCCGCTATCTGTGTGAGGGTTAATTTAGTTGTTCTATGCACTGATTATTCGAGTGAGATCGGAAAGGTTTAGAGAATATCTATTGTATCTCATGTTAATCTTAATCACACTTGGGTTTGAGCTAATCAATGTTAGTAATCTTGACACCACTGTGTTTAGCTAAGAAAGATTTTAAAAATCTGCCATCTCAACAAGGGGACAATTCAACCCCCCTTCTTGTCTGCCATCTCTCTGGGCCAACAGGGGCAGAGGCTGGCGTTGGCTCCCGCAGCATTAGCCAACATTTACTAGGGGCTGGGTGTATTATCGGCACATCTTGCGCCGCGCGAGAGGAGTTTGCTTCTTTCGACCCACTACCTTAGAGTGTGGGCCGACTTACTATTTCCTGGACTGGTGACGCAGTCGATGGTGGCAAACCCAGAGACGCCTTTGCTGTTCAACTTCATAGGACAGCCAGATGGAGATGCCGCGGCATACCTTGAGGGAGTGAGGAGGGCTCTGACTTACTTGCCCAGTTGGGGCGAGGATGAGCTCCCATTTGACAGTGCTTCGAGGGACTCTCGCCTGGTTTTGGTGCCTTCGAGTGGCGGGGCGGCTTGCACCCTTCCATATCAGTGAGAGCTAGATGACACATTGTACACAGAGTAGGTGATTAGCACTCGACCGGCAGTGTTGGCACTACACCGGTCTACTACAACCTTTCTGGAGCCTTACTACCCACACCGGTTTGCCCAAAACTTTGGGTACGACCAGGGGATCTGCCAAACTAGGAGTTCTGTTTGGCGAGCCGATTGTACAAAGGTCGGGACAACCATCTGTTAGCAGCCACTTGGTGGGATTCTATTGCCGCGGGGAATTAGAGCAATTACCGACGACGGGGTTAGACCACCGCAGGAGGTTTGACATCCATTACGCCAAGTGGTGGTTCGAGCACAGCCATATGTATCGCCAAAAGGCTTCGGTGATCCGGAAGGCTGAGGAGAGCCGACTTTTGTCAGAGGATCAGCTTCCCATCTCGCTGGATGACGAGCACTTGAGGACTCAATTCTCCTGGATCTGTCAGGATGTGGAGCGGCTTGCACAGTAGTGGCTCCGGGGCGGCTGGGCTTCTTCATCTGCGGGTCGAGGTTACAGTGGGGCCCTCAAGCCCCTAAGGTTGGTGCAGGCGGCACCTGTAGGTACTTGTGTTGGGGCGTCATGGTCGAGGATGCTAGGGACTTGGTGAACCTAATTCCAGGCTGACTGCGGCTTTGAGAAGAAGGGTTCCCTGGACAAGGTGCTCTCAGAAGGGAGCTTTGTTGATACTGCGGTTGATGACTGGAGATGCCATATCACTTACGCGATCGGGTTGGCTGGACCGGTAGAGTTCATCTCTCATATCGAGTGTGCCTACATTCTAAGAGACGTCAGAGAGGCAGTTGCAAAGGCTACCCGTGTGCTAGGATTGAAGCCAGAGCAACTGGTTCCTCTGCTATTGACACCCTTCGTGGCCTCAGGTGAGACCTTTTCTTTATTGTGCTGCCTCACTATCCCTTTTTTTCTTGTGCGTACGACTGAGATGTTGTGTATTAATGTATTTCTTCGATAGGTTCCCCGACAGGGGAGGACCACCTCTCCACGGAGGCCTCTTCGGGGAGCAGAGACAGGGGTCTTCAGCCTAGGCGAAAATGCCCCTGGGTGGACACCGGAGTGGCGGGGGCTGGTGAATCCTCTCAAGGACTCAGGGTAGAGGCTCACATAGAGGTAGGACTGGCTTTGAGTAAGCACCATGCCCACCCTTTGTGTCTTGCCAGTTTAGTCATTATGATTGACTAACCTTAGATTGCTTGATTATTATTTTTTTACAGTTCCGATGGAGACTGGGGCGGAGGTAGCTTTCTTACCACCCTCAGAGGTCGATCCTTTGCTGGACGACGAGGTTGAGTGTGATTTCGATGTCGAGGAGGCTCTCCACATGATGGACGAGACTGGGCCTAATGTCGAGATGTTTCCTGACTTTGAGTCATGGAAGGCCTCTGAGATGTCCAGCCAGGTAGGGTCTTCTAGGACTTGGTATGCTCTGCTTGTGGTTGGGCTCACTTTTAGAGACTGACATAGCCACGTGTTTCATGTAGAGACGGCAGGGATGCCGGGGGCCATGGCCCCTCCCAAGGCGCAAGGTGAAGTGCCCCTCCTGGGGGAGGAGCAAGAACCGACAGCGACCCGGAATGGCTCGGGTAAGTGCTGAATCATTATAAGGAGAGTTGTCCTCTATTAGTTCGGCATTTGACCGGCTGAGGTTGTTGATTGTGTTTATGATTTTGGCTTGCCAGGTGAGGACCCGACTACTACCTTGGAGATGATCCAAGAGCTGGTTAGCATCGGACCGTCGATGGCGCTCCCCTCTTTCGAGGGCGAGGCAAGAGTGACGGGTAGCCTGGTTGCCCTTATTACCAGGGACACATCTGGATGGCTATGATAGCTGTCGATAGGGATGCCCTCCCTCCTTTGCCAGTCGTGGTCTCCTCTTGCACGGTGGGGTTGGTGGAGTCTTCCACCAAGGGACCCTCAGGTACGTTACTGGGAACTTAGCCACTTGTGGTGGGCTTTTGTATCACCTGGTAGTGCTAAGCTTCTTGTAGTGTTGGTCATAGGTACTTTCTCACCCTTGGAATAGGGTGAACTTCCCCGTGTCATGGCTGGAGCCGCAGAGGGAGAGCCTGTCGCGATGACCCTGATTGAGGACTGTTGACACCCATTTTATGACCAATGAGTTCGGTCATCTCCTTATCTATTTTTATGATGTCCCGAGTTATTCGCCGATTATTAGGTCATTCCTGGTCTTTCTTTTGGGGCTTATTTTATGGGTTCTCTCCTTGGTTGGGCCTAAGTTCCTCTTTTTCTTATCATTTTGACTTATTGGGCCTAGATAAGGGCTAATAAGGATTATTTTATGGATTTAATCTATGGAGAGCATACTTACAATTGAATAGCTCCAGGAATCTCTTACAAATGGCTTCTTCCATTTCCCACGTTGCTTCCTGGTCTATACTCTTAGTCCATCGGCCTTTCACTATGGGAAAAGTCTTATTCCGCGGCTGACGTACCTCCCGATCAACTATCTTGATCGGCTTTTGCTCGTCTGTCAGATTCTTTTGAATCTCCAGATTGTCATAACTTATAACATGAAATAGGTCATAAACATACTTCTTGAGCATAGATACATGAAACATATCATGGACTCTGGCTAACTGAGGAGGTAAGGCAATACGATATGTGAGTTCACCAACCTTTTCAACAATTTCAAAAGGGTCGATAAATCTTGGAGTGAGCTTGCCTTCGATGTTGAATTTGGGAATACCTCGACCCGGAGAAACTTTGAGAAGCACATGGTCTCCTACTTGGAAATCCAGGTCACGTCTTCTATTATCAGCATATGATTTTTACCTATCTTGTGGCATCTGGAGCCTTTCACGAATATGCTTTATCTTCTTGGTAGTATCCCTGATGATTTCGCGGTCGAGAAATTACTTTTCTCCAACTACATTCCAGCATATATGTGAGTGGCAACTTATTCCATATAAAGCCTCGAATGGTGCCATTTGTATACTTGCTTGATAGCTATTATTATAGGTGAATTCCATTAGAGACAAGTGGTCATGCCAACTCTCACCTAAATCAATAACACAAGCCCTGAGCATATCCTCTATCACCTGATTGGTTCTCTCAATTTGACCATCAGTTTGGGGGTGAAATGCAGTACTCAAGTTGAGTCATGTCCCCAGTGAATGTTGTAGACCCTTTCAAAATTGTGATGTGAAACGAGAGTCTCGATCAGATATAATGGTGATACGGAGACCGTGTAGCTTGATAAAATTTTTTTTTAACTAAAGCAATACCCAGTAGGGGAAGCAGGAGCGCGCCCACCCCCTCAGGGAGGGAATGGGGAGACTGCTCCACCACCACACACCTAACAAGCAAAATTTTATTATTGAACAAGATGATAGGAAGGGTACAAGAAGAAGATAGGAAAAGCCACCAAGGCACTAGGGCCTAATAGAAGGACACCCTCCCTTATCCAGACGATAGGGGCCTTTTACAAGAGTGGGAAGGTCAGTGAGAGTTACAAATACAATGGGAGGTTCTAGCAAAGAACAACCAACACCAGCAAGGTGGTCTGCAACCTGATTAGCCTCCCTATAGATATGTGTGAAAGAAGGTTGCAAAGACTGACAAAAAGTGGATACATCATGTAGTATATATGAGAGCCGCCATGGCCGAGAGAAGTGGCCCCATGTGATTTACACCAACACTCGCGAATCTGATTCCACGACAATCAAATGATAAACCATGTCATTGCAGTAAGACAACCCTTGACAGAGTGCCGAAGCCTCAACTTCTAGGCTGGAGTGAACCCCATGAAATGCAGTAGCAAAGGCGAATACAAAACCACCACTTGCATCTCTGATAATGTCGCCACCACCTGTAGCACCAATGCTGCATTTGTACGCTCCATCAACATTCAATTTCAGCCGGCCCGATGGCGGTGCAAACTAGCGAACCAACCTTGGAGGAGAAGGAATGGAAGTTGGGGGAGAGATTCCCAATGAAAGAAGCATGGCATGCTACTACTTGGATAGCTCCCTACCCTTAAAAGGAAGGGCTTGGACAATGGGGTGGACAGCAAGCATCGCCGTCCCAATACCTGCCGAGCAGTCATGTGATGGCCTGCATAACGTGACATGTTTCTGCAGCACCAAATCTCCCAAATGGCAGCCATAAATATGCATCTAGAGATCATCCCAACAGTGGAGGATAGATGTGCATCAGCTAAGAAATCATTAACACCTTGGGCCGCCGTCAAGACGGATAGGTGGTCGAACCGAAGAAAGTCGTGCAGTGCAGACCACACATCATTAGCAACTAGCCCATGGAAAAAAGCTGTAACCCTATATCAACCTGAGGGGGTGTGCAGCAGCTACATATGGAACACAAGGGGATACCGCAAGCCATGGTGGTGTCATCGGTGGGAAGTCAGCCACGCACTAGTCGCCAAGCAAGGACCGGCCACTTGAGAGGGATATGCATGCACCAAAGCGAAGAACAGGGAGGTGTAGCCACACCTTGCAGCAAACTGCAAATAGACTTGCTTGAGAATTTAGCATCATTAGTCAGACACCAAATCCATTGATCCTTGCTGCCAAGAGTACATAGAACATGATCAAGGCACCTTGGGGGGCAATGCATACGATCAATCTCCAGGTGAGGATGGTGCGGGTCTTCAAAAATCTGCTGCATAGTGTAGTGTTTATCACTTAAAGAGGACCATATATGCCTGGGAAAAAGGTCATGAAGGGGCACTTCACCTGCCCATACATCCACCCAACTTAACATGCTGAATCGACTTGACTCAGAACGATCGCCGCGCTCGAGTATGAACCTCGCACGAGCCTGTGACTTAACTTTCGGACGGCCCGAGGCCGATCCGATGAATAATTAACTCAATAAACTTTCAGAATTCCCCAAAAATGTTTAATACACCCATAAATAAATCAATAAAATCTCGATTTCTGTGAAACGAGGTTAAACCGACGCCATCGGCAACTAGCGCGTCTTAAAATGGCACGCCCTAAAACGGCGCGCCCTTGAAAGGGTGTGCGCCGTTTTAAGGCCAGCCCCTATACCCACGTTGGATGGCGCCATTTTAAGCTTCACCTATGTTTCGTGGCACCGTTTTAAGCCCTTTACCTACGCGTACCATGCCAATTTCATTCTGAATCATGTCGTTGTGCCATTTTGGTCATCTCCTTGTCTCCGAGGTGATTTTCGATGTTAATAATAGAATTGAATGAACCTTTTAATCAATAAATTGAATGATGTGGTTTCTGTCAACCTAAATTAGCTAATTCCATCACTTCAATAGCATGTTTCGTTCCAATCATTCATGCCGCATCAATGTATGCTTGAGTACGCGGGCCCTTGCATTTGGGCGGCCCTCGTTGTGGACGTCTTGGGGGCCAAAGAACTTGGAGAGCGTTGATCCTTGCTTGAGTGAGGTTCAAGCCAACTGAATCCTCTAGATTGGGTAATGGGGAGAAGGAGAGCTCACCTTGACATTGTGCCTGATCCCTCTTCCTCAAGTGAAGAGCAAGAGGAAGTAGAAGATACGGCGAGCTCCTCTTCTTCGGCTACAGCTTTTGTAGGCTTGGAGGAGAATGGAGAAGATGTAAGTGATGACGGAGAGTCTATCCCCGACGAGGGGCCAGCCAATGGTGACGATGGAGATGAAGGTGAAGAAGGTGAGGGCTCGAATGATGGTGAACCCAACCAAGGGAAAAGAGGGCAGCAAGAGAAGGTAAGCTTCATGCCCCTACTTTGCATTCATTAGATCCATATGTGGGTGTGTGTTTAGTGGAGAGATGGAGGTCAGAGGATGGTTTTGTGGGAGGGCAAACCAGTGGGCGGCCAGGGTTTTGGCCGCCCAGGGTGGTAGGAAACCAGCACTTTGGCCGCCCTGCTCCCAGGGCTTGTGAAATTCTGAGAAACGGAAAGAAGGTGGAGTGACTTGGAAGATCTGATGAATTCATTGTGTTTTCTTTTTATTGTGTGCAGGGTCCAAGAAGAATAAGAGCCTGAGTCACATGGGACTTGGTGTGGGTTTGGTACCATGCCTTACCTCTTGGGCAACGGGAGAGGGTGGATCGAATGGGCTTCGGCCCGTTCTTTAGGATCCGACCTTTCCAGGTGGATGCTACCTTCCTGACGGCAGTGCAGGAGAGATGGGTGGATAGCTATAGAGCGTTTGTGATGCCGTGGGAGCATATAATCCCCACCCTTGAGGACGTGGCCTTCTTGATGGGATTGCCAGTGGTAGGGATCCCGGTGCTCGGCCGAGAGCTGAAGGATTATCGAGAGGAGGTGGAGGACTTGCTAGAACCGGAGTTGGCTTGATCTAGGGGACCAGTGACCAGTCTTCCGCCCAGGAAGATCAGTGCTATGATGGGGCTCGCGAGGATGACATGTGGGCCACTAGAGGACTTGGATGCGTATTTGGGGCGAGTGAGATAGAGACTTAGATCTCAAGGGAGGAGCGAGCAGCAGGAGTTACGACTTTTCTTCTTATATTTCTTTAGGAGGCTGCTATTTGCTACTGCCTCGAACAAGGTGAATCTGAAGTATCTCTTGCTAGTACGGGGTCTAGAGCAGGGACCCCAGCTTGCGTGGGTAGGAGCGATGCTGGCGCACCTCTTCGCCCACTTGGACCCAGTGCACCCAGGTTCAGGGAACCTAGGTGTTTCACGCCCTTCTTATAGGTACGAGTCTACCCCTTCTAAGCATGTTGATTCAAAATTTTAATTTGATTAACTGTTTGTTCTTTCTTATGCTTTCAGATTTGGGGGTAGACTCGGTTCCCTCTTGGTCGCGGCACGATCCCACGAGCCTTGATGCAAGAGGTCCCTCTTATGGCTAGATGGGAGATGGTCCGGGACCGGCACTTAGTAGCCACTAGGCTTTCTGATCTCAGGACAACCCTGGATGAGTTCCCTCCCCGCCAGGTAAGTGTCTTGGCTAAGAGGGTTGTGTTATTTGTTGCATTTGTTATGTACTCAATTAGCAAAACATTCATTTTTTCTTTGTGCGGTAGGTGATTTAGACTCCTTATGCGACAGAGGATAATACCCTTCAATCGTGGGTGAGGGAGGGGTGAGCTTGGTTTCGAAGAGATACAGTGCTGTTCTACGTGAACCTGAGGGAGCTGCTCTTCCTTCGCCTAGTGTAGAGGAAGCTAGGGTGGCATCAGCCACGAGTGTCGATTCTAGCCGAGCACGAGTCAGATCGGGGACGCCGCTAGACTTCGACGAGTGATCAGGACTGGGCCTCCTGCTACCGTGTTGAGGCAGAGGCACTACAGGGTGGTCCTCACTGGAGCATGACCAGACCATGAGGAGTAGCGAGGCTTACTTGCAGACTATTGGGATTGGTATGCAAGGCGGCTTCGTCTCGACACCCGAGAAGTGAGTTACTCTTTTAGCTTTCAAATGTGATGTTCTTATTCATCTTTTGGGGCTAAGTGAGTTTGTGTCTTTGATGTGCAGATGCCCGAGATTGAAGCTGTGAGGATTCTCAAGGATCGGATCGTCGTCCTCGACCAGACGATCGTGAACCTACGACACGAGATCCAAGAAATGGTGAGCCAAAGCAAATCGATGGATTTTGAGTTTGGAATTGATTGAATTTGACTAACCGCTTGCCCCTTGTGTTGGCAACGAGGAGAGCTGACCTATGTGCCCGTGAGAGCAGGTGGAGAGGCCGGCCCTTCGTTCCGAGCTGACATCGTGGATGAGTTGAAGGATCGCCTAGTTGGGGCTATCAAGCGAGCTGAGGAGCAAGAGGTCGAGCTGGCTTACACAGTAAGAACCAAACACTCAAGCTAAAAGCAATTCTCTTCTTTATCATCTTTGCCTGTTTTACATGATGTTCATTTTCTGTAGAGGAAGGAGCTGGCGGCCAGCCTGGCCATTCGTCGAGAGCAGGAGGCTCGCATTGAGGAGCTGACTCACCGACTAGGAGAGACGAGCACGATTGAGTGGCTCGAGGGTCGCCTAGATGAGGCGAAGGAGAGGGGGGCCGAGGCACGTGCTGGAGAGATGGCGATGGCAGTGAAAGAGTAGCGAACTCGCAATCAACTGGAGGCCTTGCGATGATGGGTGCTGCGGAGGTACCTGGGCAGGGGTGCCCCAAGAGAGGGAGTTAGGCCTGTGACTCCTTTTGAGTCACTGTAGACCATAGGAGACATTCACTTCACGATGGATGAGCTCATGGGTATGGTGCAGTCTTCTGTAGGACAAGAGGCGATTCAGCCTGTCGCCTCCAGTTCGAGGGCTTCACGGTCATCATGGCTGTGAGATAGAGTGAGCGGAGATGGAGACGAGGCTGATAGTTGGTGTAGCTGACCTTACACCGATGGAGACTAGGAGAGATAGAGAGAGAGAGATGCCTTAATTCCGCACTTGGATCCATTCACCCCCCTCTGGATCCACTTTCTTCTAGTTGATCGCATCCATCCAGTGCTCAATAGCATCCACATTCGGGCCTCCAGCAACCCTCCAGCAACCCTCCAGCAACCCTCTGTGTCACCTAGCATGAACCCCCAGCACCCTTCACCCCTAGCCAACATGACCCAATCTGAGACGAACCTAGAGCTGTAAAGTGCTCTCAGGTCTTCATCCCGGGCTTCAGGAATACGGACTCTGCTTCGGCATGGAATGAAGGTCTTCGGATTCGATCCGATGTAAATAAACACTAACTGCTTGTGGTCAGTGGGGAAAGATGTCCTGTACATGACTCCCCACAATTGCCTGCGCACTCGCACCCATAGAACCGCCCTCCGCTCAACGTGTCGCTCACCCACTGAGTCCACATGTCGCGCCCTGGCGGCGCATCCCCAGTTAAACGTTCGGTTCCACGGGTGATTGTCAAGAAATCAACTGGCACGCCCGCATCCCTGCCACGTTTCCCCCTTTACCCAAAAACTCCTCGTGCCACTCTGTCTCCCCTCGACTCTCTGTAAAAGGCAAGTGCACGGTGCCGCTTTGAGACGGATATGGTCATGAGAGGGGGTGCCCAAGGCCCCTTATCTTCTGGCACCTCCCCCGTAGCTATATCCTACCCCTCATTCTGGTCACCGCACACACCGCTCCATGAGCCCGTCGGCATGCACGTGCACACTAACGAACTCTTGGGGCGGAACAAAAAGGATGGCACGCCTGGTGGGACGTCTCTCGCCTTCCTTCTTTTTGCTGAAGCAAAAGCCCATGCCAGCCCTGAAGTCCGGGTGCCCTTTTCCTATCCTTGCAGAAGAGGTAGCAGAAAAGCATCTGTTCACACTTCCCAGCGGCTTCCAATTCGTCTCCCAATTGCCAGATCGTGTTCGATGACCGTCCGTGATCGTCGCCTCTGCTCATCTAGGACTTCACCAACTATGGCAGTCGTTACCTACGGTCCCATCATCATCGCCACCCATGCACGGGTGGGCTACTTGGCAGTGCCGACCGCTTTCGGCAGCTTCGCCCCAATCATCGGATCACCCTACTTCTTGGGTGTGCCCCGTGGCGGCTCCACCGCCACTGCCAATTCCTGTCTCCCCTGGTGCCATCAATGCGCCACACCAACCACCAGTCCTGACGGCCAGGCCAAGCGTTAGGCTCGGCTCTCCTGCCACCGGTGCCCGTAGGGGTTTCGGACCAGTCCCAGCCTGGGCAGACATCAGTCCTCAGGCCTAGTCTCAACCAGCTCCTGACGCCAACCTTGTGTCCCGAATTTCGATCCCAAGTCCTGCAATTCGCTCGGGTCTCCAACCCCGAGCCCCAGCCAAGTCGACATCTGTTGTGGGTCTCCACCCCAGGGTGCTCGGCTTCTCAGCACTCAGCTCGGGCCGTCGACCCCGAGCTCCTACCGAGCCAGCTCCCCGCACGGGCCTCCTAGCCCAGGGGCGGGGCTCCCCAGCACCTCGTTCGGGCCTTCTGACTCGAACCCCAGAAGAGCAACCGCCTCGCCCAGGTCCCCAATCCTTGGTACGAGGCGTCCTAGCATCTAGGCCAGACGTACAGTCCCGGGATTCCCCACGGATGGCATCTGGTACGAGTGGTCTGCGTCAGGCCCTGGATCCCTCGGCTCTACCTCGGGAGCATCCCTCCCGCAACCTGACAATGCCGATCCCCAGCACGGGTCTGCCTTTGGGGGATGCGACGACCTCGGTACGGGCTGAGCACCCTCTGTCGCGCCAGCAGGTCCTGCCAGCTTCCAGTTTAGGCTCAAGGCTTCAGGTCACCGGCATCCCGGTACCCCCTGCAATGACAACTCCGGGTGCAAGCACATCGTTGCGAACATCTGCAACGCTACTGTCGGCTTGGGCAAAGGCCTACACTTGAGCCTCCAAACCGCCGGCCTTCACTACGGACCTCGCGTCTTGGGGGCCCATCCCAGTATTCCTGATGAATGGCCTTGTGCCGCCAGCACCCACAGGCTGGGTTTTCTCAGCCTACCACCTTGGAGCGGAATCGTCTTCGGCTCCCCAAAAGAAGCATCGTCGTAGCCGTAAAGGAAAGTGACCCACTGCTGTCACCAGTAACTCCGGCAAGATCATTCTTGTCGAGGACTTACGAATTTGCTTGGATTGGGGCGGACCTATTATATCCCCAGAATGGATCATCTCGACGATCCCTACCACCAACCGCTTTAGCCTCTTGCGTCGAACACGGGAAGATAAGGTAGAACTTAAGCAGGCGAACGCTTCGGCAATGGCCCAAAAGCACTAGCACCGGTTTGGCATCTAGGCTCCCAAGTCCCGTCAAAGGAGTAAGGACAAGGGAGACTAGCAATTTGACTTGAGAAGGATATGGGTTACCCCAGAGGAAGCTCAAGCTGTCTGGGAGGTACACCTTAGCAATCCCTTTCGGGCATTAAGGCGCCGCGCCAAGCAAGGCACAACTGAACCTATAGCCGCATCATCTGACGGCGTCCAGTCCCTCATTGCCTCTTACACAGATAGGCGAAAATAGAGACGGGCTCGTTCTGGGCCCCACCAATATTCAGCCCTGAGTCCTCCTCAGGAAGATGGCACGATGGAGACTCGTCTGCAATGTACCTCAGTCTTCGATGGACTGGGGACGCCTGTCCGCCCTAAGAGGCATTCCCAGAAAAGGCAGATGGTCCGGCTCCTCAACGACGCCGTCAGGGTGTTTGCGTGTTATACCACCGGACACCAACCTGAGGTTCAGATCGATGATCTGAACCAACCCATATCTCACCTTAGGAGGCCTCGTCATCTGCCTCCACCGTCAGCTCCAGTCGGTCACATTGGCACTTCTGTCGGACCTCAGGTGTCCACACGAGCGGAAGAAATTCCTGCTGAGGAGCATGCCGCCCCTGTCAATGTGGAGCCGATCAACAATGATCCTCCTGCCAGTGAAGTCCAAGAGGTGACCCTTGAGACCCTCATGAAGGAGAACCAGCA